>VZSF01010394.1:437666-785431 GCA_013398295.1 Chionis minor | reverse complement strand
TTCTATGATTCTATGATTCCTACTTTACAGAGGATAACTACTCTCCAGTCTCCAGACTGATGTATTGACACGCCGCTACCAGCTATGATGGAAGTTTACACACTTGGTGCACATATAGGTGTATAGATATATTACACACAATTAACGTCAGGTATTTTAACCTTGAGCTGAATCCCACACTAGTGGCATCATTCACATCACTTAATTTCAGTTATCTAGAATTTAGTATGCGGACAAAGCATGTTGCCAGCTTCCTTCTGTAGTCAGCAGAAGCTTGAAAGCTAAGCCCTTCCAGAGAATGACTCATCACACCTAAGGCACCTATCTTAAGATATAATTTGCCTATTAAGAGATGCTTATTTCTCTCCATTGTCTACAGAGGCAGTCTACTGAAGGAGACTAGGGAGAACTAATGTGAAGTGAAACAAATCCCACCCCAAGACAATACCATAGTCACTATGATTACTGTAGGGAAATTTTTTAACAGGCATTGCATCTTATAACATAGCTAAATACATTGGAGCAGGAACAGAGCAATTTTGGTTCCCTGCCATCCTCTGTGGCCACGTGCTCTCAGGTGGGACATGAGGGCTTTCCCCCATGCATTACATTTTTCTAAGTAGCAGAAGGAAAAGAGGACCTATAAAAGGTTCCGAGGAAAGAAACAAACAAAGGTGGAAGAAGGAGAGGAGTGTGTGTTATTGAGCCTTGGTGGCATGAATTGTTAAGCTTGCTAGGGAGAGAGGTACAGAGCAAAATGATCAGGGAAACCACATGAAAGAGAATCTAACATTCCACTCTGGGAATCAGGCACTTAGAATTTACTAATTGCAATATTCTTTCATTCATTAAAAATGGATAAATAGTTTGCAAAGGTTTATTAACTAAAATGGTTAGTCGTTTTTTAAAGAATCTAACAGAATAGTAGAGGGCTTGCACCTATCAATAATAACTTCTAATGAACAAATTATTGCCATCTACAAAGTATTTATTAATAGTTTACCAGTATATTATGGACATTAGTACCATCTGATGTACATAGTTATAACCATGTTGATAGGTGCTTGAAATGATTATGACACATATGACTCAGTTACACTTTATTATCAACGATTAACCATTTTAAAGAATCATTCTGTAAACTTATTATAAACTATTCATAAACGATTCTTTGTTAAAGGATCGCAAGCTTCATTTGTTTTGCAAGATCAGTTGATATACATCTAAATGCATGTTTTGCAGATAAGAAAGGCTGCCAGGTTAAACGATAGCCATTTAAAATATATATTAGAGTAACACATCGAATAAAAATTGCCACTGATATACATAAAAAGACTGAATTATGGAGTAGCTGTTCATGATATGTGCAATCTGGTATGTCGCTCATTTAAGTGATTGCCATCACTAATTTATGTTCAGATTTAGCTTTTGTTGGCATTCAGAAAAATATGCTATTATAAAATTACACAAACCAAGGGCATAAAAAAGTGTCTAGGCTGAGTCTATTTATGCCAAGCTTTGTTCTGGATTGAAAAAAAACACCTTAAATTAGGATCTTCAGTTCAATTACATCACGAAAGCAGTAAGAAAATAAGGTTGTATGATAAAAATACTGACAATAATGGCAGTATCAGTGAGCACCACTAAAATGACCCCATCTATGGAAGAAAATGTTCACATACAATACATGTTTGTACTACAGATGGACACGGCTTAGCAGAGACGTGCTCAGTGCTTTAGCTGTTTACTTAGGCAGCAACAGAGTTCTAAGAAATAGTTGCTATGCCAACCCATCGCAGGACTATATATATACATTCATGACCACGGCTTATTTTGAGAGCTCTGTTACCCTTTCTTTCAAAAGTTTAAATACACTACTGCTATATTGTTTCCATTAAGGCTAAACTCTCTAGTCTGTGGACAATTCGTGCTCCTGACTTTTTTTTAGGTAGGATGTGGAGTATATAGAATAACACAATGAGATTTCAAATAAGGAGCAAAACAGCCTTTTGACGTCACATTTCTACAATCACCGAACAGACTGTTCTGTTTGTGAGCCTCTAAAGATTTGGTGTTTAGATGATAAAGGGCACTGCTTTTTATAATCTATTATTAACTGTCGTTCATGTATTACTGCAGGAGTTCTCCAAAGAGAAAGCAAAGCGTGTTTTGGTGGTGTGATGATGAAGTGCTTTTTCGTACTATTTACTAGAACAATTTTCCATATTAACTCCATCCAGCCTGTCTTTTTGTGTGTGTGTGTGTGTGTGCAATACAAGAACAATGATAGTAATCTATCTCTGGAGTTTAGAATTGAGATATATATGCATTTAAAAAAATAAAAGAAAAATCATAGAGTGAGCTCTTTAACTACCCTTTTCTGTTTATGTTACTTTAGGGGCTGTTTTTTCAAATGCATTTGCATTTTCAGTCTATTTATTTCATAATTATTGGATGACTACATGCAGTACTGCCATTTCAATTAGATTTTGATGGCTGATAAAACTATTGTTGACAGCAAGTGCACAAACGAATGAAGGGAAACCAGATTAGCAATGTTTGTGTCATTGCATTTAAATAAAACTAAATGTTCTGGCAGCAATGTGATCAAATCTGAAATCTGAAGAGAGAAGAAAAATAGTAAATGGGATGGGAAGGAAGGGATCAGGTCAAAGATAATCATCTTTCTTTAGACATAGGATTTTCTGAAGAAGAGCTATTTCCTTTTGAGACATAATTTTAATTCCTGGAGACTGTAGCCACTTCTTTTGCAAACAGATTAGAAACCCCAAGACATTTATGTAATGTTTTCTAACAAGAGTTTTGCAACTAGAAAGACTTCTCGAAATGTGAGAAAAGCAAGAAGATAGAAAAGATCTCAATGCAGATACAGGAGAGCTCAACCCACTAGAATTGATAAGGCAAGAAAAGCCATTGTGATAAATTTCAAAGGTTAAGAATCTCTGCCTATTGTAAAGATCAATATGAAGGGGAGAAGAGAGGATGAGTGTGATAACACCTTCATATCCATTTAAGAATGATGATATATATGCCAGATGAGAACCTCCATCAGACAGTTATTCTTTTTAAGAATAAAACAGAGCATCACTGAAGCAACTGTCTCTTGTATCGCTCAGACTGCAATGAATGACATATTTTGTATTCATTCAAATGTCTACAGAGAAGATACATGAAGCTGAGGACAAGTGAAGAAAAACCAAAACCATATTAAATGCTCTGAATTAAATTTAATACAATGGGGCTGACACAGGCTGAATGCAATTCTCTTCACAGTCTCAGCCTGATTCAGTTCAGTGTTTTTTAGTTGCTACAGATCTTTTTAGACTATTTCTCCAGGAAGCAATGAATTAAGCCCATTTTTCAGTGAACTAACTTAATTTTAAAGATCAGCATATTTTGATTATTAGAGAAATCTTGCATTTCTTGCTGGAAGTCTGTATAAAAATCTAAAATTTCTTTGAATTAATTTGCTTTGTTTACAACTCACACCATTTCATTAATTTCTTGGCTTTCGGACTTTTTTATTCTCAAATTTTTACACAGCATTGTTCTGTTTCTTGCCCTCCTTCCATCAGGCCATACAGAATCTTTGCAATATACATCCAAAAGGGACCTTACTCTGTGTCTAAGCTAGGTCCATATTGTATTTCACATCCAAACCCAGTTCACAGTCACGATCTGTAGATGTTCCTCCTCAATTACAAATAGACGTAACACAACTTTGAGGAGCATTAAAGAGAAAATATACAGAATTACATGTCTCACTAGCGTAAAGTGTGAACTTACTTGCACAGTAGGAGGACAAAGAAGCTTGAAGGCTACTGGAACTGACTGCAGCACCACCACAAAATCCAGAGTCTTCATTTGAGAACCAAGGATGTATTCTGCCAAAAGGCAAGTAGAAAGGACCATTGAAGGCTTGCTGTTCAAAAGCAAAATACCAGGGCTGTTACAGCTACAGATGTTGCAACGGTAGCAATACAGACACGGAGGAGCTCGCTCAAGGAGCACTTTGCATCCCTTGTCTGGCCTGGTAGAGCCAGTTCAGACTGTGCCGTAGTAACCAGCCATCTTCCAAACATGCTAACCAACACATACCTTTGGCTGTCAAGAGCATCATCATACTTGGGCTTGGAGCAGAGCAGCCAGTGAGAATTTGTATTGCAGAAGTGTTATATGTCTTTGAGGCGAGGTACAGACAGCGTAGGTACTGAAGTAGTGAAGACGGATAAGGTTTTTTTGTGATTAACCTTGACCTTGAAAAGAATCTTAAAGTCTGGATAATCCCTAGGGTAACTGCAGAGCAGGAGAGGAAAAGAGGGGTAACCAGTTCTGAAGGACATAACAATCCACTTTACAAGATAACAATAGAATAAATTTCTACATTTCAGACAATATCATCAGAATGTATATATCAATCCTTAGTTTCTGCTTGACCTTTGAATTGCTATTAAAGACACAAACAAATTTGTAAATTTCAAATGTGATCTTAAAGTAATGCTACCTTTTAAGTTTACCACTACTATTTTATTATTACATAAAAAGTAATGAAAATTTTCCATGCATTTTTTTTTAAATGCAGAGGAAAACAATTCTTCCTACATTCCATTCCATTCCATGAAATGGTCAAATTCAAAACAGCGTGCAGGACTTCATCCTAAAGCCAGAATAGAAATAAATCAACAATGGAGCAGAATTACTGCAACACGGGTGGGGAGAGGGTGTTCCTCCTTTTTAAATTTAATATAGCTGACTTACCTGAATGATTTATGGGGCCAGGAGTCCTGCACCTCTTATCCTTTCAAGAACAATCATGTTAGGCTGGAATGGTTTGAAAGCCTGAGCTAAGGGAGAATCTGCATTCTTTCCCCTGTAACACTCTGGTGCTCAATGATCTGTTTTCTCAGACTTCTATTTGCAACAGAACTGCTGATCTCAAGCCAGCTGCATTATTTCTGTTTTAGTGCTCAATCTGTAAAGAGAAAAAACATGAGAGATTAATGAGATTTTTTTCTTCTCATGTTGCTCCGTTTATCTCCTAAAATCTGTTTCTTGAATCTTTCTTTCAAGATCTGCCTGATATCTCTTTGTATCCTCCAGCACATCTCTCCAATTTCTCATTTTCTTTTCCATTGCTTCCTCAGCAGCTTCTCAAAATACCATGTCATGGGAGAAAAGGTACTAATTAATCTCAAATTTCCTAACAGATTCTGGAGTCACAAATATCTAATTACAAGTTAAAGATGAAGTACAAAAAAAAAAATACTGCTGGCCACGTACACCAAGGAAACTCCTACAATTAACCATTCTATGCCAGTAATTTGGGGGTTTTTAGTGACTTATAAAAGCAGTGGAAGTCAATACGGTTGAATATGAAAGTCTCTTCGAAAACTCTTAGATGTGTAAAGGACATCCTAACATAAACCTGAAAATACGAAATATAGTAATATACAGTCATTCTATTCCCTTTTTTTATTACCCTGTTATAAAGAAATATTGAATTCTACTAACCACTGTGATTATCCATAGTTCATATATTCCTATGAATTAAATACCAGTGAAGCTTACTGCATTATTGCACAGTGAAACTCCTATGCTACTATAAGGGAACAGTAGTTAAAAACAATACACAGAGACAAAAAACCCCAAACCAAAACAAAAAAAAACCAAAACAAAAAAAACCAAACAAAAAACCAAACAACAACACAAAAAAATGCAAACCAAACAAACAAAAAAACAAGACCAAACAAAGAAAACAGCAGTTCTACTCTGGAAGAAAATACGTTTGAATAAAGCTGTCTGTGGTCCCCTCTCAAAGTGCAGAAGAAATTCCCAGATATTGTGATCATTACATGAATTTCAGCAGCTGCCATTTCAAATCCAGTAAGAGCATACTTAGTCTTCCTTCCAATCACAAATACCCTTGTCTCTCAGGCATGAATTACATAAGCATATACATCTTCCTAGATCAAAAAACTTCAGATAATTTTCCACTTGAAGGAAAGGAGTGAGAATAAGATGTGACAAATGCTAGTCACATCAGTTAACGATCCTCTGGGATATACTCACTTATTACACTGGTGAGGGCTGTACAAGAGCTGGGGTAGAAGAGAGCAGAAAATTCCAATACAAGTAACTACATTCAAACCAGATTCCCTGTTACAGTTTTTCACTTAGGTACAATAATTTTCTCTACCCCCCACCATGCATTTTTGTAGTGGTGCTGTTTGTTGTTAAGCATTTACTGAATTTGTAATACAGATGTGCCTATATGTCTGTACTTTGTCAAGTTATTTTATATGTTCATTTTATTGAATGCATTTTTAATCTTTCTGGGTGAAAAGTATGTTTATACATGTAAGTCATTATCATTCCATCTATCTTTGGGATGCCTAAAAGTAAAAATAATATGCAATATGTTATCTGTATAGATTTTCTTGTAAAGCTGAGAAATTGCACTAGCTTGTTAATAGAGCTGTCACAAACTGTGTCCTATCTTCCATGCCAACACAGTTTTGGGGCCATTTTGGTAAATTAAAACTGACTTCCAATGGTATAAATGGTTCAATCCATAAAATCCAAACAGGACTTTGAATTTAATTACAATGCAGCAAATCACAACCAAGAATGCCTTTTTTGTGTGTGGAGTAATTCTAGATTTTAAGTGAGAGAGCGTCAGTATGGTTAGAATCTGCCACTATGCTTTTCTACCTAAATATGTGTCAGCGCTGTTTTATTTCAACAGTCAAATGAAATTACTCTCGCATTTCAGTTGTGCATCTTCTAAAATTGCTGCTGTGAAGTCTTCCCTCAAAAGCAAATTAAGGGGAGTTTGAGGTGTGGGGAAGCCTCAGTTGCCGCTATTTGAGTTTCATATGAATTAGTGTATTTCACTTATTTGATTCACTGAAACAAAATGGATTTGTTTTCTTTGGTGTCACTCAGAAGCCTAGAATTCAATTTTAAAGAAATACTGGAATAGAAACTGTATTAGCCTGCTCTAAAATAGTTACTGAAGATACTTCTTTCGTGAGCTATGCTCACATCAACAAAAAAAGATGCACTAGAGATCACACACACAGCAACAGGAACAGAAGAAGGATGGTAACCTGTGGTTCAACTGTCCCCGTAGGTGAGTAAAATTTTATTACAGATATCTTGCACAGCAACTGTACAGCTAGCCCCAGTTGGCACCAGCAAAATCTTCTCTTGTAAGGCATATAACTCCTATCTTCTATAGAAGTATGTGCAGCTTTCGCAGTCCATGAAGTCTTTGAATGTCAACACAAAAGCTTCTGGGAGCTGCTTCTGATAGTTGATTAGGAGACAAGTAAAATGAAAAACCTTGTTTTATTACTAAGTGTGATGTTTAAAAATATATGAACTCAGAGGAGACATTTTTAGGTATATATATTTTCTTTTTTTTCTGCTTCTGTCTTCTGTATTTGAGTATGCAAACTTTACAGTTATGTTTTCTATGCTTGGCAAATATTATACAGGGGCAAATTTTACTTTGTCTCCATGCCAAAGAGTGGAAAGGATAATATTATATTTTCATCTATTTTATGATGGATGACAACAGAATCTTTGGCAGCAGACTGGCCAGCTTGGTGAGGCAGGCTTTAAACTAAAGGACTCGGGCATGGGATCCAAAGTGGCAATGCTCTAGATACTGCAACCAACCAGGGAATAAGCCAGGCCAACCAGCAACAAATGTGCCTTAGCTGCCTCCCAAAAAGACAATCAGAAGACCAACCACCTCAAGTGTATGTATAACAATGCATGCAGCCTGGGGAACAAACAGGAAGAACTGGAGATCCGTACCTAGTCAGAAAGCTATGATATCATAGAAATAACTGAAACATGGTGGGATAGCTCACATATCTGGAGGATAGAAATGGACGGCCATAAACTGTTTCATAAAGGCAGGAAGAGAAGAGGAGGAGTCACGCTCTGTGTTAAGGAGAACCTTGAATGTATAGAAGTCAACTACAGTGATTGTGGAATCCCTATTGAGTGTCTTGGGGTCGAGATCAGAGTAAGATCTCCAGGGGGAAACTTACAGTAGGCATCTGCTATCAATCGCCAAACCAAGACAATAAGGCTAAGAAAGCAATATTTGGGTCATTTAAGCAAGCTTTGGGTCAACAGAACCTGGTTCTTATGGGTGGCTTCAACTACCCAGATATTTGCTTGAAGAACAATACAGCAGCTCACACAACATCCATCAAGTTCCTGGAGTGCGTAGAGGGCTGCATCCTCATACAAGCATCAGATGTACCAACCAGAAATGAGGCACTGCTGGACTTGCTACTCCCAAACCAAGAAAATCTGCTTTGTAATGTCTTGGTTAGTGACAGCCTTGCCTGCAGTGATCACAGTGTTGTGGAGTTTGGGGTCCTGCTGAGCATTCTCAAGGACAATACTAGGACAAAGGTTTTAGATTTTGGAAGGGCAAACTTCAGCTAACTCAGAGAACAGCTGGGAGGGATTCCATGGGAAGCTTCGATGGAGGATAAAGGAGCTCGCAAGTGCTAGGAGTTTTTCAAGAATGCTTTCCTCCAAGCGCAGAAACAGTTCATCCCCTTTAAAGGTAAGGGAAATAGAAGGAANTATGTATAACAATGCATGCAGCCTGGGGAACAAACAGGAAGAACTGGAGATCCGTACCTAGTCAGAAAGCTATGATATCATAGAAATAACTGAAACATGGTGGGATAGCTCACATATCTGGAGGATAGAAATGGACGGCCATAAACTGTTTCATAAAGGCAGGAAGAGAAGAGGAGGAGTCACGCTCTGTGTTAAGGAGAACCTTGAATGTATAGAAGTCAACTACAGTGATTGTGGAATCCCTATTGAGTGTCTTGGGGTCGAGATCAGAGTAAGATCTCCAGGGGGAAACTTACAGTAGGCATCTGCTATCAATCGCCAAACCAAGACAATAAGGCTAAGAAAGCAATATTTGGGTCATTTAAGCAAGCTTTGGGTCAACAGAACCTGGTTCTTATGGGTGGCTTCAACTACCCAGATATTTGCTTGAAGAACAATACAGCAGCTCACACAACATCCATCAAGTTCCTGGAGTGCGTAGAGGGCTGCATCCTCATACAAGCATCAGATGTACCAACCAGAAATGAGGCACTGCTGGACTTGCTACTCCCAAACCAAGAAAATCTGCTTTGTAATGTCTTGGTTAGTGACAGCCTTGCCTGCAGTGATCACAGTGTTGTGGAGTTTGGGGTCCTGCTGAGCATTCTCAAGGACAATACTAGGACAAAGGTTTTAGATTTTGGAAGGGCAAACTTCAGCTAACTCAGAGAACAGCTGGGAGGGATTCCATGGGAAGCTTCGATGGAGGATAAAGGAGCTCGCAAGTGCTAGGAGTTTTTCAAGAATGCTTTCCTGCAAGCGCAGAAACAGTTCATCCCCTTTAAAGGTAAGGGAAATAGAAGGAACAAGAGACACCCTTGGCTTAACTGCGAGCTTCTGAGTCTGCTAAAAACCAAGACAGAAGCATGCCAGATATGGAAAAGTGGACAAATAGACATTGAGCAGTTAGAAAAACAAAAGCTCAACTCAAATTGAAATTGGCCAAACATGTCAAAAACTACAAGAAAGTGTTCTTCAGATACATAAACAACAAGCAGAAACAGAAGGAAAATACTGATCCACTGTTAAACAGGAGAGGCGAATTAGTCACTGTCGTGGTTTGGCCTCAGCCTGCGCAAAGAACCACGCGGCCGCTCACCCAAACCTCGCAGTGGCGAGGGAAAATTGGAATAAAAAGGCACAAACTCGTGGGTTGAGATAAAAAGCAATTTAACAGAACAACAAAGAAAAAACCGACAAAACAACACCAATAGCACTGGCAGAGGAATGTATAAATAGGGGTACCGTACCGACGCGCACCGACCGGACCCGGACCGTCCCCGCCTGCTCCCAAACTGGGAACTCCCCTCCCCGGCCAGCTCCCCCTAAATCCTGGGAATGGCGTCACGTGGTGTGGAATACCTGTGCTGTGCCAGATATTAACCCTGTCCCTGCCGGAACCAGGACAGTCACTGACAACATTGAAAAGACAGAGGTTCTCAACGCTTTCTTCACCTCTGTCTGTACCAGCACTGTTGGACCCCGGGCCTTGGGAACAACAATCCAGGTTGGTGTAAACACAGATCTACTGTCAGTGAAGGAAGAGTTGATTTCTGAAGGATTACAGGAGCTTTATCCCTACAAATCGATGGACCCTGAGACTATCCACCCAAGGGTGTTAAGAGAGCTGGCTGACATCATTGAGAGGCCACTCTTCATAATCTTTGAGAAGACATGGTCATTGGGGATGTCCCAGAAGACCTGAAGAAAACTAATGTCATCCGATCTACAAGAAGGGATTAAAGGAGGATCCAGAAAATTATCAGCCCACCAGTTTTACTTCAGTCCCTGGGAAAGTTATGGAATGAATCCTTCTGGGGGCTATCACAGGTCAAATGAAGCATGTGATTGAGAAATACCAGGATGGATTCACCCAGGGCAAATCATGCTTGACAAATCTGATCACCTTCTATGACAAAGTAACCTGCTAGGTTGATGTGGGGCAAGTGGTAGACACTGTCTACCTGGATTTCTCCAAGGCTTTTGACACAGTTCACCACAGCCTCCTGCTCGAGAAAATGACGTGTTACCGTCTTGAGAAGTGGTCTGTATGGTGGGCAGGGAACTGCCTGACAGGCTGCACCCAGAGCGTGGTGATAAATAACTCCTTTTCAAACTGACAACTCCTGACAAGTGGGGTCCCTCAGGGATCGGTATTGGTCCCAAAGGTGTTTAATATCTTCATAAGTGATCTGGATGATGGGATCAAGTGTGCCCTGAAGAAGTTTGTGGATGAATGGGGAAGTGGACACTTCAGAAGGGAGAGCCACCCTTCAGGAAGACCTGGATAGGCTGGAGGAGTGGGCTGACAAGAACTTTGTGACTTTCAACAAAGACAAATGTAAAGTCTTGCACCTAAGAAAACATAATCCAGGAGTGCAGCACAGGCTGGGATCCTACGTTGCTGTGGAGCAGCTCTGTGGAAAGGGACCTGGGGACCCTGGTGGACAACAAGCTCGCTATGAGTGAACGGTGTGCTGCAGGGGCAAAGAAAGCCAGCAGGCTGCTGGGTTGCATCAACAAGGGCATCGCCAGCAGAGAGAAAGAAGTCATTATCCCACTCTACTCAGCACTCCTCAGGCCACACCTGGAATAATGTGTGCAGTTTTGGTCCCCACAATACAAAAAGGATGTGGACAGGCTGGAGGGGGTCCAGGGAAGGGCCACAAACATGATCAAAGGACTGGGAAGCCTGCCATAGGAGGAAAGGCTGAAGGAACTGGGTTTGTTCAGCCGTGGGAAAAGGAGGCTTAGGGGAGACCTTATCACCATGTTCCAGTATTTAAAGGGTGGCTACAGAGAAGATGGAGACTCCCTTTTTATAAGGAGTCACATGGAAAAGATGAGGGGTAATAGGTACAAGTTACTCCTGTCTAACTGGACACAAATGGAACGTTTTTAACAATGAGAACAACCAGCCATTGGCCAAATCTGGCCAAGGAAGTGGGTGGATTCCACAACACTGGACATTTTTAATATTCAGCTGGACAGGGTGCTAGGCCATCTTGTCTAGACTGCGCTTTCGCCAAGAAAGGTTGGATCAGATGATCCTCGAGGTCCCTTCCACCCTCATGTTCTATGATTCTATGATTATCCTGCACAAATAAAAATCAATCAGAATTGTTAGGTGTAAAATAACAATTGCCTTTCTTTGCTCTTTTCTCCTCTCTTTAGGAGCCCCAGTGCTCCTAAAGGGAGAGATATTAATGAAATGGGAATATAGCTAACTCACTCCCCCAAAATTAATCCTATCAGAGTGAATGCAATAGTCACTTTCAAAGATATTGCAGTTGCAACCACATAATCTATGCACACACTGAAAATTTTGAAGAGTTTTGCAGAAAACCTTCAAGCGTTTCTCCTGAGGTGATGTGGATCAGTATTTTTTTCAGTCGGTTAAAACAGAGTCACAGTGACATTAGCAGAAACTACACAGAGGTAAGAGTGAATTAATGGGAGAGTGGGAGGAAAAAATTTCGTTATGCTGCTGAAGTGAATGCCTTTGGCACTGTACAATAATTAGCCCTAATTTGCTACATTGCCAAAAAATGTCCTGACTCAAATTTTGAAGCTTTGGCATATTTTGCTTGTGTCTTTCTTTTCATGTTACTTTCTTGATAACAGACAAATGTAAGTAATATTATAAAGACAAATTTAAATAATGTTATAATATATTGTGGCCCTAGTCCTTCATGTTCAGAGAGGATGCTTACTGAAGGAGTGAATGACTGAGCCCTTAGCACCAGCACACCAGCCGTACTGGACAAGCAGAAGATGGTTATTCATTAGAAAGACACAAATTCTGTTAGCAGGCACTCTATGTTAACCAGTTTGATTTCAAGTTTATTACTGAAAGTAATATTCAGCTTACTGTCTTGTTCTAATAGTTTTGTACAGTGCTTTCAATGGTACCTTAGAATCTCTTGACTGCAATTTATTAAAAAAAATCTAAAGAGACTGATGCTCATAAATTCCATTGAAACGCAGTAGTACTCTTAAGGTTCTGCAAGGTGGTCCTTAGCATTCTACCTCTGGTTGATAAATTTGAAGAAATTTTTCCAGCATCAATTGTAACACTGGGAGAAAAGCTTCTAACTGAGAAACTATGAGGGATCTCAGTCTCAGCAACTACAGGCTCAGAGAGGAGTCAAATTCTTTCTGAGGAACAGGATTTCTCACTTAGCTGTAACTGTCTAGTAATTACACATCTAACTGAAGTTTGATTTTGGAGTCAAAGAATAGAAATAAGCATTACTAAAGAGATGAAATTCATCATTAAAAATTAAACTCAGAACAACTTGCCTAAACCTGTTAGGGTGGAAGAAGATACTCCAGAGATAAAGTGTGTTGGCTAGAGAGGGTGGCATCTAGCTCAGACCAAATGTTTAACTTTTCCCTGTCTGAAGTATGTGAGATGAGAAACAGCTGCTTGCAAGACTTTTGATCTTTGTCTTTGGTTTTGTGTCTAAAGAACATTAAGGCAGAAATCCTAAGCAGCTTAAAGTGAACTGTAGTGAGGTTGAAGATCACAGAAAGATTTGAAGATGTAATGATTTGCAATTTTCAGGTATAAGAAGTTTGGCCTAGCTTTACTTTCATAGAAGTCAATAAAAGCCTTTTTGTTTTCAGAAAAAGCACAATCATGACAACAACATCCACTTTGGAAAATTACATGACAGGAGTAAAACTGTTGCTAAAAGAAAATACACAAAAAATCGGATCAAAAAAGTAAAAAGGATGAGGACTGACTGAATTAGGACTGTTGACTACATGCTGATTTGCCCAGGCAAGATAACAGGACTGCTAGAGCAACCAGACCACAGTACTGTTACAATGCGATGAGTGTGCACATTTACACTACTGTACTATTGATCTGATGGATAGTTACGAGAGACAGGTTTGGTAGCTATTTTAATAAAGCATTTCTAAAAGAAACGATTCATCAGCTTGTTTCTCACTCTTACCTTTTAGGGAACTTTAGTCAACATTACCACCTCAAGACAACAATGCTATTGCCTGCCTTTTTCCCTCCTTCCCTGATCACTACAAATTCTCTGCTTAGAATAAACAAAGAGGAGGAACAAAATAACAGAATTTCTTTCAGTACGTACTCCAAAAAGAAATGGAAATCCAGTCTTCTTTCTAGTATTCCTTATCTTTCTTCTATTGCTCTATCAATCTTCTGTGTTCCAATTTTGCCACTTACACTTCTGCCTTCTTTGTGCTTTGATTTCATGCTAAAATCGATGCTGAAACTACAGAAAAAGATTTGTCTGTGACAGATTGGCAAAAATAAAAACAAAACAAAAAAGCAAAGATTTTGAAAAGCTTAGGGAGCCTGGCATGGTAACACTGGTCTTGTCACATCCTTGCTGTCTCTTAACAAATTAATTGTCATACATCTTCAGAATCCACTTTCTGCTCTTCTACTTTCTTTTCTCTCCATCCGTTCATAGATCTTGTTTTCTCCTAAGAGGAAATGTCAGGTTTCAAAACAAAAAGTATAGGAACAACCAATTTAAATTAACTCTATTCTTTTCTTCAAAAAGGGGTCAAAAATCTCCATTTTTCCCTAAGCGTGCAGTAGACAGAGATTATATGCACTAAATCAAATCAATATAATAAAGTATTCTTCATGTCTTAGGTCTTCAGTATAGTATTAATAATAATTTTATATGTTCAGTATAATTTTTGCTTGATAACATGTCAGAGAATGTCAGTGCTCCTTGATACAGACCACTAACAATACACAAACAAAAGGAACTTTAGAGGCAAAAACATGGAATAACCTCTGTAATATTAGAAACTATTTCACACAGAGGCTTATCAACAGATAGAGTATGACATTTTCATTAATTGAATCATCACTCGGTCAGTCCAAATCTGCTGAGGTTTATGGAAATAGCTGTTACACAAAGTTGGCTTACAGCTTAATGCAAGTCACAGCACAATGACTCGTACATTATCATTACATCACTTCATTTGCACAGATACTCTAATTGACTTTAATAGGTTTTGGATCAGAGCAAACACACAGACAAAAAGATTGATTATACAAAACCAGAATGTTTTTATTAAACTTGCCTCAAGAATATACAATCTCACAAAAATCTCTAAATCAGCAGCTACACGCTTTAGGAATTTGTGGCAGCCAGCACAGAGACATTTTGTCAGCTCCAATTTAATTTTGAAAAGATAAGGCTTCCAGAAACTTCTTCACCGGATGTGTTTAAACATAGAATCTGTCTCATGGACCTCCCTCTGTTCATATTGACCACTAACAACTAGGTAATGATTACACACAGTAGCAATTATTTGCATGAAAACATAATGTTAGGAGATTATCTGATGATCTTTTTTACTTTTTGTTTTTTTAAAGACATAAGGAAAGAAGAAAAATAAGAGGGCTGGACTACGTGATCAGTAACAATCTTTATAGACAAAGCAAGAGTTTTTTGCAAATCATAGGCAGTCTACAAGCTACAGTTTAGGAAACTGTTCAAGCTGATCCTGTGCTACAAAGCATCATTGCATTGCTCCTTTAGAAGAAGCAGATGTAAATCATAGGAAAGGCAATACAGTCTGTTTTGTGAAAAAAATCGTGTAGCCTATGCTGAGAATCAAAGATCACCAGTGTGTGTATTTTTGCCTCAAAATACTAAATAAAAGTGTGTGGGAAAGTTTAGATATTCATAGCCTAATTTTCACATTCGTCTCTGGTTGTATCTAAAAGATCTTGCATGTACAGACACCTGCCTGGATGTTTTTCCAGTATCAGTTCTGTGGATGCCCAAGGACTAAATTTGCATGTATATGCCCATATATGTGGATATGTCTTACATGTGGAAATTCTAACTCCAGCAACTGTCAGCATTAGCATTTAACTGTCATGCAAAAATACTAACTCTGGAAATATGAAAATACAAAATTCTCAGTGCATGAAATTCTAAGTACACTGAAATCTTCTTTCAAACATAGTCTTAATTTCTATGTACTGTAGTCCTTTTTTATCTAACCATGCAAACATATTGTTCTTGTACTGCTAATGCATAAGTGAAAAAGGAAAAATGTATTTGTAGAATCAGCTACTTTGTAGAATAAATTTGTTCTTTTTTGATGTACATGTGACAGCAGTTGATCTTAGAACAATCATTCCTATTTTGGTTTTGACATAAATTTCTTGAGGCCTATTCTCCTTGTTCAAACTCATCTAATGTGTTGGTAGACTCAGAATATATTCCTCTCTCACCCTCTGCTCCACCTTTTCCCTCCTCTTTCCATAACCATTTTCAGTCTGTCAAGGATTATTTTCTGCTATTTCTTAAGCTGTTTTTTCTTTTTCTATTGGGCTCTTCAACTTCTATGATTTTTAAAGACAAGAGAAATGAAATGAGATATATAATCAAGACAGTTTTCACTTCACTTGTTTCTCTAAGAGACATTTAAAAAGAGATTTTGATGAAGGGGAAAAACAGCTCTACTATGTAATGATCTTTTCTATGGTAATCCACCCACAGGGGCATTTTAATATGTAAATCACGTTATTGTCTCACACATGACAATCTGATGGATTTTAAATTCCTCATTTGTTAAAGTATAATGAACAGCACTTTTGCTGTTTTTATTGATGCAATAGCACTTTGCTCACACAAGTAGGTATAGTTGTGCCAAGCTACATGAGGTGATACTATTAATGAATCATTTGAGAGCTGGCAAATATAAATAGTAAGGAGCTCATTTCCATAGAAATACGCTCTAACCCCATGCTGGCAGCAAAAAGGTACAGAGACGTTTTCATGTCAGCAAGCAGGTGTCCTCTGGCTTGCCCAGGCAAAATAATCCCCTTACTAAAATATAGACATGTAAGTAAATATGCACAAACATATATATTTTCATTGTACAATGATCTCTAGAAGGCCAAATATGAAAACCAAAGCCAGGCAAAGCTCTATGGGCTGATGAATAGGTATCAAAGCTGTGACAATAGAAACACACTCCTCTTCTTACACGCCATTCTCCGTTAACAACTCCCAGGTATATATAAGCAAACACAAATAGAATGAATCAAAAGAGGAGATAAAAATAACTGCAGTATCTCTTAGAAAGATGCTGCAAATATACTTTGACATGTATTTATTTGGATGGCATTTTCTTTGCCCTCTCTGCGTCTTTTGGAGTGTATACAGCATACTCTTCTTTAAAGATGTAAACATGAAAAAGACAGGCTCAAAAAATGTGTGCATGTTACATTCTGATCTTAAAAACCCAGCTCAATTTTCTATAAAGGACAGAAGTCTCAATACTGTTGATATCAGCAGCAATGAAGGGGTACAGAGTCAGAACAAGTCCCTTATTGACCTTATATCATCTAAACCTTCAAACACTAGAACACAAAACAAAACAAAACTCTCCCACCTGATCACTGAAACTGTGAGACTTATTTCAGAAATATCAAGAACATTTAAAGATCATGAATAAAGGTCACTTCTTTGTACTGTCGCCACCTTTTCATACACTACAATTGACCTACAAAAGATACTTTAAATGCTTTCAGAAGCCATAGCATTTCTTTCAGGTTCCTTTGCAGGCAACTAGGATTTGCCTAGAAGTGGATGGAATGATAATTCACCACTGCTTTTGTATTTTTCACTCCCATTTTGGAGACTTAAGAGTATGAACATTTCTGCAAGAAAATTGAAAATGTGCAGACACTTTTTCAGGCTAGTTAAAGAAGCCATAATAGATTTAACATGGAACAGGTATCCTAATGAAGTTGAACTCTGAAGAACTCTATCGGAAGGCAAAAAATATCATTCACAGATGGATTATCGAATCTTTTGCAGCTTTGTCTTGCAGCAGAAGGGAAACCACTAAACAACTGTGGAAAACCGGTTTACTAGCATTATGGCTTTGCCATAAGCATCAGGGAAAAGGCAACAGAAACATTTTATTGTGCTCTTAAGCAGCATCTAGCAAAACAGAATTGGTCAGCACTGGAGGAGTACCATACAAATGCTAAATGAAGAAATTAACATATATCACAAGAGTTGGATGGCACATTAAATAGTACTACATATTTAAGATTATTATCTGCAGCTAATGATTTGCAAACATTTCAAACTACTGCATCACCACCAAAGCTTACATTTCCACTGAATGCTGCACTTATTTGAAAATGCTGTGCATTTTATTGTTTAATTGCAGCTATATGCAAACTAGTATATTAAAGAGGGGGGAAAATGTCATGCCAAGAGCAGCCAAAACTTGGCAACTGTGAATTTATTTGTACCCTAACAGTCATTTTTACAGGTTATTTCCTGCTCACATATTACACATACAACAACCAGTCCATGCCAGTAAGTGTCTTCTGCTTCACTGCACTTTTGCGTTTCTTTCTGTTTTTCCTCGTGCTTGCAATTATCGAGGTGAAAAAAAGTCTGTTTCTTAACAGACATCGTATTTTCAAATAGGTTGCACCTAGAAAGTAAGTAGTGCCAACTGTGCTCTATGAATCACGCACAGAAAAAAAATCTGTACAAACTGGACTAAACAAATTGTTTATTTCTTCTTCTGCTCTGGAAAGCTAAGAAATTTTGATATCACCCTGTTTTCCCAGATACTACAAATTAAAGGAAAGACATTAGGTAGGATTCGTTTTGAGTAAATGCAGACATCTAGAATGTAAACATTTATGGGTATGTCAAGGTAAAGCATGATAGCCTGGCCCCCAAGACTAGTTGACATTGCATAGCTCCTTTTCAGCTATGTACAGACACCTACTTCTTTGGCAAGAGAAAGGTAGCTGGAAGAGCCCAAAACAGAACCCAGAACTGAGAGAGCAACCAATTGGTGCTCAAAGATTTGGTCCTTGGATCATTTTTGGTGAGCAATGTAGTTGTTGCCTATGACTGAGACTGGCATGCTAAGTTTCTTTCCAATGAATGACAGTAGGTAGTTCTCAGCAGCGATTCATCTCATAGGAATTTAATATTTAATGTTAATCGTGCCTTGAAACACCTATTTCTCACTACTAATTACAAAGGAAGGCTATAGCAACTAGTTGAGCTACAGAAAAATGCGGTGGTGACACCTGAAGTTAGGTGAGATAAGTCTCACCTCCGTGGACAGTAGAGCATAAAAGAAGAGGTTTTTTGAAGATTCTGTTTGCTGCCATTCATCAAGGTAAAGCTGCTACATGGAGAAAAGGAGGAGGTAAAACTTCAAACATGTCTCCTCTAAAAATAAAAAAAAAAAGTGATGTCCAGTCAAATGTGTGTGCAAGTTCAATCAATTACAAAAAGAGTACTATGATACTCTTTTTGCAAGTTCTACATTTGATCTTTAGCCAAATGTGGGAAAAAGTCTTTGTACTAGAGAAACCTTTAAAGAATGATTAATGTATTAATTCAACCAAACTAATAATTTAAAAATTTATTATTTTAAATAGTAATTTTAAAATGTGTTATAGTTTTAGCCTAACAGAAATATGTTAGATATACTTGGATATACTTGTATGACAAGTATGAGATGATAACGCAACTTAGCTTCATAAAAGTATTTTTCAAATGACTAATTTCATTAAAATAATTTTGAGCAATATACTTTTCACCTCATTTTAGACATCTATGGTGAGGGCAACTAGAGCTGAATCACTCACCTGAAACTGCATTTTCAAAGAAGAAAAATTGGCATTTGAAGACACAAGTCTTTTGACCTATTTTAGAAAGAAATGATTCATACCCTACAAATGCCTATTTCCCTTCATAAAGGGAGATTAAGATGACTAACTTGGATGTAGTCCTTCACATTCTATACTTATATTCAGTGAACTGGCTCCCATCCCTTGAAGTGTTTCTGCAAAACTTTGTGTTGTTTCTTAACCTGGAGAATTAGAGGAGATCTGAAAATTAAGTTTGGTAGTTTTGGTTACATATCACTGGCAGATGAGAGGGACTATTTCCACACTTGGAGGGGGGGGAGGGGCAGGGCAGGGGACATCGTGCACATGTATTCCTATGTAATTCCTAAGATTATTTGGATTTTACTTTAATCTGGATTTAATTTCCTTCTGAGATGGTTTGAGCATAGAGATTCTCAGAAACTCTGTATATTTTTAATTCTCTGGCCTGCCAAGAATGTCAGGTCAGATTCTTTTTACTCATAAAAAGTTTTTGGCCACTTTTCTGATCTCGTAAACAGCAGTGCACCACATTTTTGTCTTTAGAAAAAGGAAGGCTTCAGAAAAGACATGTTGCTGATTTTGATAGCCTTTTTTTACAACAGGTCCTTCTGATTTAAGTGCTGAAGGACTTACCTTACAATTTTGCACTGTAAACTATACCTAGAGAATTATATTGTACTGTAATCATTAAAACTATAGATGTATGTTCTTTACAACGAATCAAAAGCATCTATAGCTGTCATATTTCTAAAAACCAGCCTCTTTGTCATGTGTCACTCTTTAGTGTAAACAGGCACTGCACACAGAATACATTACAAATTCAAGTGGAAATGAATGTGATGAACTTTTTTATTAAAAAGACCATACAGCCAGTACACTACACTGCAAAGAATATGACTAGAACCAAGTGTGCAAAATACTACCATTTTATCATGTGTTTCTTTAGGTTAAATTTCAGCTTTCTGCTTAAAACAAATAAAACAAAACTAATCCCCTATTTTCATGGTAAAGAAGACAGTCTATCTTTTCCAGAATAACACATTCATATTGATAGAGCCACAAGCATAGGATCAGCTGTCTGTGACCCTTCTCCTAGTACAGTCCTCAGGACTTTATTATCTTTTGATATCAGTTTGAATATCAGGGCCTTGCAAATGCCCACCTTCTCCTGCAGTCTGCTTGAATTTTCACCAAAAAATAGGATGATATGATTTTGTTAATTCCTTTTATACACCAGGATGCATATTATTCAGAATCAATATTTTCTACGTGTTTAATTTCACAAGTATTTCTTTACTTAATTTTCCCCTATTTAGCTTGTCCAACTCTCTTTATATGTCTGGTTTTGTACATACGATATTTTCATTTGGTGAATGTGTTCTTTTCTGACTTGTCAAATTTTATATTTTCTTTTTTTGAATGTAAAATGTCTTGGATTCAGTTAAAAATACTCAGTAATGTTTTCTCACAGGAGTTAACTTTCACTCAATGAAAAAACAGTATCATATTCTCAGTCAAGATCCTAGACCACTGAATGTTTTATCAGAATTACTACTTTTGATACCTAAAAGAGGAAAAGAGGTATATTTATTACAGAATTTTGGTCCTTCTCTCTTGTACTCCTAAAATTATGAATGCTGTATTAGACTTGCTACAGCACTGCCACTAAGTACTGGAAACGCACCTAGTGTAGTAGTATATGTTAAATAAGTACCATTCATTGCTTCCCCACAGACAAGGAATTTAAAATCCATCAATTCCTCACATGTGAGGCAGATTGTGATTTACATGTTAAAGTGCCCCTGTGAATTGATTTGCATAGGAAAGACTTCTGGGGCACTGAAACAAAGGATTAGTGAGCATGACAAGAGAGCTATTAGCATAGAGAATACAGATTCTCCTACAACACACCCTTCAAACAATGTAAATATATTCATCATGAATATATAGATCTTGGTGGGTTTCCCGGCCAGGAACAAAACAAAGGTCTTGTCTCAAGAGCAGCAAGTCTAAAGACGTAAACACTGGGTGAGCCTCAAAGCATGGTCAGAGACAGGGATCTGTGGAGAGACCTTCCTTACAGCAAACTCAGCTGGCTTCTGGGTTTGCCTCAAGTGTTAAAATGCAAACATTTACATCTGAGCTAATCTGCTAGATTTCCTTTTATTGACAGTGTATGGAAATAGGAACTTAGTGGTGCGTTTCATCTTATCCTAAGGCAGACCTCTAAAATAATCAGAAGAATTTCCTTTTACTGTAATCATGTATTTCTCTTCACTTTTTTTTTTTTTTTTAATAGGAAGCAACTATAAAGACAGTTACCTAAGCTATTACAGACAATGCAGAAGTCATTAACGTGGTCACTGGAGCCTTTTGGGCTATTTACCCTAAAATAGCTACTCGTGGGTACCTGCAGTCCAAACCTGAACCGGTGTTGCATGTGCCTCCAGTAAGACTCAACTGCCTAAATAAAAACTTGTGGCATTACATGGCTCTGTGGAGAACCCTTCCTCCCTTATGGCCAGCTCCAGCAGGGAGCAGGTTCCCTGCATGTCAGATCTGTCTGTCTTGGGTGCCTGGGGAGTCTCAGCTGGCACAAAGTGCCTGTGTTTTGGTACCTAACTCAAATATTAGAATCACACTTTGTAGTGAATGAATACTGAGAAAGTCTTTAAACTATTTAAACTGGTTTAGTCCACTCAAAGAATGGGACCTAGTATATAGTGTGAGTCTATAGTAAGTCTTCCTTATTATTTGTAGAGTTCAGTGAAATCTGTGAGGGAAATCTAAAGGAAAAAACAGACAACTTCTAAAGTAGACAACAATTTCAAAAGTGTTAATGTCTTCCTACAGTTCAACATGGCTAAGTTCAATGGGCAGTTGCTGCCTATGTGAAATAATCTATGAAATCCTTAGGTTTCATTCTTCTAGACAACAGAACTGTTGATCAGGACTGTCTGTCCTTCCCTTTTTTGCCTTTATACATGTGAAATAAAATAATACTATACAATACTTCTCAATTAAGTCCCATTTTAATACAACCTTAGTGATATCCACTTGACTTTCTTTCTGATTATATATTTTTACTTTTTTGTGATGGGAATATTCTAATATAATGTTCTGATAAAGTGGACTTTTTGTGTACTCCACATAGAAGCTACAGTGCCCAATGTAATGGCTGTAAGTTTTTACATGTGTTGTTCTAGTCTTGCTCATTCCATAGTCCTTCTTGATGCAAATGCGTTCTGCTTATTTTTATTTCAAATTTATGAAACATCTGGCCTGAAAAGCCCTTATAGATCAAGTATTTCAAGTGTTTAAAATTGCAAATTATTTTCAAGGCCTGCAACAGCACAATGAGTGCTTTCCTGAAACAGGTAATACACCAGCGCAGAGTAGATAAAACCCAGACCTAAAGCCAAGATATCCAAATTATGAGTCTTAAAGAGGAGACTGTGCAGTGTATTCACAAAGTCTATCTTTAGCATTATCAAGAGTAGTTTGCACAGACTTTGTCCACAGCCAGTAAAAGGAGAAGTTTCTCCTGTAGTTGATTCAGAGCAAAAACCTAATTTTAGATGCTCATAATCAGCCCCATCAAAACCACTCCACTCCGCTGTCCATAAAGGCAGCATTGGTAAAATAGTCTCACTCAGCTAAATGTAACCTTTGCAAATATTTTTACTTATCTTGCCTCAGATGATTTGAAGCATTGTACGTAAGTGCTAATGAACAGCTGTGCCAAAATGCTAGCAACTCAAAGCCACGAGACCAGACTCCAGTTCTGGAGCATCTCCGGCAAGCTCTGATCCCACCTTCCACTGTTGTGGTCCCTGTTGTATAGGATGGGCAACCATTTAAACCACAGGGCTAGGAATATGCTGTAGCTAAGGTAAAGGAATTTCAGTTGTGGTCTGTCTTTGGTGACTTAGCCCGGTTATCTGTACTGGATCACTCACCTTAACAAGAGAGGTCTCTTCTAGCTGCCTTATTTCTTCTCCTATTTATTCAGAGTAGCGTGAATGTTAAATACAGGACTATGCAGGACCAGGGACGACACTGGCTTGTTACATGTCTCTTTTGAGGAAAAGGTGGCCAGAGAAAAGTAACCTTCAGGCTGTAGGCTACCAGTTGCGAGGAGGCAGAAATTAACTCAGGGTCTTTGTACACTTTCATGCTATGCTGATTGAAAGTTCATTCTGGATTTTACCTAACCCAGCTTCTTCTGTTTCCCCTGCAGGAGGCTTGAGTATTAAATGGCATTGATTCTTTCTATGGAGATAAAAGACTGCAAATAAATTAACATTAAAAGGGATATGCCCTTGAGAAAGCCATTGTCAAAACACTAGGCTAAAGAACATCAGCTTTAAAAGATTTGGCTGAGGTTAGTGTTCTTGATGTCTTAGTATTGTGGTACTGACTGCAAAAGTGAAATTCTTTGTCTTCTGTAACATATTGCCCAAGGCACTAACACTACAAGGATTTATAACAGAAGTATCTTTATACACAGGCACAGTCCCACTAAAGTCAGGTTATTTCAGGGTTAGGTCCCTGTTTTCCCCTTTTTGAAACGATGCTGCATATCCTTACATGGTGCTGTTGTTCTCTTTAACTGCAAAAATAATTGGAAAAAAAAAGCCCCAAATGTGGTTATCTAACAGACATTTGCAGCTGCTTCACAGCAAATCTTTTGACTCTTCAAGATTCTGTTATTGAACCTGTGAGAGGAACTGAGGAAAAACTTTATATTCATTAAGTTATATGAATTGCCTCTTGTATATGGAAGATTTTTAGCATACTTATTTCTCTTTTAAAACAACGAAAAGCTGCTCCATATGGCTTTTTGTCTACTTAGAACACAAATTAATTGAGGTCGTGATTCTGCTAGGGGAACACAGTTATATTTTTAACAAAAACACCATGAAAATTTAATCTGTGTCTGAGAGACTTTTGACCTTTCAAACTTACAGGGTATTTATTATTCCTATTTTATTTTATGTTGGGAGTCCTCACATTCATCTGTTCTCTTTAAATATTTACATTGTAACTTCTCCGTGTAAAGTACCAGGTACTTAGCTTATACATAATGCTCATTATTTGTGCTGCTGCCCTCCTTGACCATTTTCCATTTTGTCAAGAGGTCTTCCAAAATTACAAGCAAAAAAAATATTACTTTGACTACTTTTTATTAATGATATATTATAAATTATATTTAATAATTACTTCAATGAAGTATGAAAAATAACTTATTTAATGCAATTGCAACCTTCCGTTTTTAATATATTGGTCTCACCTTCCCACTTTTCCATGATCATTCTCTTTGCTATTTCTCAGGAAATAAATCTAAGTCTTCCAAACTCATTTATACTTCATATTTCATATTTTATTTATAATCTTTGTTTCAATTGCCTTTACTGGTAATTTATTCCACTTGTTCATTTATCTTTTTATGAAATACATGAATTCTGCCCAAGTTCCCTAATTTTCTTGGTTTGTTTATTATGTCTTGTTATATCTTCTAGATTTTAACTCCTTCTTAGCGTAAAGACATGCGTCCAGGTTCTGAATTGTTCCTGTCTTCCCTACTCACAATTTTGTATTTCCCTTTAACTGTTTGGTGTTTTATATTCAAGTATTTTCCAGTGCTTATTAGATCACACTAATAACAGTGCTGTAGTGTTACAAAAAGGGCTAGTTAATCACGTTAGGGATGATGTGAGCAGATTTCTTACCAATGACTTTTGAGAGACTTAAAGTTCTAGAACAAAATATTGTTCAAGGCCTTATTATTTAAGTAGGCATCCTCTTTAAAGCACTGGAATCGTATTTAAAGCACAGTTACTAACATGTACCGTTGTATTCCAGGTTGCTTTTTGAAATGTTGTCCTTATGCAAAAAAAAAAAAAAATCATATAAGAGTTTTCCTTAATTTGTTTTCTCTTACTACTTCCATTACTTACTTCTTCTATTCTTTTCTAAGTTTCCTAACTGGTCCAAGACAGAGTATATGGGAATAGGTTTTCACATTGGTTTATCTAAAACATTCTTGTTCTCCTTTTGGAGGCACGCTGTGGAAGAAAGGAAGTATAAGATAAAGTCTGAAATATTATAACCACAATAAATATCTGTAGGAATTATACGCAGATCCTGTGGATTCAGCCCTCTAAAATATAGGCAAGTGGTCCTAATTGGTCATTTATACTCCTTCATTAATGAGTGGAAACAGACAGGAATTTCCACACAGGGCCAGGATTCTTCCTGCCCTAAGACAGGTGCCTAAGTTAGGGATAGGCGTAGGCTGGTAAAGCAAACCATACATAGGATCCCTTCTGGGCACTGGAACCAGACCACTGGTGGTGTTAACTTACTCAGACTTTGCCTGGCATGATTTTGAGTGACACCAGTTACCACTTTCCCAAATAGCTCCTGGGCACAGTTCAGGAACTAGAGTGTGCTAGAGACTATTACAACATCTATGTCACATGTGGCCATGTGGTTTTGGGGCCACAACAGCAAAGATGCACCAGCCTGCCTTATTCCTCAATTCTGATGAATGTTCCGACAAACACAGCTTAGATGTCTAGACTTTACATTTCTCGAGAAAAAGATTATCTCATAGGCACATTTTGCATTACAATTACAACCATATGGATTCCCTTCTTCATGAAAGCAATTGCTAAGATGACAGCATGACTATTTCAAACATTTCTATTCTTTAATGAAATTCAATGAATGAAAACAGAAGTACCAGCAACCAAGGCTCAGATTCACCACATCTAGTTTCAGTTACTAACTGAGCAGAACAGAAGATGAGTCTCTACAGCTAACAGGAAGAAGTGTGCTGAACTAATTTCAGTGACTACATTATGCAGTCCACTTTACCTCACGGACCACCATTTCAAAATACTTCTAATACAGTAGTTTACTTTTTCATTTTTAATAACTGAACAAAAGGAAAAAATGTGCCAAGCACAGTGTCTTCTCTTTGGGGACATCTTAGAGCTGTAATGTTCTTTCATGACTTAACAATTGGTAATAATATTCAAATAGCAAGAAATATTCTTTAACTTTCTTTTTTTTGTTATATTTGAGAAAATGTCATCAGCTGTGGAGAACAGATGGATCAAAATTCTTCACTAGCTTTTTTCTTTGTATTATTCTATGGAAAGATAACTCATAGCAAAAGCTGAAATGCATAGAAAGTATTATTGAAAATAAATAATAGCAATTCCACCATGTATGTAACTTATGTAACTTCTCAGACTCTTTTTGCTATGTCTTACTAATGGTTTGGGGTTTTTTTAACCACTTTGCCAATACAAATATCACAATACCACATTTTCAAGGTGGGGAGGGGAAAGCAAAAATATACTTTTAAGACAAAACTAAATTTCACTTTTCATAATACACAAAGAACGAAAATCTATAAAAATACCAGCCAAAGGACCAGACTTTCAAAGGGTTCAATACATAGCAGTTCTACCTGAGAAAAAGCGCTTTGAAAATTCACTTATTTAGGTGTTGTAGTAGGAGATGACAGGTTGTAAGTATTTTGAAAATCTGGGCACTATTTATGCTTACTGTAAGAACATGAGAAATGCCCTAACACACCAAAGGCTCACTTTACCCACTGCTCTCTCTAACTGTAGCCAACAGAGTTGTTTACGGACTAGTATAAGAAACAAGGGTATATATGACAAGGGATCTTAGCTACGTCTTTGTAAATGTCAATGATTTAGGGCATTTCTGATAGGGATGCTATTCCATAGGTCCTATAGCATGAACTAAAGCTTACTTACACAATCAGGCATATACAATGCAATTGTTTTCACAGCAGGAGCAGTGTATCCTGCAACAGTAAGAAGCTCTCCAGAAAAGGAGGATTCTGAGGAGAAATATGGTATTGGTGTTGGCTGCAAATGTACAAATACCTAGATTAGCTGCACTGTTACACAGAAATCACACGGTTTTGGTGGCCTTTTCCCTGCCTTGATTTATTTTACAAGTAACTCTATCATGACTTTGTCTTCTCATTTTATAAATGTAACTGAATCTCTGCATAGTTCCAGGTTTGCATGTTAATCCTTTTTTCTTTATTCTACTGGAATATTTATGAAACACATTCTAGAGGGGTTTTTTAGACCAAGAAGGAAATAGGAAGAAATTCATTCATCCCAAATTAATTAATACAATAAAGAACAGATCCTTCTGCACAATTAGGGAGATTACGAGGCAAATGCCTTTTCAGGTAATTATTACCAAACCTTCTTTGCCAAGAATTGGATTTATATAGGAGAGTTAAGGGAGTATCCATGTCAATATGGACACATTGACAATATTCTTCTTTTAAAAAAGACAAAAAGCATATTTATGCACTCCAAGCACAGTTCCCTTGATAACTCAACAAGGGACTTTGTTTTCCTTTTACTAGCTCCTCTGGGGTACTTTATGGACCAGTTCTCTCATCTCAAGTGTCTGATCCCAAGACATAAATTAATTTTAGATGCACCTTTTTTTCTTTGTGGCTGCTAAGGCAATATTCACTATTTGTTTTGGTTGCCATGGAGATAATTGACTTCCTGTGGTGGCAAGAGCCTTGTTTGGGGTATTAAAGGGGCTTGGGTCCAGAGATTCTTTAATTTTCATGCCGTGAAGAAAGTAATTTCATCAACAAAACCTTTGTAAGATTTCTCTCCCTTATAATTTGAGTCATTCTTGTTACAATGTTGTGAATATTTAGTGCTTTTTTTTCTTCCACATACCTTTTGTAGCTCAGCCTGCATACTTCACATTGCTGACTCAAACCACAGAGAAGGGCAGATAATCTATTTATTAATGTTGTACATTGGTCAGGCACAAGCTCCCAACAGCATATTTTCTGATAGAACATCAACACAAACAAAGATAATAAAACTTTTGATTAAAACATAGCCTTTAAGATGAACTGGTTAGAATTCAAAGACAGAAGTTTCAAACAAACAACGCTGTACTGAGGCTGTCAATAAAGAACAAAAAGCAAAGGCTGTTCATTTTATATCAGCTGTCTTTCTTACACAGCACTAAAATTTTGGCACCTCAAATCAGACCTTCAAACTAGAAACCTCAGCATTTGTATATGCAGCAGGGTTAGGCATGTTTTAAAAGCACAGTCCAGTAACCCAAAAAGTTTTCAAAAGTACCTTCTAGGAAGTTCCAAAAGTAGAGGTGGTGAGTAAGTCTTTGAACCAAGTGCTTCCAACCAAAAAGTATGGCAAAGGACTTCGTGCAACACTCAGTTGAGTTGGAGGAGGGGGTTTGTTTAGCATTTGAAAAAAGATACTTCAGCAATTTGGCTCTGGCCAAGAAGGTGCAAAGGTGGAATGGTTAACTTTGGTGAAATATTGTATATTGCATATACTACCCATCCCTTGCCTCTTGTCATTCACGACAGTTATCATCCTCTCCTCTGATTTCAGTTGTTACCATGTTAACTATGAACAAAAACCTTAAATGAGCAAAAAGAAGCTGAGGTTAGTGTTAGGTGTCCTGTTTAAATAGTACTGAGCCTATGTATGCCTGCACAGAATTTATACACTCTTCAGAGTAACTTGGTGCAGCTCAGCTCAGCTCTTTGGCAATGGTCAGGAGCCAGGATGGATAGGAGCTTGGGACCGGTGGCAAGATCTGTTTCCACGCCCATGTCCTATCTGTATCAGAACAGAATGCATTGTGATGTGTTGTATCAACAGACGTGTTCCCACCATGCGTATCTTGAACTTGAGATGGTACTGCAAGTCCCTGAGGAACAATATCTCTAAGTCCTCTAGCTGCAATAGTAAGCTTATGTGTTTCCCAAGCACAAGGCTTCCACTGAAGGCACAATAAAGCCTTTGGACAAATGTTCATTAATAATAAGAATTAAAAGAGGATTTGTCCTGTTTCCACACTAACAGTGGATAAAAGCATATAAACACAGGAGGGATTATAAATGAAATCTACATTAATCCCATGATTAGCTCTCTGCCCTCCAACCATAACCTCCTATATTGAGGGTTATGCCCTTTAAAGCAGCAGATCTGTTACAGTTAACAAAAAAACACATAATAGTCATCGCAGTTCCTTCCTAATGCATCAGGGGTTTTGGCCTGGTTTGTTTCAAATTTGGTGTACAACACCAAAATGCTCATTCAGGACTATATTTTTGCTCCATGGAAATGATGTCATTTGTTCCTAAAGCATCTTACAGCAAAGAAAAAAAAATTAAAATCAATAATAAAAATTGAAATCTTTCAAAACAAGTAATAGTAAAACAAAACTTTAGAAATCTCCTTTTAAGTGTACAACACAAAATCAATTTGCTATGACCCTGAGAGTCAGCTATTCTTGCCCTTGTGACAGCAGAAGAAAAAAGAAAAGAAACTAATTAAAGTAGTACATAAAAGTCTTTTGCTTCCCAAAGACTTTGGAGTGCTTTTGAGCTAGGAGAACACTTAAAGTAAGCTTTGGAATTTTTATCAATACTGTTTTATAATATTTTCTTAGTGTCTGACATAGCATTAGCCTTCTAGTGTATCTGTGACTTTCCTTTGCTTTGCTTTGCTTTGCATGAAGATTGCTCTTTAGGTAGGCTGTAATCTGAGAACCACTATTGCTCCTGCAGTTATCCTGCCTCCTGTGTTTATAGTCTCTCCATCTAATCCATTATTATTTGTTTATTAAGATTCCTTTTTTATGTTTATCAAAATCTGCATCTGAGTAATAACGTGAGACCTAAATTTGAAGATATTCAGACAATAGTAAAATACTCATACTGGACAAGAGGATTGATCATACTAGATTAACACAGTGGATTTTTTCAAAAAATACACAATAGCAATGTAGTCTTCAGCAATCATGAAAAAGCAATTTTTAAGCAACTGTCTCAAGGTTTCTGGGTTGCTTTTGTGTTCAGCTGCAATTTCTGTTAATCTGTTTCCTTAAATTAACTTAACTGAAGCATTCAGGGATCCTTTCACAAAATGTTCATTCCTCTGCAATATTTCCAAAAGAAGAGCCTAACACAATGCACATGTGAAAGATATGAAGAGGAGATAACAATAGGAATACTTAATTTTGATTTCCTAAAAGAAAAACTTAAATACAGCTTTCTTACTAGCACTGCAAATGTAATTACTGTAAAAGGTGTTTAAAACACTATGATGTCTTTCTCCCCACATCTGCACTGATACTGCATTTAGAAATCCTGAATAGAAAAATCTTATTTTCTTATTATAAGGTCAAGTTACATCAAGTTCTTACTAGTAAAAAAAGAACTTTAACATCCTATTGGAATGTTAATATATCTAAAACCTCTGAGACTCAATACTGTGATCTTTCATGATGATTTACTGCAGATAAAACTACTTTGCAGCTCCAGCAGCACTTTAAAACACAAGACTTTTCTAAGTCGAAAAAGATTTTCAAGCTAAAGTAACCATATGAAAAGATTCAATCTAATGTCAGAGTTTGGAAACCTGTGTTCTGAAAATCCAACATGCAGTGACTGTTCAAATATAAAATCAGCTCTTTCCCACACAGATATGGTAAAAGTGAACTCCTTGCATCTTAATATGGTTCAAGAGCACAGTACAAATTTTATAGTTGCAAATAAGGTGCCCAATAAAAGAAATTGCTAAAGTCTCTAACCCTTTTTTCCATCCTACCCACTTCATATTTATTCATCTTTTGCTCTGAACTGTGAACACAAATATCAGGTTTACAAACTGCAAGCAGAATTCCAATACAGGTATGGGATTCCCATATTTTTGACCAAATAAAATATGTGCATAATTTCTGCAGTGAAAGATGAATTCCCCTTCCAACAATGTAAAGTTTAAGCCTGGTAAGGGACTAAACTAGAAGCAGTAGCAGGTGTTTGCAATCCTGAATTCATCAATGCTGAGGGTTAATAACCACAGGTGGTAAATAAATTTAAAAAACAATAAACAAACAGCCATTCAAAATTGAACATTTCCGTTTCTTGCATTTAAAATATTTTGAAGAAATGCACCTTTCAGATATCACAAATATACAGTTTTAGGCAAACAATAAAAATACAGGGAACCTGACACTTTTCTGATGAACAGTGAGGTTATAGCTTTGTGGATTTTGGAAAACTAGTGATTGGATTTTCTAAAATAAACCTCATTTATGAGTAACCTTAAGCATGCATCACTTTGCAAAACTACCCAGTTAAGGTCTGCTACTTTTCTTACTCTATCTCATTAAAAGCTTTATTAACGCAATGGATGTTGGAATAAATTCTTTAGGATTGTTTCCAAATGACTTCTACTCCAGCTAGTGCCATATTTCCATATAGATCCACGGTAATGAATCAACACAGTGGAGTGAAATCTTGGTAGTCAGTGATATGTTGGGGCTTTTACCGTCAAAATTTTATAGTTAGTTTTAAATATATTTCTGAAGTATATTTTTTCAGACACACAGTATCAAAATCATATTTTCCCTGTTTCCTTTCCTATGCATTCAAATAATACCGAGCACCAGAATAGGCAATTCTCTGTGCTCCACAAGGACCATGTTTAAGGGCCAATATCTTACAACCATATAAGGCTATAAATGTGAGCTTTACACCATTGAAAAGGGGCCTCAGCTTCTCATAATGGAAGGTCAGACAACATCAAGCCATAAAACAGTGACATTATTATGTATAGAAAAGCTATTTTACAGAAGGTAATTTTTAGAGGCTTCAAAAATTTATTAGCTATCATTTTCCTCTCCGTCTGTATCTCATGCTCTGGAGGGCATGGTAAAGAAGCCAACCTGACTGAAAGTAGAAGGGCATGAAAAATAGTAATAATAAAAAAAAATGAACCAAAATATTTCTAAAACTTTCTTTTTTTTTTTTTTTTCAAATGCACAGTATAAACAACATGTATAATAGTATAGGGTGGTCTGTAGGATTTATGGCATATGATAATGGAGTAATAAGAGCACCTAAATTCTCAGCTGGTAAAAATAGTTGTAACTGTTATAGCCAAGCTATACATACCGGGTCAGGATCTTTCTGTCTTTTCCACTCCCGGCAGATATTCGAGCTATCAATGCCATCAAGATATGCTAGCCTCCTGATATACATAGATTAAGTCATGTTAGTTATTTATGTGCTTATAAACACTGATTCTTTTTTTATTATTATTAAATTCCTACCTCCTTCAGTTAACCAGGACACCAGGAATTGACAAGCTGACTAAATACTTACAAAGATCCACAGTGGGATTTCTACTGGACATGGGATTTAACTATAAACTCATAACTATTGGATAGTATTTTGTATTTGAGTCTTTATGTATGTATCCCCAAATCACATTTGTCATGCATGATTCTTTTTAATTTTCTTTTGGACATTGTCCTTATGTTTCAGAAGTTTAAAATAATATATCTACAAAAACCAGGTTATGCCATTGTCCAACTGGACCTCTAAGCTAAAATGAGATTTAAGACTTGCTTATACATATCTCATGCCGCACGACTGGGAGTGTCACCTGGTACAGAGACTCTTGAGCTGACATCAGTCCAAGACAGTGAGCTGTAAAGGTTATTGAAGAGCGTATGGAGACTCGAAATTGGAAAGACTCTTCTTCGCAAATGCATAAACTGTTTCCAGAACTAAGTTGACACATCCACACAGCACAAGTGTCCATTAATGTTGTGTGCCACATATAAAACATCTAGAACCTGATTTTATGTGGTCAAAATGCATCTTCTTTTGATTTCACCTGTGATTTATAGTTGTTAGGATTTCTCCACTCATTCTCAAGATGGAGACTAAGAGACATTGGAGAGATGACAATCTAGTAACAACTATTCCTTTCCATTGTCCACAAAGGAAGATGAGTTCAGTTATTCAGAGTAAATTAGAATAATTCTATTCCAATTACTCAGAAGAGGCAAAGAATGAGAAACATTTATTGCATCATTTTTTTGTTTAAGGATACTTGTGGCAGAAGTATGTCCAGGGTGGCATTTGACTACATTAAACACAAGAAGAAACCTCTTATGCTCCTCAGTTCCCTGCTGAATTCACTACAAACACATCAGTTTCTGCAGTAAAAAAGGTAGGGGTCTTAGAGGCAAAACCTCATAAATTTTACCATTCTGATGGTAAATTCAGATTCTTTTAGGTAGTCTGATTCTTTCAGATATTCTCAACAATATCTAGTTTTGTAACAAATGAAGTAAGGAAACCACCTGAAAAATATGTGATCTCATATCAAAAAGGTACACTTTTTCAGTGAAAGAGATTTAAGATTGCTTAGACAGCTTAAATAATAAATGTGTTAATTTAAGTGCTTGACTTTGCAGCTCTGATATTCTGATAGTTTAATAACATAAAAACTGTAAAAAAAAATCTGTAAGATCAGGATTTTCAAATCCATAATTACTATTTTCTAGAGTAATCAAACTGAAAATAAGGTCTATTTCCTGCTACAGAGAACTGCACAGACCACTCAGAGGAGCCATCAGGAGAGGTGGAATCTGTAGCTCTGCAGCACAGGTCTCTGAAGACAGGCTGAGAGAGTTGGGATTGTTCAGCCTGGAGAAGAGAAGGCTCCAGGACGACCTTATAGATTAGATATTATGAAGAAATTTTTCACTCTGAGGGTGGTGAGGCACTGGAACAGGCTGCCCAGGAAAGTTGCGGAGGCCCCATGCCTGGAAGTGTTCAAGGCCAGGTTAGATGAAGCTTTAAGCAGCCTGGTCTAGTGGGAGGTGTCCTTGCTGATGGCAGGGGGGTTGGAACTAGATGATCTTTAAGATCCCTTCCAACATAAACCATTCTATAATTCTACGATTTTTCAGTCCTGCCCCTTATTCTCAGCAACATCTGCTATAAAAGCAAAGCTAGGAGAAAAGTGACAATGTTCAACGGAAGTATAAAGAGAGAAAAGGTTATTTTAAAACTTATAAATTGTTCACACAAGTAAAGACGAAGCATACGCTCTTCAGTCAGACAAAACTGAAGTCAATAGGATTGAACCTGACAGAGAAATTCATGGTAACAGCACACTGTAGGGAAATAAATGAAGAGACCTGGGATGTATAAGATTGATGGGATTATTCACTGGTGTTTCTCAACAACCCTTTTTTACCCACTTGTCCTTCATCGCTATTAAAAATATTTGTATTTATAAAGGTTATTCACTCTGAAAACAACTTAAGGCTAATGTGCCCTGTCCAGATCAAGCTTTTCAGGAGATTAAAGCTTTTAAATATGTCTGCATATTTCCTTAATGAACAATATGCTTATGTTCCTGAAAAAGGAAGATAATCTTCCTAAACACGCTTAACACGCTTTATTACACTGGGTTTTTACACACATTTTAAACAAATGTTGCTTATATCTAATGTCCAAAATATTTTGAAGCATGTTTATTTCTCAGTTCCATCATCTTTTTCAGTGAAAAATTCTTACCAAACTTCACTTTTTAAGACCTTGCATGATTGTTAAACATTATTTTGTTGCAATCCATTAAAAAAAAGTCCACAAATATCTTTAGTATAATTCCATGAAGAGTGACCATCTGTTTGCTGTCATTATTTTTAATCATGTCTATATAATGCTTGGTGCTGAAATAAAATGTATCACCAAGCCTCAAACCAGCTGGCTTGACATGTTATTTAGAAATTCTCCTGCTTGCGCTGTCTGTCTTCCTCAGGCTTCTTGAAGAAACATGTCCAGAGCACTTTTGGACTGACACAGCACCCCACTACTATAATGGTTCCTCAGGGCTTTCTGAAGCTGTTTTGCAGAACTGGCCTGATGCCTCACAACATTTACAAACATATGTGCACACACAGAAAGTTGAAAAAGGATTCATTTCCATTCCCAGTATAGAATTTTTGGCCTGAAGAACTGACACTTCAAAAGGCATGCAATGATCAGATAAAAATATTGGGAAAGCTATCTGAACACGACTGATTTATTTTGTTGGGAAGTGTAAAACTATCAACTTAGCCATGCACACATGCTAGCCAAAAGATTGATAGCAGAAGTTGATCTACATTGTCATCATCAAAACCACAAACATTTAAACTAATAATAAACAATTTGTTTAGTTCGGAAGACAGGACTGGAGAAGACCCCTTGACTCTCTAAGTTTATTCTCAGGTGGTTGCTCTAGAAGACTTGCCTAACGATCTCTTTTAAATATTCTTTTACCATATTCTATAAAATGCTTCCACCCTTCTAGAAATAAAATTAAACCCAAACTACAATTAAACTCTGTAATGTAGTTTCAACACAGCTGTGTAACATTGGCAGTGAGCTAAACACAGACCCTAAGGTATTCCCTCTGGCTTCTAGAAGCTGGCCCAGAAAAGGGGGTCTTCTGCTTCTTCTGTTCCAAATCTCCCAGCCTCAGGTATCCCCCAGATACCCTAGAAAATTTTGAATGGCACTCAACAATTATGTTTAGGTAACGGAACAGAACCTAATGAGACAAAGTCGGGGGGGATTTAGCTTACAGGTTGAGAAGACCAAACTTAGATGTCTGTAAGTAGAGATGTGTATGTGAACTAGCCAAATTTCTATTATTCTCAGTGGTAATCTATGGCTCGATTCAACAATCCATACACAAGGTCCAGTGCCATTTAAGGTTGTCTGTGATTTCCTTCCTGGCCTTTCAGAAGGACACAGGTCTACCGCAGGTCTTACATTATATCTGGCAGCCCCATGTGGATATCTCAGATAGTCTAGGCCACCTCAGAGATTGAGGTATTTATCCTGCTTCATGGTCAATACAGTCAGAGGAGTCTGGAGAGCCATCCAGATGACAAAATGTACATGACCAGTGTAGGATAAACTTGTGTGTGACAAGATAGCTGCAGAATGAATTCTTTCACTTTAATTCTCCATTAGAGCCAAGCACAGCTATACATAGTATTAATGAAGCCATGGTCCTAAGCCAGGTGTCAGAGGTGGTTGTAAGAACAGCAGACGCTTTAGTCCCTTTTATGACTATGTGCCCACTCTTGTGGACGTTATGTATAACGGGCTTGGGTTCCGCTGTGCTCTTTCCTCCCTTTGCAGAAGATCTCAGCATCCTTGACATCTACTCCTTTCACCCTTTGACACTGAGAGACTGGCTTGGTCATTGGAAGCATAAATGTTCCTTTTCACAAGGGATGATCTTTGTTCGCTATCTTTTGAAGTCAGGAAATGAAGTATGCAGTAGACCTAGTGAAGTGGAAAATCCATTTCTATAGGTTGTGTAGAATAAAACACAGTTATAAAAGAAGTTCCTCTACAAAGTTAAGATATTTAACAAGAAATTAGGTTCTTTCTGTTCAAGGTTTAATCCAGTCTATAGAATTTAATAGAGAATTACATCCTTGCTATAGAGAGGTTTACAGTTCCTGGAGAAAGGTGATTATTCTCTATTTAATTCTCCAGATTCTTTTCTATAAGGGTAATTTCAGATTCATTCAGCTGTTTTGCTTCCTCTGCCACCTTGGAAATTCACCCATTTTCATGAATTTGGCATGGATCCATCAACAGAACCAGAAACATGAAATTTCTATTCCTAGTATAAAAGTGCAACGCTATACTGTTTTGTAACTTCCCGCATGATAATTCATATGTAACAGTACCATCATTTTCTGTTTGATTTAGACTGTAATTTTTATGTTTTATTCAAAGAAAGGACTAAAATGATTTTTTTTTTTTAAATTGTTAGAATTCTTGTATTTCAGGTTGAAGTACCGCTGTGCTAGTATCTTACTTTATTCAGTCATGGTGTAGTCCATTTTAGTCCTAACAGCCTTCATAGAATGATAGAATGTTAAGGGTTGGAAGAGACCTCTGGAGATCATCTAGTCCAACCCCCCTCCCAGAGCAGGTACACCTACAGCAGGTTGCTCAGGATGGCGTCCAGCGGGTTTTGAATGTCTCCAGAGTCAGAGACTCCACCACCTCTCTAGGCGCCACCTATATTCACCACCTATATTCAAGTTTGTACCCATTACCTCTTGTCCTAATACATTCCAGAATATATGATGCATGTCATCTCTTACACAGCAAGAGAAATACTTGAATTGTTTTTGTGTAAAAAAATCTTATTTAATCTCTAAATGTATATAGATTGTAAGGTCATTAGGACACAAACCTTGCCTCCTTACAAACTGGTAAGATGCTGTATTAAGTTTGAGTGGCAAGGTTTTGGCAGTGGGGGGCTACAGAGGTGGCTCCTGTCAGAAGCTGCTAGAAGCTTCCCCTGTGTCCAACAAAGCCAATGCCAGACAGCGCCAAGACAGACCCATCGCTGGCCAAGGCCAAGCCCACCAGCAATGATGGTAGCACCTTTGTGATAATGTATGTAAGAAGCAGAAAATGTTGCTTCGCTACAGCAATTGCAGCCAGCTAGAGGAGTGACAACACATGAGAAAACAGCCCTGCAGACACCAAGACCAGTGAAGAAGGAGGGTGAGGAGGTGCTTCAGGCACTGGATCAGAGATTCCCCTGCAGTCCATGGAGGTTAATGCAGAAGCAGATATCCACCTGCAGCCTGNCAACAAAGCCAATGCCAGACAGCGCCAAGACAGACCCATCGCTGGCCAAGGCCAAGCCCACCAGCAATGATGGTAGCACCTTTGTGATAATGTATGTAAGAAGCAGAAAATGTTGCTTCGCTACAGCAATTGCAGCCAGCTAGAGGAGTGACAACACATGAGAAAACAGCCCTGCAGACACCAAGACCAGTGAAGAAGGAGGGTGAGGAGGTGCTTCAGGCACTGGATGCAGAGATTCCCCTGCAGTCCATGGAGGTTAATGCAGAAGCAGATATCCACCTGCAGCCTGTGGAGGAGCCTGTGCTGGAGTAGGCCAATGTCTGAAGGAGGCTGTGACCCCATGGGAAGCCTACACTGGAGCGGGATCCTGGCAGGACGTGTGGACCTGGGGAGAGAGGAGCTCATGCTGGAGCAAGTTTGCTGGCAGGACTTGTGACCCCATGAGGGACTCACACTGGAACAATCTGTTCCTGAAGGACTGCACTCCATGGAAAGGACCCATACTGGAGCAGTTTGTGAAGAACTGTAGCCCTTGAGAAGGACTCACGTTGGAGAAGTTCATGGAGGACTCTCTACTGTGGGAGGGACACTACACTCAAGCAGGGGAAGTGTGAGGAGTCCTCCCCCTGAGATGGAGGGAGCAACAGAGACAACGTGATGAACTGACCACAACCCTCATTCCCCGTACCATTGGTGGGAGGAGGCAGAGAAATCAGGAGTGAAGTTGAGCCCAGGAAGAAGGGAGAGGTGGGGGGAAGGTGTTGTAGAATTTAGTTTTTATTTCTCATTATCCTACTTTGATTTGATTGATAAAAAAATTAAACTAATTTCCCCAAGTCAAATTTGTTTTGCCCATGTCCGCAATCGGTGAGTGATCTCTCCCTGCCCTTATGTTGACCCACGAACCTCTTGTTATATTTTCTCTCCCCTGTCCAGCTGAGGAGGTGGAGTGAGGAGGTGGAGCGAGGAGGTGGAGTGGCTTTGGTGGGCACCTAGCATCCAGCCAGGGTCAGCCCACCACAAATGCCATGCACAGAGAAACACACAAATAATAAGTAACAATTCCCTGTGTGTTTTATTCCATACACAATGGCTTTTATGAAGACCAATGACTTTAAGTCAGTGAAGTGCAGTACAAAGGGGGAGGGGGGAAATTACATTTGCACAATCATTAATAATTTGTCACTATCATTATGAAAGTCTTGTTCATATCAAAAATTTACATGTAACTTCTGTATATTTTAAAATCAGGTAATCCCAGTATAAGTCACCAAATATATTCTACATTCTGTAACCTGTGAAGTATGGAAATATTGAAAATAGATAAGCCAAGGATCACTGGATTAGTACACCGTTTTAACTGAGTAGACTATCTGTAATACAGGGGTGCAAATGGCACTCAAACAGGACAAAAGTTATATGAACAAAGGTAAATAAACAGTGAAGTGCAATTATAACATGTAATATTGTTTCTGCTTGGGGGATCTACCCCTGAGCTAATGACCTTAGGGTTCTTTTATTCAGGAAAGACAAATGTAGGTGTTAAGATTTACATCAGAGTCATCTGACCTAACTGCAGTGAGAGTGGACGTCCTACGTACACCTATGTCTCTCTACTGATTATGGCAACAGGTTCACCCATACTGCAGAGGTCAGCCCCTAGACAGCTGAAAAACACCCTCTGTGTCTGATTGCAGTAAAAAGAAACAAAACAGCCATCACCAAATATCCAATTTTTTTAAACCCGTGTCCCTAAAAATATTTTGTGGGGAATCCAGAAGGGCTGATCATTTGCATCATAAAGCATTGCTTTATATTAATGTAAAGGAGGTGCTGTAAAGCTGGTGTTTACGGGCTCCAGTGAACTGTGTGCTGTTAACCACAATTTTTCTGCCAGTGTTCTGCCAATGTTTGGGAGATTGCACTCTTTATGAATTAATAGATGGACATGCTCTGTAGTTTCTTGAGCAAATATTTCAGACTCTGCCATATCAAATTCAATTTGGATAGCAATTAATAATAGCTTTCTGTAAAGTTAGCTCTGATTCTAATAATACTCACTCACTTCTCCTAGAGATGGCTGATTTCTTCACAAATTGGTCTCCAATAGTTTAAATAGATTTGTTGTTATACCTGTATGTAAAGGTTTCTGTGAACTTGCAATACATAAATTCTAGATTCCCCTCCTTTCTCAGGGCATATGTGAAACATACATCCTTCCAGTACTATGTTCCTTTTTCTTCTTTAGGTCTCAAATTGCTCATTTAAGGTGAATCTAAGATAACTATGCAATTATCCTTGAGGAGAAGCATTGTGTAAACACTCCTAAACAAAAATCTCAGTTAAAATCTTCTTAAGGATATTATGGAGTCACTGAGTGGCAAAACTTACCTGCCTTCACCTAAACTTGTGTTGAGTTCAATTTTTAAGGTGCTAATTGAAATTTAGATTCTGAGTACAGATTTTCATATTTCCAAGACACTTCATGGTTCAAAAAAATAGTTTTACAAGTTTTAAATTACATCATTTCAATCTGTACTTTTAAAATATCTTATACTCAAAAATTTACACACTGCAAGAAATTCACATTAATTGAGCAAAACCAAGTTCTGCTAACACCATAACCACACAGGATTGATTGCTGCAGATGTTAGGGAATTGAAATAAATATTAAAAAGTAATCAGAGAAACAATTAAAAATAGTAATATAGCTAAAATTTAAAATACAGCAGTACAGACCTCTCCAGACTTATTTAAGGAGAAAAACAAACAAAACAAGATAAAGAAACTAAAAAAAAAGGAAAGGAAAATATACTAAATTTATGACAGCAAAACACTGGAAGAATTCAATGCTTTCGACGTAGGTGATAGAAAATTCAATATTGTCAGAAGAAAGAAATTAAAGAAATACAAGTGACAAAAAAAAATCACCTGGACTTGCCAGCTGCAGTGCAAAATTATTTTGAGAAAAATTGGGTATAAGAGACTAATAGGTGTGCCTGTTACCTAACATGTTTATATGTAACATTTTTCTTCAAGTAACAAGCTTCTGTAATACTATGTATATGTATGTGTTTGTGTAGGAGGGAAGGGAAGGGAAGGGAAGGGAAGGGAAGGGAAGGGAAGGGAAAAAAGGGAAAAAAGGGAAAAAAGGGAAAAAAGGGAAAAAAGGGAAAAAGGGGAAAAAGGGGAAAAAGGGGAAAAGTTTTCCTGTAAGAAGAAAAGCAGTATTTTTCTTTTATTATTTGTGAAAGGTAAAACACATAAATAAAATCAGAAACCAGTTCTAGTTTTACTGCTAACTAAGAGTTAGAGGTTCACTTTGCTGAAACAGAAATGAAGAGAATAATGCTAGTGCTCATGGAAGATACATGCCCTACCTAAAATATTTACTTCAGAGAAATTCAAACAGGTATAAATTGTAAACAAGCCCTGGGAAGTCAGAGGCTTCATAAAGGCTCAATTTTGCCTTTAGGTTTACATATGGGCAAAGCAAAATTTAGTATAAATGAAAAATATTTCATTTTCTTTCCATTTAACAGACCTGGGGAATTATTTTAAGAACAGACTTAAAACAAATACACAATTTTTGTCAGCATTTTAATAGAACTTTTTTTTTTTTTCCTGGACATTGCACTTTGAATGTGTCCTGATACCCTGCACAACTCCTCATCGAGATGGCAAAATCTCAGTGTGAACATTTATCATGAACAAATTTCCCTATTTCAGTGCAGAACATTTTTGTTCTGCTGTAATGATATTTTCTGTATTATCAGTCATAGGTTATAAACTAATCAAGTCTATCTTAAAATGAAAAACATTTTAGGGCTTTTTGCACAGCCTCTGGGTGAAATTCTTTTTGATATATGCTGTTTATTTACATTAATACTGTACTCTATCGTTTTTAAAAGTGTATTCTTCTCCAGTATTAAAACATGCTGGCTTCTGATGTAGTACTCTGTGCCCACAAGTAGTCTCACTGAATCTCCCAGAAGGAGGGATTCCAGGCCTGCAAATAATTGAAAAAACAGATTCATAGTCTGCATGCTAGGATATTAATTCAAGGCTGAGGAAAAAAAGTGTAACAAGTATTGCCTTGCCTAACAGAAATAAACCCAAAGTAAACTGAATAAAACAGTCCTGCTGAGTCACTAGATAATCGCTTTATATCCTCTGGTTTTAGCACAATTGCTCACTGGGTGGTGAAAAAAGAAAAAAAAACCAGACAACTAGAACCCAAAAAACAACCACTGTTTAATTTTCCTAAACCTGGGAGAACTTGGTAAGTTGCAAATTGCTTCCTAAATTTAAAAAAAAGAAAAAAAAAATCAACTTACAAATGTATATGTCTTTCCCTTATCTTATTTAGCAATTCCAAATATGTTTGCTTTTCATTTCTTGTAATGTGCTGTTATTGTGTTATTTTCATGGTGTCTTAGTTGGTTTATGCTTTGTAATATGAATAAGAAGCATATGTGTACCTATGTGGTATTTAATGAATAAATTAAATCTGAGTTGATTTATCCGCTCTACCTTTGTTTTCAAATTACCATTCTGCAGAGTAAGAGGATAGGGTGTGTGGTGCTTGTTTGCAGTAAGTATTTGAGAAGCAAGCCTTAATTTAGAATAGCTTCATTTGCATTAAAATCTAACTAAACTTATTGCTATGAAAAAAAGTTTGAATGAACCAAGAGTCATGTTTTGGCAATTGAAAATGGTAAATCTCCGTGAATAATTTACATAGATTTTGTTTATGCTAATGAAACCTCTCATTTATCTCTATTTTGTGCAATTATTACACAATTGCAAAGATTCAAAGACAATAAAAACTAAACAAGAGGATCTGGAGCAGCTTTGTTGAGTACTGTATGTCAGGTCAGCAGAGTTCAAGGCTATCTTTTTAGCAAATGTTACAACTCAGCTGTGGATTAGATTTGGGCACCCATCACAGATGGGAAGACTGTATTATGACCCCAAGAAACACTGTCACAGAGAGAGTGACAGGGCAGAAGAACATCTCTGTGTATTCTAGGATTCAAAAGGTGTGATTGCTGAGAGGAAATAGGACAAAGACCTACATCTATACATACAACTTCCTTTTAAAATGGGCTGACATACTTTAGGCTATTCTGTAGCATACGTATTATACCTTTAATTAGACTTATTTGTGTTAAAAGCTAAACACTAAAGTAAATCAAAATGTATACAAGATTTCTTTTTGGATTAAATTTAGGAAAGTGTATCATTGGTAAATGAAGCAGCAAGTTAATGCTGCTTCTCCTATTTTTGCTAAAACGCTGTGAACAGAACGGACGACATGTGAATCAACAAGCTAATTTCTAAGTACATGCTTTTGCTGCAAAGTTCAGAACCAGACCTGATCTTATCAAGTTTCATGTACAGGCTATACTAGTAATAGTTTCTAAGTGGAAAAAAATGATTCCATCCCTTGTGGCTACAGAACCCTCTTACAAATACAAGTGAAGTAACATGATAACTGAAAAATCAGTACATTGTATCAATAAAATCTAAATGTATTCTATTTTTTAAAACGTACATTTAAAATCCACATTTAATTTTTTTTTAAGGTATTAAAATGCAGCTTTTGAAAACTTGGGTGGTAGATAAGCCTGGACACCCAGATTTGATTTTCAGTAGGAACAAAACCTAAAATAAATCTATTTTAATAGGGGTTACATGTTTAGAAAGCAGGGATTTGGCGCAGCTGCTTTTGAATGTCAAAAGCAAGTTTCCGGGTCATTTCCATTCGTCCTTTTATCTTCTGCCACAGAGATCAGAATAAAAAATTATCAGGAGGACCCAGTGCCATATAGGTCTAAACACAAATGAGACAAGTGAAGTCTAAAACAATTCTTCCAATTTCAGCATTCCCTCTGGCTTTATTCTTACTACTCCAGGAATATTAAAAAGAAGTTGGATGTTTTTAATGGATTGTCGGCAGCATTGTTTTCGTTAACAAAAGGGAACTCAATCAACTGCTCTGCCAAACCTCTCTGTCTGTTCTTTGATGGGCATGATAAATGGTGCCAAGCATTGTCAGATCCTGCCAGATTAAATTAAAATGATAGGTGTTCAAAATCTTTCAGGACTAAGCCTAATGTAATTTTGATCGTATTTCTTCCTGAAAGAAAAGGAATAGTAAAAAAGTAAGCAAGAAAAACAATACAAGTTTAGAGATAAAGTAGATTAACGGAAACATTCTATTATTAAAAGTTTCTTTCCAAGGCAGTGGTAGAGATTGACTGAATCCAAAATATGTCTATTTACACATGACTGCCAGCACTAGTAAGAACAAGATGAAAAATGGTAACCGTCAATAGCACTACAGAAACAAATTTTAAAGAAGTGACATAAAACTAAAACGTGTTTAGTGAGTGTTTTAAAACACCCCAAAGTTTATCAGGCTCTGAACCAACTATACTAAAACAGTGAGATTCTGCAGGGGATTATTGTCAATATTAGCAAAGATGGAGAAAATGCAGAGCCTTTTTTAGGGGACAAGGGGTCAGTATTTACAGATACAGGGTTAAACAGCAGTAATAGTTCTATTTGTACTAGCATGAAATAGTCAACTAGGTTTAAAATGTAATGTGCCTAAAAAGGCAAATTCCATTCAGTCTTTCAAACCAGTAAATTTGTTCTTCGTGCAGCCACAAGTTAAACCCTTTGGGTTCAACATATTCACTCCCCACCTCTTTAAATTTAGAAGCCTGCCTTGCTGTCCCACTTCATTTTCAGAACATTAAACATCCTTATGTTTCAGCCCAAGTGGTATATTACCTGAATTTGCAGGTAGTATTATCCAGGTTGTAAAAAACCCCAAACCACTGTTGCCACAGTAGCGATGTTTTCAAATACAAATTTCAGTTACAGAAATGCTAGTTTCAGATAATGATTTTGCATGCCTGCTCTTCTTGGCAATGAGGGAAAAGCTCTGGCCAAGTGGCACACCCTGAAAGTGGCTCTTATACCAAACAAAACATTAAAACAACACACAAGATTATATTTTGCTTAGAACCGAAGGCTGGCAGCAGCTTTATAATAAGACTTCAGGAAGTGTTGTATGATTTACCACTATTATATTTATTGTTGGTGGTCTTGTGGGCCAATGCTGGATAATATTGAAGACATTTATGAAATATTCTTTACCTTTCTAACTCTATTTTATGTCAGACAATTTACAACTGCTGTTATGTATACAACAGTACAGTGAAACGGAGCTCGTTGCAGGAGTGCCAGGTCTCATGTCTCCTCCTATATAGTATGTGTCTTTTTAATTTGCAGTGCTGCTGACACAGTATGCTTGATTAGGGACCAGTGTTGAAGATAACTCTGTAGGATAAAATGCTTGCTTTCCTAGCTGTGTTGTTATATAAATTCTGCCATGTGTACATGCCAAGAGAGAACTTGAAAAATGTAAAATGTAGTTTGGTGCAAGTAGGAAAACCTCTATTGCTTTTAGTAGAATTGCACAAAATAAACCCTCGCGAGATGTTGACCCACGGCAGTCATGAAATTAATATGGCAGGATGGTGGGCAGTGTTGTATATCCTCCATTACTGATTATGTGACAAATCACTGTTTTGTTTTATGCTAGGACTGAGGACTTTGTAGGTAAAGGGAGCAGTCCCATAGCTGTACTGAAATGCAGGATTTCCGATGTCTGCTCTAGTGAAGTAAACAAAGACATTTTGAGAACTGGGGGGAGGACGTTGGAGCTAAAAGAGGCATATAATTTAACATGGATGTAATATACATCATTCTACAGCATGCTTTTTAGAGACAGAAGAGATCAATTATAGCTAAATTGAGATATGATGGAAGGAGATTTAGTGATAAGAGGAAGCTTAAATTAATCCCTCCTAAGGTAATATTGACAAACGTTACTTGTTGTCATCAGTGTAGTGCTTTCAGCAGTCAGTGACAAAGGCAGGAGTACAGCATCATGTAAAAGGAAGGAAACAGTTCATCAGCAACCAAAACCAGTTGACCAGATTCTCAAAAACTCAAAAAAAAACCCCAAAAAACCCATATGGGTAATAAAACCCTAAATGTTGATTGGCCTCAAGAACTTAATTTTTGCTGTCTTGTCTGATTGCCCTTGAATTCAGTGCCTTGCTTTCATCCAAGGCTGAACCAGAGCGGCACAAGCCCCTCTCAGTGAGAGTCTCCTCAGAGACCCACCACGTGGTGGAACAGCTGAAGCTCGAGCCCAGCTAAGCCCATGCCATGTCTAGAGAACTGCCCAAACAGCGACAGCATCAGCCATGTTGGCTTCTACCAGCATTCAGCCTCTTTGTACACGCCCCCTACCATGGAGTGTTTCAAGGTGACCCAAATCTGCCTAACAACCCCATCTGCAGCCAATCGTTCATTGCCAGGCAAGCTTCTCACCAGGGTGCACCCATCCTCCTCTTAGCGCTACACCTTAGCAGCCCCCAGCCCACAGAGCTCCAGTCCCTCATCCTCCAGCCTCTCTCCTTGGAGCTGGAGGTTGCCAGTGAGAAAAGGCCAGTCAGGAGCAGTCTTTTGTTTTCCTGTCCCCTGTTTGCCTCCTAGTCTAGGATGGCCGTGGTGGGGAGGAACAAGATGGCTGCAGGTCCTCATGAGATGTCCCCAGCCACTGCAGCACAGGCAGCAGCTGCTGCCACATCCAGCCCTCCCCTAAGACTGCCTTCATCATCTGCACTTTTGCTACAGATATCACTATCTGAAGGCTAAAAGTTAAATCCACACATTTTCTTTTTCTACAGCGAGAAGAAACTACGGAAGCTGAGCATCCTATCCTACATGAAGGACCATTCTACTTTTCACATATACCATGATTAAACCTGTTCTGATATCACTGTGGTTCAGTTCCTTATGTGATCTTCAAAGGTGAAACCTAAACTCCCCCCAGCCCTCTAAATTCAATGGAACTCTTCATCCTTTGATGGTGCTCCACATAAAACACTTTGAATATATGGGACTTTAATTTGATCTGATCCTAAAAGCCATCATACTAGAGAAGACCAAAGGTTCGTGTAGTCCCCTGCAGCAGCCAAAGGCTTCATGGCTCTCAGGGGATTTCTCTTCCACTTGAAATCTGTCCTTGAACCTGCTTGCTGTCTAGATAATCTGGCATGATGGCACTGAAATCTGCCTGTCCGCAGAATAAACAGCACCTTAATGAGGCAAGATATTTTTTGAGAGAGGAAACAGGGAGAATGCAGAAACGATAGGTTGTGGAACATCAGATTGCCTGGAAAACATCTGAAACTGCTTTAATGAAAGTTGTTAATACAGCTTTGGGGTGGATTGAGGGAAAGGAGAAGAGAAAGGAGCAGCTGGTCATAAACTTCAGAGATCTAAAATTAGAAAAATCCTGTTTAAACAGCAGCTCTGAAAATTATAAACTGAGCTGCCTTTTGAGGGCAGTTGAATACTAATCTCAGGGGACTGTGGGCAGAACCTGACAGACTTCAAATGGCTAAAGCAACATTTTCTCAAAAGATGCAATGAAGCTCATATGCTGCTATCTTACAGCCTTAGACAGGGGAAAAGAAAAAAAAAAAAAGATCTATTTTAGCAATTAGGAACTGTATTGGAGCTACGAAATATAAAACAAAAGAAATTTGTGAACTCTTTGAAGATTTCTATTAACACCTCTATACTTGCAAGAAAGAGGTCTCTGGAGATAAAAGGTCAGATGGTGAAGGCTAATATGTCTAGTTACTCAGCAGAATAAAAGGCCAGGTTGGACTGTCCTTTTGAAGCTAAAGAAATTCAGAATTGATTTTAAAAATATGCCAGCAGGAAAAACTTCGGGGCTTTTACAAATGCCTTGTGATTTTTCTTTTTATATTTTTGGAATATGCTAGGTAACACACATAGCTTGGAGGACAAATTTGCTTTTCCGTTATGATGGAGGCAAATTTTATGCTTTCCTATAATTCATAAACACATTATAAAATGTAGATATTATGGATCCACTTTTTTGTTTGTCTAGTAGAGTATTTCCTTTTACTACAGCCACAAGAAATAGAAATTGAGTTTCTGCATATATGTTTGTTGAGACGTGCTTCAAATTTGGTAAATGAATTAGGTAAAAGGGGTGGATTAGGAGAATGAAGGTAGAAAGGAAACTGGATATCACATCGCTGAGCTCACTTTGAAGATGGTTTCATTTTGTATTTACAGAGACTGGAGCTACTGACTGCAATAAATTCAAAGCAGAATTTATTGCTTTTGAATGTTGTGATACCTTGGCTCATACATGTGTTCATTACATTGTTCCTGAACTCAACTGAAATACCGAAACTGTTCCAGCTACTGGCTACCACAGTGGACATCTTTGCCTTAGCAGTCAAGCTCGAACAGACTCTAGATTGACACGCTTGTGAGCCTGGGCACCCACCAATCAGCTATATGATGTTGTCTGACAAAGCCATTTGGTAGAAGTTGCGGTTCCTCATCTTGCTCTTTCTTCCTGCCTCCTGAATTCTGCATTAAGACCTTGCTACTGATCTTCAGCAGGCTTTTGACTACAGTGTGATCTTGCCCAGTGGTTTTGGATTTTACAGATTCTTATCTCAGCTTACCCTGATCACAGATCTAGCTCCAGCTCCTGAATCTCATGGAGCCTTAGCAGTTACATATGACTGCTCGCATCCATCCAGACGTACAAGCTCAAATATTCCCTATGCCTTTATTAATATTCTTGTGTTTCAGATAAGCAAAAGAATTATTTTACTGAGGCTAGAAAGTTACTAGTGTAAGGTATAAAGACTTTCACAACACACTAATGATAAGATCAATTCTAACTTTGCTTGTAGGGCAGGGATACTATAATGATGTCACAGAATAAACCACAGAATGATTGAGGATGGAAAAAAAACCTCTGGAGTTCATCTTGTCCAGCCCTTATACTCAAGCAGGACCACCTAGCGCAGGCTGCCCAGGACCATGTCCAGGCAGCTTTTGAATATCTCTGAGAATGGAGACTCCACAACCTCCCTCGGCAACCTGTGCCAGTGCTCAGTCACTCTCTCGGTAAAAAAAAGTGTTTCCTGATGTTCAGATGGATCCTCCTGTGTTTCAATTTAGATGCATTACCTCTGGTCCTGTCATTGGGCAGAACTGAAAAGAGCCTGGCTCCATCTTCTTTACAGTCTCCTCTCAGGTATTTGTATACATTAATAAAATCCCTCTTAGCTTTCTCTTCTCTAGGCTGAACAGTCACAGCTCCCTCAGCCTTTCCTCATAAGAGAGATACTCCAGTCCCTTAACCATCCTTGTGTCCCTTTGCTGGTCTCTATTCAGTATGTCCGTGTCTTTCTTATACTGGGAAGGGTGCAGGACTCTGCACTTTCTTCTGTTGAGGATCTTATGGGAGATCGTATTAAGAACCTGCCAGTGGAATTCCTTCAAAAGCATCTTCTCTGGAGGCCTATAATGTGATGTTTGATTACTGCTGGTCCCATTACAGGATTAAAATATGGACCCTACTTGGCTCTCAGCATTCTTTATATGTTGCCATATAATCTTTATATATTTGTGTTGGTCACTTCAGAATTATCTTAGAAAATTAATCTTACTTCATTTTTGTATGACTTTAAAAGACCATGTTTGGTTGGCAAAGATTGAAAGATTGACTGTGTTTGCTCTAATGAAAGCATCTCTTTCATACCTTTAAAAATAATTTATTACTGTTTGGAGTTCTGCACTGATTGCTCTCTAAATACTGCTAGCGTTAATAAAAATCTTTCTGGTGCAACCCTAATAAATGTTTTATCAACTTGGGAACTTCTTAGAACAGAAGACTTTGAGACTGGCATGAGTAAAATTTAACTAGTGAGAAATTGTCGGTAACAGAAAGAAGCAAAGTACTTTTTGGATGACTTGCTAATAACCTGTTTTCCTTACCAGAGGCAGCAGCTCTTCTCCAAATTAAAACTACTCAAAATAACTGAATTTTAATATAGATCTTTACTTGTATTGCATACCTTCCTCATTCATTTTTTTTGCAAGTTCTATCCAAGGATATTAAGGTTTATATAACACACAGTAATGTCACAGTGGAGCAATCTTCATGAAAGGTCAACTCAGATGTCTTCTCCAGAGAAGTGCTCTCATTATAGGGTTACAGAATCAAGCTTCTTCCTTTTCTCTCCCTAATGCACAAGATGACCTTCCCTTTTATGCAGTAGTGATGGAAAATTATTTGGAAATCACAGAATCATAAAATAATTCACATTAGAAGGAAATGCAGGAGGTCACCTAGTCCACATTCCTGTTCAAAGCAGGGTTAACTTCAAAGTAAGGTTAGGTAACTTGGGGCCTTGTCCCCTTTGAAAACCTTTGAAAATCTTCCAGGAGGCAGTTTCCAACAGCTTTTCTGAGCACCTTTTCCAGTGCTCAACAGACCTCACTGTGAAGAATTTAATCCAACTTATCCCCCCAGAATTTCCCCTGCTGCTGCCTGTGACTATTGCCTTTTGTCCTAGACTGTGCACTTCTGAGAAGAGTCTAGGTCTGTCTTCTTCACCACTGCCTTTTTAGAAGTTGAAAGTGGGAACTGGATTCACACTCAGCCTTCACTTCTCCAGGCTAACCAAACATAGCTTCCTGTGACTCTCTGTATATGAAGTGCTCTACACACCTAGTCACTAGGTGACCTAGACGGGCATCTTAGCAGCTCTGGGCTGGATTCTTTCCAAGTTGTCAGTGCTTCTTTTGTGCTGGGGAGCTCAAAGCTGGACATAGTGCTCCAAACCTCAAAAGGGTGGAGAAAAAGGAAATAATCACTTCCTTTCCCTTGACCTGCTGGCTATCCTCTTGCTAATACATCCTAGTATGTGGTGAGACTTCACCTCCAGGAGGCCTTGCTGCTGATTTCTGTATTTCTGTTCCATTTGTTCACAAGGATTGTGCCTCCTCTAACATTGCCATTCTGTATAGCTGCTGCCTGTCCACTCAGGCCCAGCCTACGCTACATGGGTTTATTCCATCCCAGGTGAAGGATTTTTAATTTGCTTTTGCTGAGTTTCCTGAGGTTTCTGTTTGCTCATTCCTCCAGGCTGTGGAGGTATCGCAGCCCTGCCCTCCAGTGTATCAGCTGCTTCACCTTGTCTAGTGTCATCAGAGAACTTGACAAAGATGCTTTCTGTCCCATTGCCCAAGTCATTGATGAAGACATTAAACAGTACTGAGAAGGTTGCTAGTGGCTCAGCTGTGTAAAAATCTTGCAGAGGTAAAGTGGAGGATGGCTAACTGCTCATTTCTGAAGCATTCAGATACAGCAATAATAGATGCCATAGGGAATACCCATGCGGAAAGCAATAATTCAGTCGTCAGAGTGACATTTGAATAGTGTGCAGCAAATAGGGCCTGAGGCCACACATCAAATACTAAGGATAAAAGAAAAGAAAAAAAACTAGGATCTGCTCACTCTTTGAGCATTAGTTATCTTTTGTGTTGAAAGGGCCAGGGGTTCAGTGAAAAATAACCAGTGATCATGTGATCATGAAGAATAATCAGTGGTCATTCGCTTACGTACACAAGGGGACTGAATCCAGTATTTCCTACTTTATGCATGCTTATCATTGCAATCTGAAAAACAATATTTTGGCAAAGACATGCATGTATGTATTTAAGATGGATGAAAAGGCTGACTCTTTAAGCGAAGAGCTCCAGTGAAGGGACATTGTCCTGCAGCTTAGTCAGGTCTTGCCACAGGTGTCTTACATGAAACTACTGCTCTGAACAATCTTCATTTTAGTTGATCACTTCTACAATATCATAAGAGGAGAGGAGAAGGAGATTTGGTTAAGCTGAGGTATAAAAGAAAAAGGAATAATAGGGCATAAAAGAACTAGATATGGTGGTTTTCCTATTTTGTGGAGAAATCAAGATATAATCTATTAAGCTACTGCAAATTTATTAATATATGGTCATCTTCTCTTGCAAGATGTGTATACTGCTGCTACGATCACCGTGTTCTTCATTTTGCAGTAGTAGTACAGGACTTTGGACCAAATTTCAAACTCACATCTGTCTTTAATCTGTAGCTCTTACTGAAACCAATACCAAATGTACCTTTGGTTATTGTATAAATATCTAGATGTTGAAAAGGGCTGCTGATATCACGCACCAACAATTCAAATATTTATTTGCACTGTCTGCCAAGGGGAATGGCATGAAGAAAATCATGTTTAAAATACTTTAAAGAATTCCTTTCAAATACTGTTAGGGTATTAGTGTCCTGTGCACGCAAATTTGTTCTGGTTTATCTCAAAGCAGGACAACAAGCAGTGTTGAAACTGGAAAGCAAATAAATTATTGCTACTTGGATTTTATTAGACTTAATTACTGTTTTATTTATTAACTATTTTCAAACCCTAGCTGAAAAGGAACAGCAAATTGTATTGCATAGGTGTAAAAATACAGACTTTTAATGATGTGGCTCCAATGCATGCTGCATAGCTTATGGCTTTCCTCTAGCTGGCAGATACTTAATGGCTATTAAGAAACTGCACATGCTAATGGAAGTGCAGGAATCTAGAATATATTCAGATGCTGAAAAATACATGGCTGCTTTTAGTTGAGTGAAAATATGATTTATACAGCTTACCGTTTCTTCTAAAAGAGGAAATTCACTAAATTGCTTGAAAAAATAGGACCTGTGAAGTTCCTACTTGTTTGCTTTTCAAGCAGATTAGTGGCTTTTCTTTTTTACAAGAGAATATGAAGGGCACCATAAAGAATGTCAAAAGAAAATTTGTTCAATTTGAAAGGTGCTGAAACAATTAATTGGAATGTCACCATTATAATGAGGCAATCATGTATTAACAACTATTACTTTTATTAATGACCTGCAGAAGGCTTGTATTTTCAGCTAGCTTTGGTGGACTTTTTACTGCTGAAACTTTGCATATCTCCCTGTCTCATTTTAAATAGTGCTGTAACTTGCTCGGAAATTTAATTTTCACCTGAGCAGTAGAAAAAGCATTATGTTAATGACAAATATATTAATAAAATCTTTGAAAAATCATGATGTTGCTTGAATGGCTGCACTGATTTCTTTTACTGTGCAGCCCCCAATCTGGGGCACTTTAAATTCTGTTCGCTCTTATATGAAAAGATGTGCATTTCTTTTCACTGGACATTGTAATTGCCTATATAGGTGGCTATGGCTTCATAAAAGTGCCAAACTTATAAATAATTTTTTCCAGCTATCATATATATCTAACTGTATGATTTTTTTTTTTACTGCTACATTTCTCTTCCAGAAGAGTGTTAGTGTTAAATAATGCATTTTAAACAACTGGAAACCATAAATTCTAATAGCAGGATTTTTAATCTCTTTCAAAAGACTAATTTTTACTGCTGACTTAAAGACAGCAGCAGGGAGTTGCTCAGTGTTAACACCGAAGGACACTTTTAGCTATGTAAAAATAAATGCCATGTTTTGAGGTTATGTCCTGAATGAGCGGGAGATAATTTTTAATTAAAGAATTGAAATGCCTATAGCTTTTTTTTTTTTTCCTTTGTTGCCATGTAATCAGCTTCAATGCTTCACAGATCCTCTTGCCCAGCTCTTTTGGAATTGACCTCTGTGCCTCTGCTCTGTTAAAAGATAATGCAGTGTGCCACTTTGTGACCTACTGGCCAATGCCAGTGGTTGGCACAAGCTCTTGACAATGGCAGACAAATTGGACCTTCCCCAGGGAAGCTCCTCAAAAAATGGAAATTCATTCTAAAGTTTTAGTTTTACAGTTGGGTTTCAAAGTCTTCTGCATAAAGCATCTCAGATAGGTTTACTTTCACTCCTGTTGCACTTCTGTACAGCACTGATGTGAGGTGGGACTGTGGAAGCTTGACTTAAAAGATGCAGAAATCCTTGTCTAACTTCTTCAGATCCAGAGATGTACAATGACAAAGTTTAAGTAAGGTGTGGATGAAAGGTTTCATATGTAATGAACAAGCAAAATGTATAGGATATAATATGCGAAAGCATTTTCCAAAATTACTGTGAAAGAGGTTTATATTTTTCTTTTCGGTGTTAAGCTAAGCGTATTCTTTATCACACAAGTGGTTTCATGTCAAGTAGGCAGAGGAATTATGTGAACTCTAGTGATTAAACACAGAGACGTTAAGCCTTGTCATAGCCTTGTGTTTGTCTCTGGGGCTGTTGCTATAGGAGGTACCAGCTACTGAGGCCTGTCAAAAGCCATTAAATGTGATGATCTGCTGCTTAATGCCCTGCATATGAAGACAGGGCAGGGAATCTGACAGCAGAAGGGGAGCAGGTAAACAAAACAGCACACATAAGAGAATCCCTGCTGGAATGCGGAGAAGTTTTCACCACCAGTTTCTGAAGCTCTTTTGTGAATAAAAAACAGTGGGGAATTTTAGAAAAGGAGTGGTTCATAATCGGAGAGGAGACACTGGTGAGATTCTTCTTTTTCTCCAAGAAACAAATAGGACATACCTGCCTGTCTCAAGCTAAGCACACATTGGTCTTCTGGTTATCAGGAGAATCTGGAGTATTTTATCTCATTGTGAGGGTTCTAGAAGCCCAGACCATGAAGATTATGGATAAAAATACACTTCCCAGTGAGGGCACAGAGATAGAACTAGAAGCTGGGACACAACAAGGGACAAATACTGCACTAGACTGGCATTCGATGCTACTCTATGTAAAAAAAAGAGGAAAAAAAGACTTTTTCCAGTTAATTCCTTGGTGTTGATCGCTCACACCAGTGCACAAAAAGAATTTGAGCTGTAGCTTCCTGTTTTCCTGATCGTTCACTTACATTCAGATGCATGTGGGCAGAAGAAGTCCTGGGAATTACACAACACCAGGGCTCTGGGGGTCTGCCTGTCCCTGCCCACCCCACGGGGCTCCCCCTACTCTGCAAATGTCCCAGAAATCCATGTCAGCCCCCCAGGGCCATCAGCCCCCACCCCAGTGATGCCACAGCATGGCTGGTCTCCAGTTCCCCACAGCTCTACCCTGACCAGCTATGGAACCCCCCAACCAGGCCCATCCATAGACCCAAGTCCTGGACCAGTCTTGGCCTGTCCCTGTCCCCGGGGACGTGCCCAGTGCTGGGGTTGGGGCTGCCTTTGTGCCCCCCCGGCTGCTCTGCTGCTCCTGGCTGGGGCAGTGGGATGGGCGCATGGGGAGTCCCTGCATCTCCCTGTTCTTTACCAAGCCACAGGTGCTTGCTGCACCCCTGGTTTTCAGAAGCGGAGGCATAAGGAGCCGAGTTCTTGAATTTGCTAGAAGTTGATCAATCTCCAGTTTTAAGTAATCTAATGCCTGTTTGCATCACTTCTGTGGGGAGATTTCCCACAGTCTAATTTGTCTTCACTAGTAAGACCACTGAAATGAAGCCTTCCTGGTTTGCAGAGGTTTTTCATTTGACTGAGACGAGCCTTACACTAAGCCTTTATTTTGGTCAAAAACAAGCAAGATGCTTTAAATTTGTTATATACACGCAAGCACAATAAGAGGGGACATACAGTAGATTTGAACTGGAGTGGCACCTTTACTATACTGAATGTTTAGCTTGGTGGCTAAAATGTGAAAGGTTTTTCAGTGCTCATAAAACAATTGTACATCTTGCGTCTTTCTTGTTTGTATTTTTATTAGCTTGCTATAAAAATACTAGTTTCAGAACTGCTATACATTTTTTGGACACTTACTGGACTATTAAATCTGCCCCACTTCCTGAATTGTTAAATATACACACAAATACACAAGAGTATTAAAAACCAGGGAAATCTGTCCCTCGGGGACAGATTTTTATAGCCATAAGATGGTGGTGTTTTACATCGGTCTGAAAGAAATCTCCTGGGTCATAAATCAAGAGCTCTTCTTTTGCAAGCAACCACATACATGACTTTATAAATTTATCAAGTGCCATATTAGAGACTGGGATTTTAATCTCATTACTACTACTGGCTGGCTGTTCAAAACCTCATTTCTGTAAAGGTTAGAAACCCTTGCCTAATTCACAGCTTAATTATGTTTACACAATTAGGTTTTGTGCCAGCCTCATCCTTTAATTTAGTTTTTCCTTCCCATTTTCGCAATGCACTTTTAGAAACAGGTGATATTGCCTCACAGCTTTCATCTTGCTGGGCTACAGAAAGCCAGCCTTCACTGGAAGGCTTTACATTTTCAGTCCTCATCCTAACACCGTATGTCTAAACCAGCTGCAGTTTTTCTTGATTCCAAATGACCAGAATATTTTCTGTGTTTTAGATAATAACTTACAGATCATAAGAAAATATAAATCACTGATGAAGTATATTCTGTTTTGGTAATACAATACCTTGCCCTTTCAGAAGACGCATAAAGTGCTCCACTTTCATTAGGTGGAAACATGGTTCTTTTCACATTAGTTCGGGTGCTGACTTCTGCGAGGCCAGTATTTCAGCTACTCTTTTCAGCAGATTTAGGAGTCACAGACATATCTCGACATTTTGTGAGTAAAATAAATCCCTTTAATTATAACAAAATGTTAAAGCTTCACAAATGTTCTATGGATATTACACAACTGCGAAATGAGGCAACGCTCAGAAAAAAAAAACCCAAACCACCCAAATATTTAAACTAAAGAAGAGACGGACTAGGGAATAATATTACTCTCTTGATAAAAGTGATCGTGGAGTTACATTTATAGTTCTTTCTTTCCATTACCTCCAGCAACTGGGAGAACCATCTGGTTTTAGTGACAGCTGTTTCTTTGGTCAGTGCATGCATCCTCTAGCCACGCAGTTTGGACTAAGAAAGGCTGTGTATGACTAGGCATGTGGCTCAGGTAATAATTAGTAGATTATAGTGTTGATCTAGACTGAATCAAAGGTGACTGTTACTTGCTGTGTAGCAAGTTCAAGTTCACCTTTGCATCCATTCTAATATTTTCAATTGTTGCGATATAAGTACCAGTCCGTACTTTTTCAACAGAGCTGTTGTAGCTGCAGCACAGTAGTAACCTTTCTCTCACTTGTTTTACTAACAGGCTGTTGGCATGAGTAATAAAGAACTGTCTTGAGACATAGATGCCAAGATCTGATAAAAATTAGCATTATATCCTGATGGCATCCTGTTGTATGTCTTTTCTTCAGTAACCTCAATATCAAATTTAATTACGTAGGTTGAGCTTTTTAGACTTGTCTCAGGATATAAAATTAATTCCCATAAATCTCATGCTCTCCTTATTCTCCTCTGTGCAGAGGTTAGTGAACAACTGTCTCCCTTCCTCGCTGTTCAAGCGGGCTTTCAAAAGAGCTGTAGTCTGAGGCATAAATATTATTGAAAGACCAAGAGACTTCTGCAAAACTAATTTTCCCATCCTCTTATCAAGGATTTGTAGACAAGCAGGCACCTAGAAACTGCAGTTTAAAAGCTGGACAGTGCAGGCTAATGCTTCTAAATGGAATTGGCTGCCTTAGGTATATTTATTTGTTATTTTACCTGTTCCTATCCAAATTCATTCTCTCTCCTCTTTTCCCCTGGAGTCTTATTGAATAGTTATTCACTTTCAATTGGTTGAAAAATAAACCAGCAGAGAAGATGAAAGCTCACCTCAGAGGTATTAGGAGGAATTGCACTGCTCAAGTTTTCTGTAGATTACCAGGTCAGTTCTTCACTTTGTTGGAGACTGGTCCCTCCAGAAGGTATTGGGAGACGGACAATGTCTTGCAAACATTACCCTGAGAGTTAACTGTCCCCAGGGCGGACTGGGATTGTGTCTTTCAGGGAATTGTTACCACAATTGTATATATTTTACAGCATTTGCAGGGCCTTCATGCACTCAAATTTTGAAAAGACTCGAGCAGTTGTGTTATACCACAAGGATATACTCAATGACACTTTCAAATGTTATCTGTAGGAACACAAAGAAATACAGATGACATTTGTGAAATAACATGAAAGCAGAATGCATATCCAGTAGCACCACCAGTGCATTTTAGTAACATCTAGTAAACAATGGACTTAACTCTGCACTTACGTGCGGTATATATATAATTTGTCAGCACAATGGTAGTCTGTTTAAAATATAAAACAGGAAGGTTATAGTTGTCGTAAATAGAACTGTGCAGGATTTTTCCAATGGGAAATTTCATTTGATAGAAAAAGTTATTTACAAGTAATTTTAAAAATATATATGTTAATTTCAACAGTTGTCGAGTTTTCCGATCAAACCAGAAAAGACCTTTATCCACTAGAACAGCCGGTAGCCCTGAGCTCTTGAGGATGAGGTGGGAGAACAGTATGAAGATGTTGTTCTGCGTGATTTGGAAGAAGAATTTAATCTGCAAACTTTCCATTCTTAGATGAGTGGCCTGATCATCACACATTTCAACTACTCTGGATGTATCTTTCCTTTTGGAGATGTTCCACTTTGTATTAATAATGCATTGAGGGAGAATGAAAAAGACTAGTTTCAGTACTGCTTTTGGGTATGGGAGATGAAAGATCAGATACCTGTTCTGAAGGGTATTTATTTATACAGCAAGTAGCAGCTCCAACAAGAGATACTAGAAAACCTTTCCGTTTCCTCTGTTTACTAGCCTAGTGGGTTAGACATTCATCTGGGATGTCAGAGACTGAAGTTTCAATTGCTGGACTGGATCACCAAGAATTAGCACTTGAATTTTAGTCTTTCTTATCTTAGATGAACACATAAATATGAGTGTGTGAGGGTCTCCATGTTTTCTGGTCTTGGCCTCAACCTCATATGTACTGGGAAATTTCATGGAGCGTGAGGAAACCACAGCATTCTGCAAATCCTCAGTCAGGCATTTAAACCCACAGTACATATAGATACCTGTGTAGAAGGGTTTTCCTTCTCAATGGTACCATCATTTGGCTGTATCAAGTGATGTTCAAGCAAATCCCTTTCTCTAGCTCTCAGGGCGTATTTTGTAGTGATAAAGAGATAACTGTAGTAGCCTTGTAAGAATTCACCTCTTATTCAATCCTTCAGACATACATATGCTCTCTAATATCCATAAGTTCTGCAATATTGTCAAATAAATTACCTATCTATCTAGAGCAAGAGCTATAGATATAGCTTTCAAAAACAACTTTAGGAAACCTCGGGATTAAAAGATTTGACACAAAAATGAGTTTCATTCCTTTCCATATTAGGAGGGGTCTACGTTGTTAGTAACAAGAAAAGGATAGTTTTGTCAGTTAGGTTTTCCAGAGATTGGTACCTTTTATTTTTCTTCCTAATAATCTCAAAGTGATGAAAAAGATTTACACTTCTAACAAAAAGAAAAAAATTTGCACACACCTAAAGCCATTTAATCTGAATCATCTCTATTTTCTTCTCCTTTCTGCTTTCATCTTACTACATTTATTGTTGTTTTTCTTGTCAGGGGATAGACAAAAATGCTGTTGCAGGAGCAATTGGAAAACAGGAACATATATTTATGTAAACTGGTATTGATTCAACTTTAAAAAAAAAGGAAAAAGAAACTAAGGCTTTCAGTGCTGTGCCGCAAATCATTATGACCAGGGCTGCCTATGTGGAAAGAATACCTGAATGAGTTCTGCTGATATTGCTTAGGTCTACTATGAACTTGGACAGTTAAAAATTAAAATTGTTATATGTAGTTAAAAATCTCTGCACAATATGCATCATCAGATGTAGGTCCTTGAGTTGTTTTTTCTTAGTCTCACAACAATAATGGCTGTTTTATTTGTTTATGCAGCTCTGTGCTTTATGCTTGACAGCTCCACGTTTGGGAACATCCAAAAAAGAGGTCACATGACCTTTCCAAACATGGGAAAACTCCGCTCTTCTCAAGATGACCTGAAATGTTCTAATTATTGGTTATTCCCTCTAGTTGTTGATGCAGCCAGCAAGCACATAAAGTTCAATGAACCCACAAGTGTACAGCTGTTATCTTTGACTTGTGGCCAAAATAAAAATTGGAACAAAATTTACCCAGACAAGTATAAAGACTCCTGTTTAAAGCATTTATTTTCTAAGCCAAATAATCAGATTGAAACTAAGGAGGAGTGAAACCTTTTTCTAGAAACATTGATTCAAACCTGGGTCAACATTTCAGAGATGAGATGTTAACACAGATTACTGACTTGACTGCACAAGTCCCCCAAAGAAAGCCCAAGTCTCAAGTCTATTGATATGTGCGCAGTTTTACCTTGTAATTCAATTGTTTCAATTTCATCATACGTGTCGTCTACTCTTACAGACTTGAAGTTGATTTTATTTGTCTCCTGCATAATCAGGGTGAAGGTTGAAAGATGCCAGCAATAGGTAGGCTGATATAACCTTTGACACACACCAGTGATATCTGCTCTGATGTAGCAGTTTGGAGCATCCAGAAGTGAGAAAGCAATAGTTCCCTACTATTTTTGCCATTAGGGTTTCCTAGGAAATTTCTGTAATTAACTAATCCAAGTCTTCTTATATGATGTCAAAAAGGTATAACAGAGATCAGAGACACAGTGGAAACTGTACACACCTCCTCTTCCTGCTGCTCGTCCAGACACTGCTGTGTGATCTGTTCTTCAGATCAATTTTGTATTGCCCAAGACTATAGGGAAGGGAGACAATGTAATCAGAAATAAAGTTTCACGGTGCTTTTCATAGCTGTGCTTGCCTGTGTTGTACAGCAAGTAGATATAAAAAAGCTGATTCCTGAGCGTATGTAAGTCACATCCATAGTAAGCCAGAGGAGAGAGGTCTTTCCACTACAGTGAATGTGCATATCAACTCATCCGAATGGATATTTGATTTCTGTTGAACTGTATCATGAGTTGCAAATCAGCTTCTACTTTCCAGGTAGTATAGTCTGCTTGACTGGTAACGAGGCTTAATTAATGTGCATCTGAAAAACTCCTTCCTCTCTCTTTATTTTGAGAAGAGACAGGGAACAGTACAGTCTTACTAGCAGATGTAATCTTATCCAGAATTCTCCCTGCACTGTTTGCGACAATAACCGAAATGCACCAGTTCACTCAGATAAGATTTTTTTTGGAATAGAAAGCACCTTGTTACATGGAACGGCAAAAACAATTAGACCATCAGCTCAGTAATCTGTGATCAAGGACAGTTTTCAGAAGTCTGTTGAACAAATGAATGGATTTTCTCAAATGTTTTGTTGTACACCTCAAAAAAACAGTATCTGGCTGTTCAAGTCGTGCTTTAAAAAGGCAGGTTTAAATGTGAAGTGATTTTAAAGGAGCACTCTTTTTCTATTGGTGGGAAATTGGATTTTTCATCAAACAAAAAGGAGATATTTCAAGGTAATGCTTGATAGACCGAGAAATAACTGGCAACTAATCGGTGGTTGGACAAATTTGTCTGTAAAGGCAATGTTGCAGTCAAAAGTTTCTACAAACGTAGCAGGCCATCAAAACCTTTCCTTGCTGTTGTGCATTTTACAGAGAAAAGTGCTAGCAAAATTCATTCCCTCCTAAACCGTCTGCTTCCTGTCTCTAAGTGGCCAATAACTTCTTAGCCAGGAAATGGATTTTCTCTTGTCTTTTTCCTTTGAATAAACATTGATTTGAATGTATTAAGCAGTCTTTCTACCTCATTAAGTCCTTACTAAGATGTCTCCCCACTCTGCAACCCAACCATTTAACAAATAAGTTGCTGGATAGAGTAACATATAAGCAGTCATCTCCAAGCTGTAGGTAGTGAAGTGGACCTGGTTCTTCTCAGTATTCTGGGTATCAGATGCTTTCTTTCCTGTTTGATCATTCTATTACTTGTCTTTCAGGTTTTGGGGTGGTTTTTTTCCTTTCTTCTGATGGGTGCTCTTTGTTGCTTATCTATCTGATGTTTTATTTGTGTTATTTAAACTACATTTTTCCTAGGAGATGAAGGGATAGGAAAGTTATTACCAGGGGGCAGACACGATGGATTGATCTCTATGTGATAAAGTAATCAGATTTTGAGATAGAAGAATTACCATGGAATGTTATGAGACACGCACACACTACACAGAGGGAGAAAACAGCATCACACTAGACTATATATATTGAAATAAATTTGCCACACAAGTTATTTGTCCTTTTCAAAGTACACATTACAAGTAAAAAGTATACCAATAGATTATTTTAAGACCAATTGCCAAAAAAGTCTTGTATCATGAACTGATTTTTTACCATCAGAGTTGACTAATGTTTCTTTATTCTCAAATCCTTCTGTGCCTTTCTGGTGCAGTTTCTTTCTTCAGTGGGAGGAGCGAGACAGAGTCAAGTGCTCGGGTTAGGGAATGAAGGAATTTCTTGCTGCTTCATCAGAAGTTGGTACTAGTGGGAAGGATATCCAGATGGAGAAGCTTGGTCTTTTGCCCAGAAACCCTGCTTGTGCATGACATGAGTGAGAGTTTGACAGCCACAGAGAATATCAGGTTGCAGCTCAGGTAGGTGTGTGGCACAGTCCCGCCTGATGAGCCATTCAAGCAACCCTGCTGGATAATTTGAATCTTCCTGGATCCTACAGAGCTGATAATATTTGTTACGTTTTGAGAGCAGAGAAGGAAGGAGATGCCCATCAGGCAGATTAACAGGGAGCTTAACCATTAGCTGGAAGGAATGCTGGAGAGGAAATATTAATGAAAGGAGACAAAGACAGCACAGTCTTAAGAATTTGATGTGACACGATGGGAGCCACAGAGAAAAAGTAAGCATAGGAAATGTGTGGTAGCCATCAGTAAGGGGATGGCAGAGGAGAATGCTTTGAGGATATAGTAAAGGCTCTATATGCTAAGGAGAGGGTTGGGTGAGAGCAATGCAAAATATTTCTGGCAAAGAAGAATGAGATGGGGGGAGGGTGTGTGTGAATAATCAAAAAGGTAGTTCATTCAGTGGGCAGGAAGAAGCCAGGCTGTTAGAATGGCTGCAGAAAGATAGGTGCAGTGGTGTTGGATGAGAGGAGGAAAAGGGAGGCAGGAAGCAGACACAAATGTTGGTGGAGGGTAGTGAAGTGATGCTTTTGGGGGTCAGAAATGACATAGGACAGTTGCAAGTCAGGAAAAGTGGGGTGAGGTGATAGCTGGTGCAAAACCGAGTGAAGGCTTTATGGAATAAACTAGTTCAGGTGTCTGGTGACTTACAAAACCAAATGATAGTGCTGAGTGGGGTGTATGCAGTGTGTACGCTCAGCTGAGGTAGACTTGCTGCTGCTGTGTCTTATGGCCACGGAGAGGCTTGCCGCCAGCACACATAAAAGTCTGAGTGTTAGAGGAGACTCACTAATAAGAGCCAAACAGGGAGATCCTGTCTGCTGCTCTTTTCTTTATTGTGCCATACCAACCTTAGCTAAACAAGTTTAAAGAGCATTTGCTGCAGTCTGAGAAGTAAAGTGATTTTAAACATTTAGTGTCCTAGATTTGCAGTTACCCTCTGCAGCAGCACAGACCATCATTAAGGTTCATGACATCCCACTGTAAAATACAGAACAGTAGAACTGCAGGTACAAAAGGTTGCAAAGTTTAAGATTTAAAGAAAAACATTATAATCACATTGAGGGGCTCTTCTGCTATAAACTATGGTAACACAGGATTGTTGGTTATATGGTATAGCTGTTATGTTAATCAGTTAAACTTCACTCTTATTTACATTGTGTACAGGTAATTTTTTCTGTATTTTAAAGAAGAAAATATCCATAAATGCATTGAGGCGGATATCACCATTTATCTTCTAAACAGGGGGACAAGGTTTACTGTACTTGTGACATGAGCACAAAAAGATCGTGCTAGATTTATGAAAGTCTCTGCTAGAAAATGAAACTCTTCTATCTCCTGTCCTGCAGAGCCCCCTATCTATGGGCTTATTCCGTGCAACTTGATTAATTTGGGGATGTCTTGTAAACTCTTTTGATTTCACCACACATAGTGAGATTTTCCTTGCCAGAAAACAATGTTTTGTCTTCCATACACAGCAGCTTGTTAAGTTTTGTTTTACTAGTAAATAGAAGGTTTTCTTTGGGCATCATAGAACTCTGCAGTTTGTAAATTGATGCAGTTGCCATGACAAGAGAGAGAACTTAAAATATAGAGAAATGTAATGCAACAGGTCCTTTTGAATAGTTTGGCACTGACATTAACTTAAGCCAGTTAGTGTTCACTGCTACAGTTCTATAAGATAAGAATGATTTTTAATGAAGCTGGGAATCAATGTCTATTAATCAAGGTGGAGTGGGTCTGTTTCTTCTAAATGTGACTGCTCCTAGTTGTTGGCAAATCATTTGCCAGCAAATGTGACACAAATTTGTGCCAGGAAAAACACCAGTGAAGAACTTCAGGGAAAAGTTTCTCTCCTGGGTGAAATGACAAAGTGGTATCTTCCCCTTCCTATCTACAATTTAAAGTGTGTGTAGGGAAAGGGAGAGTGGTACACAATAAATTACAAACATAGTGAATGATCCCCATGGTTTTTATCTCCTTTTCTGCTTCAGTATTTATGATGTACCTATGCCGTCGCCAAAAATGCAACTTCTGTAGGCTGTCAGCTCTGCTACAAAAAAATGTAGTGAACAATGACACAGAGGTTAGCACTTGCAGAAGAAACCTATGCAGACTGCACGTACATAACTGGGAGATACAACCATGCTGAGCTCCCATCTGCCCTCATGGCACTGCTAGCAGGACCCAGCTTAGCTAGTGCTAGAGCAGCCTCTGATGCATCAGTATGAGCCCCTGTCACAGTTTTGCAGTTAAGAATATAGTGACTAGGGCAGTCATTCTTGGTCTTCAGAGCCCCTTTTCAGTGAGTCTGATGAAAAAATCCAACATCAGTGGATGCATGGCTGTTGCTATACAAAATGCGAGTGAAGGGGCAAGCTTGAGCGCTGGACTTTGACCGTCACTGTATAATTATTATCTTTGTCCTTTTCCATGCATTGGACTGCTCCTACTAGGTGTTGCCCAGACGAACCTTACGTGATCATTTGTAGACAGCTGCAATGTGGTTTCACTTGCAGTCTGAGTCAGACAAGCATGTGCCATTGTCAGCATAAAAGCCACGCTGTGCTTTAACTCAGTTCTGTGCTGGTACCACTCAACATCACCAGCATTAGCTGTATTTGTTTTTAATTAACTCAATTCTGTAAGCATCTGTTACGCATTTTTCAGCTTGGGCATCTATGCGTGTATATGAACCTAACCATCTCGGCCTGGGGCTTTGGGACTTTGGCAAGGGTACAGGTACCTTTGGTACCTGTATCCCAAGGCAGGGTGCCTCTGAGGTTTATCTAACTTTTAGGTGCCAAGGGAATGTGTAGAAGGACATTATTCTGTGCACATAAGCCCGACTTCTTTCTGTGATCCTTCCCTTATACTCCCCTTCTATCTACAACTGTTGTATTCGAGTTGTTAAAGACTGCATCCCTGTCTAGTCCTTTTAGTACCCCTTAACAGATGTGCTGTCTATGAATTTATGTAACCTCTTTTAAATCCTGCTGATACTGTCTGCTTCCAGAGCCTCTGTGGTCAGAACACTATATCTACTGCATAAAAAATTGCCTTCTTTTATTCGGTTTAAACTTAACTCCTATGGTTCAATCCAAGTTTATTACGTGAGATTTGGTAAATAACAGTTGTGCATTCAGCTTATCTATTGCCTTCATTATTTTGCAAACCTTGGTCATATCCCGTCTCCTGCTTATTCTCTCCAACCTGAAGAGTCTCAGTCTCTATTCCTTCTAAAGCAGCTGCTGCTCACCTTAGACCATTCCATCTGTCCTTTTCTGTACTGTCTCCAACTCCACTACACCCTCCTTTGAGATGCAGAGAGCAGAATCCCACACAGGACTCAGTGTGTGTACAGCAAAGCTTTTGTATAGCAGCAAACCGATGTCCTTTCTGACTTGTCTGCAGCATCCATCCTGGATTTTGCAGGCTTTTTTGGCTGCCACTGCACACTAAGTTTAGGTTCTTTTTTTCTAGATGCATTACTTCATGTCTCTCTACACCGAATCTCATGTGCCAACCTTTTTGTCTTAGGTGGCCTTACTCTCTGCAGAAAAGGCAATGTCACATAGTTGCTTGTTTGTTTATTCTCTTCTCCAGGACACTGCCAAAGATATTGGTAAAAGCTGTTCCCATGCTGATGTCTAGGAGACTCCACTGATGATCCTTCTGCATTGAGAAAAGTGGCCATTAACCCCTCTGTAGATACATGTGTTTTTTAAGTAGCTTTCAGAGAGCCTTTCCACCACTTCCAGTAGCAACTTAGTTTCTTTCATGATCTTTGATGTAAAATCAAAGGCTTTTAAAAAAAATAAATACATTATGTAGAGAGATTCTTTTCGTCCAGGCATGTCCTGACACTCTGTTCAAGTAGCAGCAGATTAGTGTTGCAATATTCCACTTCACAGAAGCTGTGCTGACTCTTTTCGCAGCAGTCCATGTTCATGCGGGCTCTCAGTGATCTTATTCTCTATTATAAACACTACCATCTTAACAGCAATGGAAGCCAGAATTGCCAGTCCAGTCTGTAGTACTCAGAACCTCTTCTACTGTCATGTCTGTAGGTGTGGTTTACATTCCTCATTCACCTGTATATTTGCACAATCACTGTTGGTAAAAATAGGCTTCACGGCTTGGCCAGCCTCTCTACATTTTCACATTTGAACAAATAAAATATGTCCTGGTGGAGGGTCAGTTAAGTATTTAGACATCCAGCTTTGCAAATACGGTGTGTTTCTCCAGTAACACACATAGTGCACATCCTGTGTGCCTTAGAGTCTCTGTGTAAAGCTGATATAGCCTTTGGCAACTGCAGAATGTCTCTCACTCTCAGCTTCCAGGAGAATGGAAGATGCTAATACACTCATGCTGTTCTTTACCTTGTACTTGCTGTTTCACTCAGTATGTCAGTTCTTGAAAAGTGCCAGGCATATGTTGGTTGCTGCATGTCACTCTTGCTGTCTTGGAGTCTTGAGACACATACATTAGATACGTGACATATGCTAAGAGTGAACTGTTAATGTTTGAAAAGGATTTCTACTGCTTAACATCAATTTTGTGAGTGTTAGCCCTCCAGCTTCTCATACCTGATTCTGTTTGTGTCCCCTGACTAGTTAACTCTGTGCTCTTATGAGCCTGCACAGTACGTGGAATTTACAACGTAACTATTCAGTGAATTTAATCAGTTGCTTATCAACCTTTTCTTCGAGCTCTGCTTTGTGAAGCTGAAGTGACAAATCCAAAATGTTTCCATCCTCTGCCCTACTGTGCATTCTTTCATCTTTCATCTCCTTATTTTCCTCTTGCCGTTTAATTCTTTTTTTTAATCCTTGTTTAATTCTTTTGTCCTTATTTCCCCTCCTTTCTGTGTTTATATAATATGCTTTCATGTATTTATAGACTCTTTCCTGTTTGATTCTTTTCTCCCCCCTGTTTTTCACTGTTTCTTCTCTCCAAATCATTTATTCAGTCCCTCACTCTACAAGTTTGGCAAGCTGATATTTCCAGAACCAAATGAATTAATGACTCGGGTCAGAAGGACTTTAGCCTTATGTAGTCAGGGAGAGATGGGTTAGAACTATTCGGGACACAAGGATACAGTCCAATTTATTGTTAATGGGTCAAAATTCTGGATATCATCTCTTCAAATGTTCTAAGATAAGCTTTGTTTGGGTTGGATGGTTCAATGGGATTTATATCAGTGAAGAATTTAGCCCTCAAATATTCTTTAGTGAACACCAGTTGTGTTGTGTACTGTACTTTTTGTCCACTCAAGCAAGTAAGAAATCTAAATAAATATCTACCGTCTGTATCACAATGAAAATAGTTTTCTACAGCTACCGCACATATCAATTCAGACTTAAGGATAATCTTAATGAAGCCTCAGTAAAGATCATAGAACTCCTTGCTAGCATGAACATAGTTGAACACAGTCATTTAACTTAAAGTGTTGTAACTGGGCTTTTTACTTCATCAAATACAACTTCAAAACAAATTAGCGATGTAGTAGGAAGGACATACCAGCTGTCTGCTATCTTTTATCCAGGAGGAGCAAAAATGCCTGGCTTGCATGTAGAAATAACATCATAGCTGTGATGATTCAAGGGTTATAAATTAGGTAAGTTTTGCGGGGATATGTGACAAGTTTAATCAAACTTACTGATATAGCGTGGGGAAAAAAAAATAAAGACAAATTTGATGGGCATTTTAGGGTGTTTTAGAACAATTTGCATAGAAGCTGAGTATGATCCAGTTTTGCTTTCTTTCAGTCTCTTGAAGCATGTTTGTTTCTTGTCTTGGTGTATTTTGAGGGGAGATGAATAAATGAAGTGAAGAAGGTGGTTTTTTGCAGATTCTCTTTTGCATGTAATGTCATTGTAATACTCTGATAATCAGGGTTATGCATGATGTATTTTCTGAGGATGATGTCATTTTTCATAAGCCTCCAACAGAGATGATACAATCATTTCACAGAGGGAACTGTATGATGTAATTGCCAGCAACACCACATGGATCAGTAGCCCAGCAGGTTACGTTCAATTCACATTTCATATGGTGCTAATATGTCCTTTTTAGGTGTTTTTCCATCTGAAGATGTCACAGTGAATAAATGTGGGAGTTTTATGTTCAGATGTTTTATTTCAAATCTGACTTTTGTTAGGTTTTTTTAGATAGAGTCATTAAAAATGTCATCATAGTTTTTAATATTTGGGGTTTCTACCTGCTTTGCCCACTTTATAACCTGATACTACTTGGGTTTGTGTGGCAAGGGTTTGGCAGTGGGCAGGCTGCAGAGGTAACTTCTGTAAGAAGCTGCTAGAAGCTTCCACCATGTCCAATAAAGCCAATGCCAGCCTGCTCCAAGATGGACCCACCACTGGTCAAGCTCAAGCCAATCACCAATGGTGGTAAGGCATCCATGATAACATATTTAAGAAGGGGAAAAAATCCTGCACAACTGCAGCTGAAGAGAGAATTGACAAGATGTGAGAGAAACAACTCTATAGGCACCCATGTCAATGAAGAAAGAGGGGAAGGAAGTGTTTCAGGTGCCAGAGCAGGGATTCCCCTAGAGCCCGTGGTGAAAACCATGACGAGGTAGGCTGTTCCCTTGCAGCCCATGGAGGTAAACAGTGGAGCAGATATCCACCTGCAGGCTGTGGAGGAGCCCATGCCGGAGCAGGTGGATACTCAAAGGAAGCTGTGATCCCATGGCAAGCCCACACTGGAGCAGGCTCCTAGCAGGACTTGTGGACCTGTGGAGAGAGTCGTCCATGCTGAAGAAGGTTTGCTGGCAGGACTTGTGACCCTGTTGGGTCCCATGCTGGAGAAGTCTGTATCTGTTTCCCCATGGAAAAGGACCCGTACTAGAGCAGTTCATAAAGTACTGCACCCAATGGAAGGACTCGCATTGGAGAGGTTTGTGGAGGACTGTCACCCATGGGAGGGACTCCACGCTGGAGCAGGGGAAGTGTGAGGAGTCATCCCTCTGAGGAGGAAAGAGCAGCAGAGACCATATGTGATGAACTGACCACAACCCCCATTCCCAGTCCCCTGTGCTGCTCAGGGGGAGGAGGCAGAGAATTCAGGAGTGAGGCTGAGTCTAGGAAGAAGGTGTTGTAAGATCTGGTTTTATTTCTCATTATCCTACTCTGATTTTATTGGTAATAAATTAAATTAATGTTCCCCAAGATCAGTCTGTTTTGCCCATAGTGGTAATTGCTGAGTGATGTCTCCCTGTCCTTATCTTAACCCACAAGCCTTTCATTATATTTTCTCTCTCCTGCCCTGCTGAGAAGGGAAATGATAGAGTAGCTTTGGGAGACACCTGGCATCCAGCCAGGATCAACCCACCACAATGTCATAACACTTTTTAACTTTTGGGCTTTCTACTTGCTTTCATCACTTTATAACATAGTACTACATTATAAGTATTCTAGGCATAAAAATACTTGAAGATTTTTTTTTTTTCATTTTCCCACTTGTTAGTAGAACATTAGGCTTTTCCTCAGTCACATTTTTTCTACTAATCAATCTAATAGGTAAAGCATAGACATCTACTTTGAAGAATGCAATCCTGCAAAATATTTGAAGGATAAGAAAGAAACCCAGATGCTCAACTGACAAACATCTGGACCACCTGGCATTTCCTATTAGCATTGCCTTTTGCTGTGTTGTACCTCCAAAATCCAGAAGGTTGCGTTATTTCAGTTTCATAATGTAATTTTGGTAGGGATACAATTCCAAGTAAGTGAGACGTGAGCATCTAAGAAATTTATAACCCATTCAAGTGCTTTAGAAAAACCTATTCTGAAATGGGAAGGTGTCCTACCAGGAATGTCACAGACCCTCCTGGCAAATGGCATCTTCCTACAAGTTTCCAAGTTATTCTCTGAACAAACAAATAACATCTCTAGTCTTTGTGAAAATAAACTATTGTAAATGTTAGTCTACCTTAGCTTCAGTGTGGTATCAGGAGAATGAGTGAGGACCATGGAAGAACCTTGGAAAAACCATATAAATGTTCTTCTAAAACAGAGAGAAAATGTGTAGCAGTACTCCTAAGGTTCTCAGCTGAGTGTGACATTAGTTCTCCTGCTTTTGTATTCAGATTTCTTTTTTACTGATAACAGATTAGGTTTTTTTGAAGATGGACATTTGTAAAATGATATAAAAAATTACTTTTTATCCAGCTATCTTGGTATTAAAATTTATTTCTTAACTCTGGAAATCTTGTTTTAAAAATAGGTAGCGGATGCTTGATGGCTGACCTGCGGGGGTAAGTATAAAGAGATACAATATTATATGGAAAAAGATTTCGGTAATACTGGAGGATCTTTCAGCTACAAGAAATGGGAGGGCATGCCAATTATTTCTTTGCTACCTTTGTAAATGCTGTCTGTCCATTTATTTTTCAAGGATAAAAGAGAATCCATTCTAGGAGTCTACCTGGGCTTAGTGAAATAATTATTAATTGTGGTCTCAGCAGGTTCAGCATTCATCATTCTCATCCTTAGTCTGCTTGATCTGAAATATCAGACGGTGCCCTGTCCTGTCACCACCAGTCAGTTTTGTGCATGCATTGCTCAGCAAAACCATCTTTCCATTTTATTAACTTTTTATTGCTTAATTATCCCAGAACCTCTCACCTATTGTTCTTTTCCTTTCCCCTCTAACTTTTGGATTAATTCAGTGCTCGTGAATGTGAAAAGCTACAGACACTTCTCTGTGCCAGATATGGGGCAAATAGATACCATGAAAACACCCCCCCACATCTCTGCTAATGCATCGCTGTTCTGTTCCATTGCTTTCCTTCTGTCAGTTAGACACTAATAACTAGTAACTAGTCATAGGATGTAAACAAACATAAGACCACATCATGATTGCCTCACTCAGTTTTTACTGAGGCTAATTGGTCTTTGAAGTCTTTAACGTTTTTTCCTAGATAAACACCGGGTTAAGTGAGATTCAGTCCTCTGGGACTATGAATAATGGAAGTAAAATTGCTTCCACATGCAAACAAAGTAGAGATTGAATTCAGACTTCTACAAAATTGTGTTGGAACTTTTATTTTTCTGTCCTTCCTTACAGTCTTGCCTTATGAAGAACTGTTGGACAAATTCAGTTCTGATCCCTCATTACAGACTCTTCTCCTACTACCAGCACTCCTCTTTGCATGTACATTCAGAAGCCACCAACACCTATTTTCTGTACATGTGGAGTTGTACTGATCTGGTTTTTTTGCCCTCTTTTCTTTCTCTGGGTATTTGCCTCCCTTTCTCCCTGTCTTGTTTATCTTCATGTTTACAAGCTGCCCTGTTTCTGAGATTATGCAAAGGAAAAGATAAATCATTCAGGCTCTTTCTCTGAGGTGACTGCTGCTGTGATCCTATGCATATTCTTCTTCAGGTTCCAAACCACAGAGGCTTAGAAAAAAAAATTTTATTTCACATTCAGCATGTGATCATAAATGAGGGTATCTGTGTTGCATGGGCTTCAGAAGTAGATGGATGCCCATTTTGACTTCTCATTACATTAAGAAAAAGATCAGTGTCATGTCCCAGCGGCATCTTTCAGTGTTGTTCATACTTTTTAAGTACTTAATCTCAGATTAAGAGGCTTTGCAAGTGTGCAGTATTTCCAAATTGCTTAGTCCCAGGTGTCCACCAAGGTTCGCTTCTTTTAGTGACTAAAAAAACTGAGCCCTCTCCTAATAGACATCTCACTGTTAGACCATACATGCATCATGAGACAGCTCCCAACTTCTATAGCCATCATTAAAGCTTCAACTCCAATGGCCAATGCTAACACCCATTTGCCTAGCAAGCCAAATTATTTTGATGAAGTGGACAATGCTTTGCCATTCAAATCTAAATGCAAAATGCCATAGGAAGAGCTGTGGACACAAGTATACTCATTAAAATACAGGTGTAAGTTTTTTCTTCTTCTTACTTAAAGGAGGAGCCCGATTGGTTTTCTGCCTCTATTTGGATACGTTGGAAAGTTACAAGCATTACTCTGGTAAGATTATATATGTATTTAAAAGATATAGATTGTATTATAAGATGTTCACTCAGGATTAAGGGAGTTCCAAAGATGCAGCAATTAAAAATTAAATTTAAAAATTAAAATATAAAAAAGCAGTGGAAAAATAGTCAAGTTTTTTATAGTACAGTCATCATACGCACGAGTTATGAAGAAACTCAATTTATGAAATGTTGTCAGTCCAAATTGATTTGAAACAAAGGTATTAATCCAGCTATCCTAGTGTCCACAGCATTATCCTGTTATTCAAACTGTATTTACTATTTGGTAAACATGCTCAGTTATACTCAGATACGAACTAGATTTGACATCCATGTTTCAAAATTGCCTCTCCTATTTCATGTATTTGTCTTAGTTGTTTAAAATTACATTGGGACTAGTTTACCACTTTTCACTTGTGAGCATATTTACTCAGAAGTAGATTAATTTTCTTATTTGTTGCTCATCTCTGCTCACATTTAGGTGGTCACCGTCCTTTATGAAGTAGGTGGTTTTCCTGTATAATAGATTTAACCATATTGGGAAAAGGTGACATTCAGATCTGTCTGTCTCTATGATATTTCCGGATATAAGTGTGTTTCTTTGTTATTTTTACCAAAGGGTCCTTCAGGCAGTCACTGTCCATTACCTTGGACAGAGCTGGACACTGAAGTTGTTGCTTTAGAAACTGATTGTTAATCAAATGCTTTAAAAAGCAATTCATTTGTTTCCACATTGAATAAAGAATTATCCTGTCCATTCCTTTCCCATTTTGACCTTGTGGAAACTTTTGTGTTCATTTCAATAGCCCTCTCTTCTTGCCCAGGGTCTGTCCACTCAGTTGTAGTGAATTTCCTCTTTAATGATAAGAAATAAAAATGGCTTACTGCAGAGCAAGGGGCAAGAACAGAAATTAGAGGAATGTAAGGATGTTGTATTCCATTTGATTTTTATGATGGAGTCTCTGATTTCTTTGGGGGTGATTGCTCAATTTATGCTTTTACAAGAACTGAAATCAAGTGATTACTTTGAAAACACGTCTTGAAAGATAGGGCTGTGCAAAATGCAGTCTCCATCATTTCCTCACACCTATTACCCATAGTTTGTTCTCTTCAGATGAAAAAAAGACTATCTTCTGTTTAGGTAATGATATTTTTTTACCTCTGATCTTTTTTTCAAGCAGAGACCGTCAAATAGAAAATGGATCTATCTGTAACTACAGACCTCCACCTCATGAAGCTCAATGATACAGAGCAGTGTATATGCTATGAAATTTTCTATTCAGGCCTGAACATAACAGCTAATATAAGCCATTTAACATTCTGAGACATTTTTGAAATTTCTTAAAATAGTTTTATTTTTTGGTTAAAATTAGCAATTTTAATAGTACTTCCATCTCCTTTTATTGTGACATACTTTCCTTTAAAGCCTTATTATTTTCTTTAAAGCCAGTTTCTTGATGTTTTCTGGTCATGGCGCTAGCTATAAGATAGAAGTATTCTTCCTTCATTCAACAACTTGCAAGAAAAAGTGATTTAAAGAGAGACACTTAGCATAGACAACTCATAAAATTCCACCTAAATAAGCAGTTAGAGAACAGCAGATGGTTTTAGATTGCATTGGTAAATGGTACAGTGTTATAGACCAATCAATACAGTTAATGCTAATTGTAACGCGCTTTTGTCAAAATGATGCTTTTTCTTAAAGTTAATTTCTGATTTATTTCATTTTCCATAGAGTAATTCTGCAAACCTGGTGTCTTTTGCATTTCGTGCCTGCTAATGGAAAGCTGGATTCATTTGGGTATTAATCTGGCTCAAGTATATTAAAACAGACTTTGACATGCTTGATGGAAAAGCATATCGTAAAGATATTTACAGAAGACTTGTTTTTTACTTTTTCATGGTGTTGTGTTAAGTTACTTAGCTTGGTATAAACCAAGCAATGTTCAACAACTTTTGAAGTCTGAAGTTCTTGAAATTCTAATCTCATGCACTTGTACAGTCACATAATACTGCTGGTTTTGGAAGCTTAACTGTTGAATTAGAAAGCAAATTGGATTTTTTGCTATAGAAAATCACATGAATTTTTTGCCATTTTGTTTCTGAAGTGCTTTAATTTAAAATATGTGTTTTTAATGTGTTGTTTAAACTTTCTCATAAGGTCATTGAGACAGAAAGCAGTGCTTTCTATTTTCATTGTGTACAGTACCTGGAAGAGCGGAACGTTTTTCAACATGAGGATGCTGCCGCAATATCTATCATAGCTGTTCTGTGAAGTAAAATGGTTGCTTTTTAAATAGGTCAGTTTATCCCACTCTGATCTTCTGGTGTCTTAAATGCTATTTTGTAGGCTACTTTTTGTTCATAATACAATACAGTACAAAACGTAGTAATATAATAAAAAGGCTCACATGAAAGGAAAAAAAAAAGCAAAAAAACCCTGAGACAACTGTGATAATGAAAGCAAAGTGTAATTAACTCATTGAAAATATTAAAGAGCTATTATGCTTATGAAGTATCAATATTTTCCTCTATCTGCAACACTGAATGTATGCTTACGCTGCACATACAGAAAGCAAGTTTCTCATCCCGGCTGCAAAAATTTAAAAGAAACCCAAATACCATTAGTCTGGGCCTACATCAGTCTAATGCTTGGCCCATTCATTTAACTCACCTATATTTTATACACACATTTTTATTTACATCTGCTCAGACAGCTCTCCCACCATTAAAGTCTAATATTTCACAACCTGTATAAGGGCAAATTTATTTTTTCTGATAAATACTTGTACAGAACACTTCCTTTTCTGTCCTCTTTTCTTGGAAGAAAATAGTATTATGCAAGCACCTATATCCATACAGCAGTGACAGAAATAGAGAACATTGCTCTGACTTCAACGAGCTCCCTGAAAAATGAACTGAAAATATTCTCTTTGTGAGACTGCCAGTCTGACTTTTTTACTGTTGCTTGTACAAATACTGGCTCTGACCAAGGAAGGCTCTTTCTCATACCCCAACATCAGTCTGAAATCATCTCATTAGCCTAATGAGGGCAAAGATGGGCAAGAGTTAACAGAGCTGGTTTGATCAGCAGACATTAGATTAGTTCCTGCCTGGACAGTGGTGGACAAATACAGACTGTGTACTGACAGGCAGGTCATCTCCAAATTTCAAGATGAACGAAAAGAAAGGTTCAGTTCAGATTTTCACCTGACTTCTTAACACTGCGGCTGTCTGTGTTCCCTTCTGAAATCTTTCTTAATACATTCTGATACTATTTAGATTAAAAATGTCATTCACATTTGGATACAGCTAAACCTCCAGTGTCCCTTTCTGCCAGTGTTCAGTTATCACAAACACGGGTCTATTGACTAGGATGAAATAGGACTTTTTTATATTACTAGGATTATTGGTAAAATGACCCTCTGCTATTACTGGAATTGCTTCCCTTTGAAGTATTGAGAGATACATTATAAAAGCTTCTGAATAGTCGAAATCTACAATACATTGATAGGTAATTTTTCTCTCGCTTGGGTTATACCAGACATTTTAAGCCAGAAAGGGGCTATTTGGTCCCACACCGGGCCTTCTGGGCAGCCGAAGATGTCAGGAATGGCAGATGTCGAGTGAGGTGCAATAATCCTGAGACGGTGTTTGCTTGGAAAGCTTCCAGGTGAGTCTGATTTTTTTTAAAGCCTGAGATCATCAGACTTGAGACCAGGGCTAAACAGAGCTCCCTTCTCCCCCAGCCCCTAAGTATGAGCTGTTCCTCTTTTCTGCCGAGACAGGGATGGAGTGCCAGACTGCTCCTCAGGCTCCCACTGCCAGGGAACCTGTTATGTCCCCCTGACCTGGCCTCTGACGTAGGAGAGGAGTGGGTACCCCCGACCCTCTCCATCCTCCCTGCAAGGAGAGACACCGGTGCGGGAAGGGGAGGTGGGGAAGGAGCTGGGTGGGAAAACTTGATCCAAGTGCTCTATAATTAAAAGGTTTTGCTGAAAACCCGAGTGGGTCTGGGAAGAAAGAGATTAAGGACCAGGTTTGAAAAGCTGGGTCAGAACTGCATCTACAAATCTCACTTTTCTTTTTTTTTTTTCTGCAGGCCTGATTGTAGTGAAGGTGGGGAGGCAAAGGGGGTTGTAATGCTCTTGGTCACAGAGCGTATCATCAGTTATACGGCTGTACACCCATTCCTATTCCGCCAGCCCCATATTTTCTCCCTTACCCATCCCTGTATGTGTCAAAACTAGTGACTCAAAGGCACAGATCAAAACTCTGTCAAGAGATGTTGATTCCAGCCTCAGTTTTCACATAGCTGGTAAGTCAGTAAGATATTCCCAGGCCACTCTACACCAGTATATTCTTATGTGAAGTGTGTATTTGCCGTGATCTTTTCTGGAATGGGGACAGATCCTGAGCACACTTCCTTGAAGTCAGAGTGACAATGTTGCCATCAAGATTTTATCATTTCCTAATAACAGAATTGATTTCTGCGCTTTTCCTGAAGCAGATACTTTCTGAAGTATTTCACGATTCAACAGAGATTAAATTAATCTAAAAAGGATAGAATGTAGTAGAGGATTACACTGTCTCAGTGATGCAACTTCACAGCAGCCACATCTTTTCAGACTCCGGGATTTTTCAAAAACCCTGAAAGGTCTGCATTTTAAAACAGCTTTCTGAAAGGAGTAAAGCAAACACACAGGACATCAGTGACATTAAATCTTCATATGAATCTTTGTCTACTGTCTGATCATGGAAGTATGGTGAAAAGCTGCTTCGTTTTTGCCCAAGTAATTAAATGTTATTTCAGCCTTTTGGAGCTCAGCCTAATGACAGAGGATTGTATGCGGGAAGAGCGCCTGTGTGGGAGCCTGTCAAAGATACTTTGCTTTCTTCAAGCATATACAAGCGCTCGATTCACAGAAACACGCTAACTAACCCTTTTTTCCCAGCAGCAGCTTGTTACAGAGAAGTTTTGCCCACAGTGCAGAAGCACTTACATGGTGCTCATACCTACTAGCGCTCCTATTCTGGCCGAACAGGTCCAGGACTGCAAAACCCTCATGAAGATATTTTCTATGAAGCTTCCCTGAGGAAAGTGGGTAGGGAGACTTTTGACAGCACCAGCTTCCTCTGTTGCTCCTTCACGGATATACATGTCTCTCACAGTTGTAATTTCCAAGTTCAAAAATAAAGTAATAGTAGGAGAAACTGATGTTAATCTCCATAGGCCCCATTAGCTCAACAACTTGCTTAGTCCCTAATGTGTGACAGCAGGGTGCAAGAGAGGTTGCCATAGTGTCAGCTTGGCTTCCTGCATATCTGTTACTTTTAGCAGCTATGCAGAAATGCCAACACAACTCAAAAGTAATTGTTGTGCTGTGATAATCAGAATTGCTGCACTTCGTCAGCTCATTGTGAACGCAATTATATCTCATTTACAAAGGAAATTATTGGCTGATGACTAAAGTACAGGACTGGAAGTCAGTCACCTAAGATCACATTTCCATCTCTGTAGTGTTTGGGAGTTTTTCTGCGTCTTTTTTTTTTTTATTTCAGTGAAAACTTTGATTAACCATACTGTGCCTCGGTTTCCTTTCAGGTACCAGGAAGATAGCTATTAATTAACATAAACCTTGCACTCTTTTAATTTTGTGCCCCTAGAGTTTATCAGGCAGGTGTTCAATTCTCAGGACTCTCTGCCTTTACCACTAAAAATGGGGCAGGCTAGGGGTCCAAGAACACTTGAAGACCACTGTAATTCAAAGCAAGCAAGGACAAAAGTAGCTTTATCAGTAGCAGAGGTAAGAAAACCTGGTTTCCAAAGGAATTTGGTCTTCTGGTTGATTTATTTGATCAAATTTAGCTGAAGCGATTTGCGAGTTGGAACATTCTTAGAGTGGTTTTTTTTTTTCACTGCAGAAATTTGTTATTGTTGAGTAATACCTGCAGTTTTTCCCTTGGAGGATAGGGAACAGTAATGGAGATCCTTCTTTACTTATTCACTTACTTTTAAAAGTAAGATCTTGCTGAAATACATCAAAAATCATAAGGGGAAGAACAGAAAATTGTGCTTGTATACTTGCACACATTTCGATCCTAAACATCCCGTAATCTAAAGAATTGAGGCTAAAAATTAAATCTGCAGCATTAACAAAAAGTGTTCTAAAGAAACAATAAGGTCGGTTTGATGGGAACATGCTTGACACTTTTCTTGCAGCCTCTGCTGAAAAGCTTTAAGTTGGTATGAAGATAGGAAGCGCTTCCACCTTGCATTGTCTTTCCTTGCCTTGACAGCACGCAAGAACAGAAGACTTGGTCAGCTGCTCCCATTTTACCAGGCCTTGTTCAAAGCCAAAAAGTGAAAGAATCTGTTGCTATTCTACTTTGCTTTTGCAAAATCTCGTAGGAAAAGTCAGCACTGTTATGAAATTCATTATAATCACAAGTGTCAGTGTGTCTGGAGTAGCTGTGGAAACCGTTGAGTCCTCTAGGGGATGTTTATTTCAGTTGTTTCATTTGTTCTAGCTATTAAGATTGTCCCTTGTCTGGATTTCTTTCTCTATTTGCTGCACCTTCAAAGCAAATACATATCTCAGAGCCTGAACAGCTGACAGCTCTCTTGGGCTTAACAGAAGAAACATATTTTTCTTTCCCACCCCCCATCCTGTGAATAACTTAAATGCAGTGGTACGCTCTCTTGGGCTTTCATGTTTCTAACTATATATAAATAAACCAGATGCAAGTTCTTTAGAGCAGGGTTCCTGTCATTTTGCATTTGTCTGTAAAGCACCTCAGTATTTCTCTTTGGAATTAAACAAACCATTTGGTCTTATATCTGATAAAGCAGAGCAAATAATAATGATTAATCAAAAAAATTGTAATCTTCACTCTAGCTTTAAGAAATACCTCCAGCTGTCTCAGGATTACCAAAACCTGTTTCTTTTTTCCATGTATATGAGTTGTTTACAGATACTAAATTTAAATCATCCATGACTTCCATACAATTTCTGTAGGGGTTTTTTAATGTCCTGCTTTAGAATGATCCCAGCTATTCTTGTAACCCTAGTGAGTAGGTGGATTTTTTATTTTTAGTCAGTCAGGTATTTATTTCAGCAGTGTGTTCTGATATCTTTCTGGGATTCGTAGGATTTTATGTTTAGTTATACTGTTCAGTTACAAGGATTTCCTTGAGGACTTCTATCTTCAGGCAATAAACACAGTCCTTCAGTGTTTCCTTAACAGCCCCTGAAAGTATTAAGAAAGAATGCTACCTGGTTTTTATTTTTACCAAGCTGTTACATGACCATATTTCCTTCCAGTACATCAACAAAAGGTTGCAAGGACTGCAGGATCCAAAACTCACCTAAACACCTAAAAAGAGGATTTAGCTCAGTTTGTAAGGGACAGCTTGCTTTTGCTCTTATGTTCCCTAGTAAAAATGCCACATGCTTCTGAACATGAAAGTGATGTAACCAGAGACAAAATTTGCATTTATAAAGCTTTGGTTGGGCATCATTTCCACCTTTTGCCTTATGGCTCCATATCATATGAGTGTGTCCTTACAGGTGAATACAGTAATGCTATTCACAGTCCAGAACATATCTGTGACAAGCTTCTGACAGTCCAAAACCTGAGGGCAGAACCAAACATCTCAGCGACCGGTACCAAACACCACCGTATATCCTCAGGGTCACATCAAGCATCCTGACTGCAAAGGGTAAATTTCAAAATTCATTTCCAGCTAGTAGGCTTAAAATCAGCCTTGTAATGTATATAACTCTGGAGATAATGTCTCTTTTGTTAGACATTTCTTCCAGACAGATACAACTGCTGTTCTAAGACACACAGTCCTCAAAAATGCAGTCTTTCTGTAAGTAAAATCAGGAAAGATTCCCCTGTTGGTTAAATATTCAAGTCCAGTCCTTAGGAAGAAAGACAGGAGTAGTCATAACTTCTCATTTATTGACAAATGCTGAGCAGCACAGCTCGTAGCATATTCTCATCGATATGCCAATCCATCAAGTTATATATTTTGAATGTTTCTTTCTTAGCCAATTCCATTTCTAAGCAGAAGTTTTAATTTACTTTAATACCCAGAGCATTTGTTCTTGGGTTTGTTTGGTTTTTTTTTTTTTTTTTTATATTGAACACTATTTCATCCTGGTATCTGCCTTGACAAGTAAAAATAATTGCTATGAAATGGCCAGTTTAACTGTTTTACAGGGAAGAGTGAGAAAATACCACCAAGTTTACCTGTGAACTTTCATTTTTCAAGTATTAATATCCCCTGATTTAGGTGACCCTAGGATCATCTAGAAATGACCTAAAAATCATCTAAAAACAAAAATGGAGATTGATATCCAAGGACTTGTGCTTGCTGTTATAAGGTGAAGTTTGCCAGGCTCTGTCATGGCTAGAGCATTGCTTGACTGAAGGCTGCAAATTTGAACAAATACGGACACACAAATTAAAAGAAGATGCTTATTTTTTTGCTGTCAGTGGCTGACAAAGCTGGCTGCATTCCAGCATGCAAGTAGATTTCAACATGAATTACCAAATATGGGTGTTTGGGTATTTTTCAGGTAACGATGTTTAATTTTCTGCTTGAGGACAGAGCTTCCATTTTCAAGCTGCTGTTCATTGTTTTAGCATGACAGGTAGGGTGTTCAGCCTCCTACCCAAAATCTTGAGCTCTGCGCTTGCTGTCCAGGTCTGCATTGCCTTTAGATTTCCTAGGCCAGGCTATAGCTATGTAGGTGGTTGTCCAGCCTGACAGACCAAGGAGATCACAAGGACTCCCTTGGTGGACCTGGGAGTCGCCCTCTCTCATCAGCCTGCCTTCCTCATGATGGGACCACATGGGCTTTCTTGTACCAAGCCCAGTTCTGTACCCAGCTCCCCCACTGCCTCCTGATAGCCCCAAAATGAGAGATGCAGCTAAGGCAGCATGGGAGAACAAGTTGAGATGTGCGGAGATTGGCTCTCACTCGCAGTGTAGGACCTCGTGCTGACCCTTAGGTCATGTACGGCGTATGGGAGTTATCTTGGTGAGACCTAGCTGAAGAAGTGCAAGGCAGAAGCATGGCATGAACCAAGAGTGCGATGATGAGGGGTCAACTGCTGTGCCTTGCTCCGTGGATCTCTTTTTTTATTTGAGTCCATTAGCTGGAACTTTTGTGTGCACCCCTGGGAAGAAGAAAGGGAGGGTATAGACCGCAACATCTGAGACAGTGGCCTTCCCAGAAATATTTTTAAAGTTTTGTTTTTTTGAAAACCCCAAGGTGGCAAAATTCATCTTGGCCTACAGAGCTGAGGAGTCTTGAACCAGGCATGCTGACTGATAAAATCCATAGGTTCTCACAAGCAAGCAGAGTAGGTTAGTTAGTATTTACACTTCTTTTCAAGTTCTTTGGCTTGCTTCTGCAGATCATAGGAAAAAAAAATCATTATAAAAATCTCATTGATTTGCACTTCCAAATCCTGTTCTCAGAAGTAATTTAGGAACAAGATGACATTAACTGCCAAGGATTCAAAATGTCTGCCTCTTTTGCAAATGGGCTTTAGCTTCTACATCTGGTACTTTTTGGAAATCTAAAGTAGGCAGAACAGAGTGCAAGATATTTTTGGAGAAAGACCAGATTTTAAAGATGACAAGATAAATGTATTGATAAATATGTACGGTAAATATCAAAAAATATTTTAGTTTTTCTTACAGCTGTCTATGGAAATGTTTTCATTTTTTGAAAAAGAACATAAAGTAACTGGTCATCAAGTAAATAATAACCAATGCTTCGGACCTTTAAATGTTGAAAGGGAAAAAATCATCTGTTACTGAAAATGTTCATCAGCAATTAGTTCTGAGCACTTTTTCTGCTGTATGCATGCCTTTGCTGCAGTTATTGAAATGATGCCCACTCTGTGGAAATAAAAACTAACAATCCACTGCAAAGAGGACTTTTTAAAGGAAAAAAAAAGGTTTCTTTTTATTCTTTTCTTTTGACTCAAAAACTCTGGATAAATATAGGGAAGAGATATGTTGCTTCATTTTCTCTGTATACTTCTCAACAGTTTCCAAAATTTTTTGAGACTTTTCACTGAAAAAATGACATTACAAACCAAAGTCTCTGGGTTTTGTAACAAGTTCAGCAGAAACACTCACAAAGTGAAATCCTTCTTTGTCCTGCATAACCTATAGTGTGTGCACTAGCGTATCTGCTATCAGTACCGTGCACATGCGACTGCAAACAGTAATACAATCAGGTTTTCATTTATATTAATGTGACTAAGCTCTGTGTTTGATCATGTTAAAAGATATGCACTTTCTAAATGTAATTCCCATATATTAATATATTACCGGCAAAAGGCCATTGTTTATGTAGTGTGATTCACATGAGGATTCAGAATGAAAATTTACCAGTGAGATTGGCAAATATTCTCATTTAGTTTTAGATTAGAAGATTATTTTTTTTTAAATGTTGAATTCACATGACTGATGGTAGACTACCATCAGCAGCAGATTTACTATCAGCGTCACAAGACAAAAGTCATCATTATTTATAAAATCAAATCCCACAGTCCTGCTCAGGAATACATCCATTATTATTGAGTGAAAACTGAACTTTGCATTCCTGCTGTGGAGAAATTGCCTTCTTTGTGCATGGGGAACTTTGGCAAAATAAAATCCAGATCTCAACACTATGGCCCATCATGACCTCTGCATTACAATTAAGGCTGTGCCAGTTTTCCAGCAGCTGATATTCATAAAGCTGAATGTAACCAACAGCCTTTTTCCTAGTAAAGCAGTGGTTAGAGAATGTTCTCGAAATGAAGAAAACCTGTCTCAGTTTCTTCCTTTTCTTGGAGGGATTAGAATTCTCATTTCCCAGAGAGGTCCATTTTGCATTTGTTGTTAATTGAACATGAACTGGAACAAAGACTTAGATGTAAGCATTCACGTGCTGAGGTGTCCTACTCTCCGATATCATAGTCTTGTGCTTTTCTTTACTGGACAATTTTTTGTAAAGTACCAGCACTGGTTTCAAACCCCTTCAAAGAAAGGAAGGAATTTAACCTGAGCCTAACCACATCCTAAAAAATTGGACTCCCTCTGAGATATAAAGTAGAAGGGGATTATATGTATATACTTATTGCCAACTAGCTCTCCTGAGAACATGGGAAATTGCATTCTTCTGGACACTTCCTTATGATTTCTTTTCACATACTACAGATACTAAATTAGTAGTAATTGGAGCTCTGTTAGTAAATTGGAGCTCTCTTCCCATTTACTTAAAAAATGTATCTGAATGGCATTTTATATTAATGTCACTTGGCAGAGAATGGAAAGATACTGATCTGATTGCTTATCAATACCCTGTAAACCCTTATTTACAGGTAGAGATTATCCTGCCTCCCTAGACAGAGTTAAAGGTTTTAAGAGGTAAAACCAGGAGAACGAGAAAAGCTACGGGAGGCAGAAAAGATATAGTATTACTACTCCATATTACTATGGAGTTTCTCTCTGGAGAAGTTAGTTATCGAGGAGTGGTTTAGTGAGGCTGGGAAATTTTAGTCTGGCAGGCTAGACTCACTTTTGGAGGAGATAATGAATCCTTAAGGATGGCAGGGTTTACCAGGAATGAAGATGAATAATAAGTGTTACCAGCAGCTGGATAAGAGTCTCTGACAAAGGAAAGGGATGCATAAATTGAAGAAAGCAGATAGTATGTACTGGGCTGACTGGAACATATCAAAGTTTCAAGGAAAATTTGCTTTGAGGGAGAGAGGTAATATCCAGAGAAGGTTATTTTATTTTTAACACCCTGCTCTGCATGTGTGCACCTTTAAAAAAGGGAGTGCTTTGTTCTGAAAAAGCCATTCTGAAAAAGCTTCAGTCAGCTCAGTAGTGACAAATCCCTGAAGGAAGAAGGGTTCACAGATGCCAGATGCACTTGTTATGCTACCAGCGTGGAGAAATGGGAATGTCTGGCCAGTGATCCATTTCGGGTTTCATCTTTTGAGAGAGTGGCCTGGTCACTGACTACATGGAAGGAAGATGGAAATAGTCCAAAGGGAAGCTCTCCCAAACAAGATGATGTTCACTGTTGTTCGGTGACCAGTTTTATGTAGCAACAAAGACAGCTGAAGAAATCTCTGTCCCCAGGCACTTGTTCTACAACTTACTAGCCCACCAGTTTTGCAAACGTTACTTTTCCTGGGGCTGCACCATAGCCTGGAGCAGCAAAACCATCAGGCTGAAAATAAACCAACCAACCTGGACTGGGAACTTCTTTAAATCTCAGCTGGTGGTCTCCTGGCCAGCAGGTCAGCGTGGCCACTCAGACGCATTTGGGCATTACAAGGAGGGAGACAGACTCCACTGGTAAGCTCTGAGGGAACAGCTACAGATGGGGAATGGGGTGGACACCCCTTCAGCCTGCTCATCCTGTGTGGTTTATGCACCCCTGTGATGCTCACATTACTAACAGCACGCACTGGGGCTGGCCACATAGTGCACATTTTTGCATGTTTTTCTAAGTTAGACTATATATTGATAGATTTGGGAAGAAATGGTTAAACGAGCATGGGATCAACGTGGGCACAGCTTTGATTTGTCAAGAGACTGAAGAAGTTTTCTTTTTCTGAAAGCATATAATACCCCTGATTTTTCGCTTGCATACCACAAATCAGCATTCATTTACAGAAAAGCTCAGAATAAGATTAACTTGGAGGTGATTAAAATCTTATTCTTATCCATGGGTAAGGGAATGACCTGGGATGTACCTTTTATATTATATGAAGTACAACATAAAACCACTGAAGCAATATCATATGGCTCTTTGACAACATATTATGTGGTGCCACCACATTACTGAAAAACTACTGTCATTTTTTAAAAGGAATATTGTGGTGCAGTTTTCCATGAGATACTGATTAATATGCTATTGAGTCTATAAATAAGGTGCCAACCAATGACAGTTGTGACAGCACTTCTGCACTTTGCTAGGATGGGACCGAGATCAGTAACTCAGTTCACATAGGCCAGTTATCTACTATCTAACAGTAATGAATGGTGAAAGGCAGGATATGAGTTGCTATTTAGAGAGAAAGTGTTCAGAAAAAAGGACAAGATGAGAATTTCCTCATACAACTTTAGCCATGTTATGAGCATACTTAGACAGAAAAATGAGAGAAGTGTCTAAGTGCAAAACAAGCAATAAATCTGAAGATAATAAAAAGCAGTGACTGACAGTCCAAGGCCACACATCGCATTTCACCATGTGTTAAAAAAAAAAACCAAAAAAACACAGAGGAAAAAAAAGCCAAACAAGCCTCTGATCTTTGCTTCAGGCTTTGGCTAGTTGGTCCTGTAGGCCTGTGTCTTTTCCTATTCAAGTCTGGTTTTGATACAACCTCAACTGATTTACAACTGAGCCCACAAATAACAGCATAAACTATTTTTTTCCCCTGTGTTTTGGACCAGATTCTAATTTTGAAATATCTTTATGGCTCTCTCAGGGGTTCTTACTGTGGGTATAGTGAGGCTGCAGTAGAAACACAGGTGGGATGAGAGGAAGCATTTAATGAATGAAGTCCCTGAGATCCTCTGCTTTGGGAATAACTCAAACACATGAGTTTGAGGAGGCACCCCTCCGTGTGCAGCTTGTAATTTCTCTGTTTTTCCTAGGAGATTAATGACAGTCCATGCAGCTTTTTTGTCTCCACTATAAGTAATGAAATGGGGCACCTTAAAATTACAACATATAGTAGGAAATCTAAAGCCAATGGAGTATATATAAGTAAAACAAATCTCACACAAATTGTTGATATAGACTAGTGAAACAATATCTTCGGTATCCCAGACAGTGATTTGTAACTACTGGTATGTGTTTTTCATGGCAGTTATGTATCTTAACCAACACTAGTTTATAAAAAGACTTATTCATATTTCAACAGTCTATATCAATGCTTTGTGTGACATTTATTTTGCCTAAAGTTTTGCCCTGAGCCTTCTCTTCTCCCGTCTGATCAATCCTCAGCTCTCTCAGCCTCTCCTCATATAACAGATGCTCCAGTCCCTTAATCACCTCCATGGCCCTTCACTGAACTCACTCCAGCACCTCTATGTCAGTCTTGTACTGGGGAGCCCACTTTACCCCGCACTCCAGAAATGTCTCACCAGGGCTGGACCGAGGGGAAGGATCACCTCCCTCTATCTGCTGCCAGCGGCCTTCTTGCCACGAAGACCTTCTTTGGTTTCCTTGCTGCTTAAAAAAAACACCCTTTCCTTTGACAGGTCTTTAAGAAAAATTATATTTTATGCAACTATCAGGAACAATAACTTGTATGCTGTAGTGGAATGTAGACACCGCATGCTAATTTAGGAATTGTCATACTGAGGGTCTTGACACTGATTTTTGGCACCTCTGTGTGTGTATTTGGGAGGACAGTCTGCATTACGCAGCAGCTAGTACCACATGCTTGTAGGATACCAAAATCTGGTAGGATATCATATGGTTCCTAGTATGTTTTCTTCTTACAGGTCAGCCCTGAAACTTTAAATTCCACCTTTTTATTTTTGTTTGATTTTGCCACTTAACATTATAGCTGGACAATTTTATTAATAGGATTATGTGCATACTTCCTTTAATTTTGCTGGTATATTAATCTCAAGAGTATCCTGTGACAATCCGTTCTGCAGGCTGCTCACACCTTTTTGTTTTGCCTACTCAATCAATCCGTTCTTCTTTATTCAAATTTGGATTTGCTGCCTTTCAGTGTATCTGGATGTCATTTTAGTCTTATCCTGAGAAAAGAAGAAAAAAGATAGCAATTTTCTTTCTTTACACTATTCATTATTTACACTCTTTATTATTTCTTGCATCTCTTGTGATTTAAATGTTTTTACATTAAAAATCCTATTCTCTTTTTGAGTTTTTTTTTCTGTGCAAATCATTCTTGTTGCCATGAGGGCTTTGTTTTTGCAAATGATGTCAGCAGAATCATTTTATGGCATTTTAGCTTTATGCTTAATGGTTCTATATAGAAATATATAATCACTTATGTCTGATGATTGACTGATTACTGTTTTCTGCTGTAAACATGCACACAGCTATCTCTCCTTTTGTTTCACCTCACCAGTGAAAATGGGGGTGACTTTCCTTTTGTTAAAGAAATACAAAAACTGTTTGCCTGCTTTTTTTTTTATTTCTTACCTTTCCTAAGCAAAAATCCCATTCTGCTTATCATGATTTCCTTGCTGTTTACCAGAGGGACATCAATTAAAAAGATCAGGCATTATGAAAAGTCATTATTGCTTAAAGACTTTAAAATCCATGCTTTTGTGACTCCCTTGTTACCTATTTTCATATAACCTCTTCCAAATTCGCTAAGCTGATACGAATTGAGATAAATTAGATCATTTGTAGCCCAGACTTTACTGCCAAATTCAGATTAGTAGCCTATGTGCCTCTTTTTGCAGAGCATGGCATTGTATGCTGGATTCTCTTGGAGAACGAAACCTCAGATTTACTCTCAGTTCAGTTATTTTTCTTCCCCACCATAGGCAGTAGTCGTTGCTTTCCTCATTTTCTTTCCACAATTTTCAACACTTATGTCCTGTGTGCTGGTTTTGTCCAATGTTTTCTGTGCCACACAAAATGCCAGCAGGTTTCCTTGCAGTGTTCCATACCTCTTTGTGTAATTTTAAAAATACATGGTTGAGAATATCCCTGCAGATGCTGCTAGCTAGCATTTGCTGTTTCATAATGATGGCAAATTACTTCATTGTGCTCACATTCCTCATTTACAAGAAGGGTGGGAACTAATTCATCTTAAATGACAATCTTGTTGAAATCTTGCTGAAATATTACCTTGACTTATTTTGTGACAAATAGTAATTTCCAATTTGAACATCTAATGAGACTTACACAGGTGACAACATTTGTACTTGTGTGAATTATGGTGGACTCAGTATTGAAATGTGTTAGATTCTGCAGTATTTGAACCTCAGGTTTGGACTTAATCTACATCTTTTCTTCCTTGAAGAAATATGTATATTGTAGAGTTCAGTTCTGCCTGTGGTACCTTTTGAAAGTGTGACAATTCTCCAATGAAGAGTGGAGCTTCAGTGGACCAAAATGAATTTGAATTTTTATCTGATCTTTCCAAACTACAGTGGTTTTGAATAGAATCTGCTTTTAAAAATGTCCCCAAGTCTGGCTTTGTAAAGGCTGACAAGATTTTGAACAGGAGAAAAAACCTCTTGTACATCAAATTGTCCCCCTGAAACCTGGCAAATGTAGACTTGGAGAGCAAGGCGGGGATTACATTAGGAGTCCTGGCAAGCTGCTGGGTATACTTACCACTTAGGAAAATTGGGTAACTTCCATGTCAGTTAAGGATTCGGGAAAAAGACAAAGCTGCAATTGTTTAGAGAGAGTTGTCCTAGGCTCTGTTTGCCCAAGACTTCATTGACCTGTTTAAGATGGTAAGTCTGGTTTTACTTACAAGACTCTTGCCTGCTTACAAACATGACAGGTGTTCCATGGAATATGTCTGAATGGATCATCTGAGGTTTGAAAGGACGTTAAGGCTTAATTGATAGAAGCTCTTCCGTGAGTTGTCTTGTAGCATATGTGTTGAGCAGCGGTTTTAAGGTAGGTGGATCATGGCTGCAGAGGCCACAGTTTGGAGGTGGGTCACTCCTGAAGGAGTAAAGTGCTGCTACTAATAGGCTTCTTCATTAAGGATCAGTTCACACACAAAAAATTAAGGATTCAAGCACACAATTAGGAATCACAAAATGACCAACAATAATCATGGAGACCAGCTGTTCCACCACAAGCCAGCTATAGTTCACTGACCACATGTAGTTCTCTGGTTCACAACAGAGTCAGTGAAGGAGGTATTTACATTGTGATGGAGCTAATGTGGTTTACAAAAGTGTTTGTCCAGCTACAGTACTGAAGCTATGTGGCTGTATTCATAGAAATAATAAACAAAACAGAATTTTCTTTTAAAATTACTTTAAAAGAAAACAAAAATATGCTTTTCTTCGGTATATTTCTAATTTTTTTCAGCCTTTGGACTGTGTTTAGGACAAGCTTGTCTTCACACACACAGACTGTGAACCTGTTCTGAAGCACCAAAAAAATCACCAAAAGTGATTCAGGACTGTGTAGCCCTGTACAGTCATAAAATGCCACCCTATGTGATGTAAATTTTCAGAACTAACTTTTCTGGGAATATGAGTATGCAGTTGTCATTTGTTTATCATCACTAATTCAGGGGGAGGTAGATAAGCAGCCCAACAAAGTCAGCTGAAAAAAAGCCTCCAAAAGCTAGGCATGGTTGATCTTACACCTAATTTCATCTGGGGAGGTGGTGCACAATTTATGCTTTCAGAACTCAAGAAGAAGGACATACCTAGGAAACAGGTAAAACTCATTCTGGCCTTCATTTAGCCTAAAACAGCTTGAACACCAATCTCTGATAAACTATGAGAATGCTCTGACTTCAAGATCATGGGAGCATTTTGGGTAAGAAGACTTCAAATCACTCCTTTGAATGTGGGCAACTGTATAGCCAGGCATGCAAGAGTCCTGTGGATAGCTGGGGGGAAAAAAAACCAAAACAAAACCAAAACCAGCCAACCAAAACAACAAAACACAAAAACAACCCACAAAACCAACAACAACAACAGCAACAACCAAAACCAAAAGAAAACCCCAAAACATGAGGAAGCTATTCTTTAGCCTTGTGCCTAGGGCACCTAGCTGAAGTGTTAAAAATCAGCTTGGGGGTTTATGTGTTACACTTGTGTTAGACCACAGCAAGATAAAATAAAACCAGGAGCAGACCCCAAAATCTCCCCACCTACTCGAGTGCCCTGAGTTAGCACTGGATTGCCTTTTCACGTCCGCCAGCAGATCTAGTGCCTTTTGCAATCCTGATCAGACAGAAATCCAGATACAAGAGGTGCTGAGAACACCCTGCTAGTGACTAAACCTCTGGGAGAAATTACATTTCTTCACGTTGAGTTGAGTTTGGAGACTGAGGACCTCACCATCTCCTTGGAAGTGAGACCTTTGCGGAGAAGCTCCTCCCTTGCCTGAAGAGAGGGCTGCTGACACTGAATGAGAACTTGGTCTGCCCTAGACTGACAGAGGTTGTTGAGGGACATGGTTTAGTGGTGTTTTTGGTAGTGTAGGTTATGATTGGACTCGATGATCTTGAAGGTCTCTTCCAACCCAAGTGATTCTATGATTCTATAGGTTCTCACCGCCACCTCCTCTTCTCTCTCCTATACCTTTACTTTATTCCTGTAGTTGCTGTGGTCTGAGCAGCGGGTGACAGCAATCCGTCTCTCTCTTTTCCTGTCTCTGTCCTTTACTTTCTGTGGCTGACATCCCACAGAAGGCAACCGAGCCAGTGGGCTAGAGGATGATGTGAGGACTAAGGGGAAGGAGAGGAGATGCTGCCCTACCAGCGGCAGCCGAGAAACATCCAGCCAGACTCAGGAAATACAGAAAAGATAATAGCTTATATTGTGTTAGTTTCTGCGTTATGCTGGCTGCAGCAACCAGAGAATTCCAGTGAGATCATTTCTTCTGTGAAAGGAAATGTGGGATCCTCCTCCAGCATGTAAGTTATCACCACAGATGCACCAGCTCCACATGGAGGTATATTGTGCTGTGCTGAGCAGACAACACCAGTGACACAGTGGTCGATAGGGAAAAGCACTATGAGAATCATTGGCATAAAGGGAATATTGTAAAATAGATTCAACTGTGCTATTTAGAAAGAAGAATATTTTTGCACAGTAGCTGCTAGAGGGGAATGTGATCTGTGCAAGTTCCGCTTTGGTAGTAACACTGGAACGGAGACAGCACTGGAAGACTTAAGCTTTACAATGTCTGTTCACAGCACGTCAAACTGATGCAAACAGACAAAACGGGAAGATTGGCTGACAAGAATTCATGCTTTTGAGGAGATCACCCACCACAGATTTTGAAACCAAAATTAATGGCCAAAATGTCAAAAAACTGGTCACTTTGGGGAGGTGGGGAAAAAAAAAAAAAAGGAAAAAATATCTTTTGAACATTTTCTGGAGCCAGATTGAAAGAGGAATAAATCAGATGACTTTGAGGAAAATGAAATGCACGTTTTTTGTTGCTCAGAGAAGATGGAAGTGAGGCATTACCATGTACCAGTGGAGCTGAACGATCTCCACAGCAGATGTGAGCTGCTATGATCTGTGAAGATGCACTGTAACAGTGCAGAGCAGGACTGAAAACTCTAGTAAATAAGCACCTTCCACTCTTTATATATGTTAGAAGACTTGGTGACACATGCCGAGTTCTGTGCTTTGCCCTGTGTAATAAAAGAAGGCAAAAGAAAAACATATCTATCTTGCTATTACAAGGGGAAAGGCAGAGACCAGTTGCAAGAAGGAAAATTGAGCTGGAATCTTGTTTGCATCCACAGTGTGGAAACAGTCAGTGCCAGCTTATCCATTCATTCAAGCAGAGTTATGGATCTCGCAGGGTGACACATGTAAAGAGCATATCCAGGAGGAGATATAGCCACAAGAGCAATTATTTTTGTCCTCAGGGTAAAAAGAAGCTGAAGACCAATTTAGACCAGCAAGGAAACAGGCTACTGCTTCCCTAGTGTGGTTTAGCGGATGGCACTTCGGTTTAAAATTGTGTATATTGTAAATTGGCCATGAGTGACTTCAAGGGCCCTCTCAGGGTATCAAATGTAGTAAATCGGCTAGGCAGGGCCACAAAAGAAGCTGGGGGACTGTTGGGAGGATTGTACCGGTACAAATTCCTAGAGGTGTTTTTGTCAGGTCTGTGGAGTGCCACATGGTAAATTAGTGAGATAAATAGAAGTAAGGAAGCATGTTCATCCTCCTGCTCTGAGGTGGAGTCCACCATACCTAGGCTACCTTGGACTGATGTTTATCTAATCTTCTCTTTGACAGTCCTTGATGATGGATGTCATGCCTGGGGGTGAAGGTGTAGCTGTTGCCCACACATTGCCTGATACTTTTCATCTCAAAGGGTGACAACTGACAACGCAAGTATCCTGTGCTGGCTCCCTGCAATGTGTATTTGCCAGCCCCTGAACCTCTTCAGGGCTCAGATCTCTGCAAACTGCCTTAGACAGAGCTGTCATTTCCACAGAGGCAGTGCATCCCACTTTATCAGCTCCTCTGTGGTTTGTCCCATGACACGCAGCTTGTCCCATGAAACTAGGCTGTCTTTTTAATGAAGCAAATTATAAGTGTAATTATCCATGCTTCATATGGCAGAGGAATTGATACAAAGGCTGAAAAAAGAAAATATTACAAGTGAAGTAAAATTCAGTTTTACAATCGGATATGTCCCTTGTTGCACTGCTGGACCAGGATGTAGACGGCCTCCTATATCCCCTCGTTTGAGCAGAAGATCATTATGTTTCAGGATCTACTGCTTCTGTGCTCCAGAGAGTCATACATGTCATTACAATCTCTAGATTTACAGCCCTCTGTGCATGGTGCATTGCCAAATTATTTGTTGTATGTGTGTTCAGTTGTGTCAGGGCCCTGGAGCAAATTCTCAGGTTTTTATTATTAAAAAGGTACCACAGGAAACAGATATTATCTCTTGACTTGACTCTAAAGGCAGGCTGTTCCCTCACCTGCTCTGGTGTGGGGGCACAGCAGGAACTCCACTGCTTCCGTCATTACCCAATGATTTGGTGATACTCAAATCCACAGTTTTTGTACTGTAAGAGGAGTAGATTGCATCCTGTCTTTCCTTTTGGTGAATGTGGACAATGACTGGCATTTCTCCCTTTGTGTGTGTGCATGTGTGTATGTATAAGAAAGCATAAAGCATATATATACATGAGAAGTATGAATGTGTGAATGTATATATAAGTATATACACACATATATGTTATTTCCCTTCTATCTTTTCTCTTGGACAAAGTGTCTTTTAACCATTAACCATTTTAACCAATAACAGGTCTTATATTTCCAGAAGTGTTGTTTTTCATTTCAACTGTCTGTTTTCCACTGACTATTCTGCGTTCTTTCCGCCTGAAAGTGTGCCCATGAAGCCAGACCTAGCGATCTAGGGGGAGTGTGGTCACATAGGGTACCATAGTCTGTCTACAGTTACATAAAGGTTATTCTGAACACACCCCGAAACACAAAAAAGGGCAAATCACAATGGTAATTTGTTGTGTGAAATTAGGATTTCTTGACAGTACACTGCTGGATTAATCAAGCTCTCCACATTTTTATCGTTACATTAATCCTTTTAAGTACTACCTTTTGTTGTGTACTGAATAGCATCATGCTTATTTCATACTATGCCTCCAATTTACAGAGTAATTTAAGACTTTAATCCTATTATCCCAAATACTTGCAAGTCCTCATGGCCAGGTACCTTCTGTACATTTTCCAAATGTAATCTCTTCTGTAATAATACAACCAGTTCAAAATAAATCTGGCAAAGAACAGGATCTACGATAGGTCCTTTAGGATCTGGTGCAAAATAACCTCCTCATTTTAACAGTGAATTGCTTACAGCTACTCAACTGGGCGAGGCCTTTTTGAACAGCTATGTAGCTACCAAATGGCAATTTAATTTAGATAAAATTACATGGAGTTTGGTAAAAAAAAAAAAAAAAAAAATCATCTAGATTAATGTCAGAAGCTGTAGTAAAGTCAGAGTGTCTCAAAAGATCTGGGTACCCTTTCTGATCCACCAGATCACATCAGAGAAATGACGTAGGTCTTCGATAGTTCATTCTTCACAGCTCTATGTTGGTTGTCCACCCCAGTGCCAACCCTTGGGCCAGTGTCTGTCAAACTGCTCATGGTCCAGGATGTTGTTGTAAGCAGCCTGGAGCTGGTCCATGGTTGGCATCTGCTCCTAAAGGGGCCACATAAGTTTGTTGTCCTCTTCCCCACCATCCAGCCTGCCAAGTGCCACATTAGACGCGCCTGCTGCATGAATACATCTAAGGAGGTAACAAGGGTCAGGAATGCTAGTTTCAGTGCTTGTAAATTGCTTATTCTTGTGTGCTGCCATACATAAAATTTAAGTCAATTAATCTTGGTTCCCCAGGATCTTTTTGCCTTCCTCTTGATCACTTAAACCTTCTGTGTTATCCACAAGTTCTTGAAGACCATGAAGGCTCCAGATCTTATAGTTCAGAGTCTGCTTTGACTCACTTCTTCAGTACCTTAGGGGGCATTTCTTAGAGAAATGGTGACAAGAATTCCTCTAAACTATTCAAGCATTATTTCTTTATTCTATCCCTCTCCTAGCCTATGCTTCTATCTCCTTGTAAAACCATTGCTGCAAGTAGCTGATCACACATAATCATTTTTATGAAGACTGATGCAAAAAAGAGATTAAATTTTTCAGACATTTCTGTACAATTATTTATTGCGCTCCTCTAATTTGAATAATCAGCCTATACTTTCCTTTGTCTTTTTCACACTTCTATTTTATTTGTAAAACCTTTCCTAGTCTCCTTTTATGTCCTTTGCTACTTGTAAACCATTTTAGAAATTACTTTTTCTGATTTTATCCCTGCATGCCCTGCTGCTTCCTTAACACTGGTGTGATGAAATAAAGTGGTAGGCTCTTGCCTGTAGTACTGCAGCTAGAGCATCACTTCTTGTTACCATAAATGTGGGAGTCTGGATCTAAAATCCCATCTCTATAAGATGTTGAGATGGAAGTCTTCAGCCTCAGCCTGCTCTCAAGAAGCACTGAACATCATGAGCAGTGTGATATTTAATGCTTAAAGAAAATTGATTTGGATCACCTGGACTTTTTTTATTTCCTACAGATATGATGTGGACTTAAAATACTGTAGTAAAAAAAAAAAAATCTTCCTGAATAATCTTGGAAAGTCAGCTATTAAATATCAAATGGAATAATCTTTACATTATCATTTTCTTTGAGCTGCTGTGAGTTTATATGTTACCTTTCCAACACATATGAATACAGCACAACTGAAATGTAGCCAGCTCCACAGGGAAGGGCGATAGCCAGGCAGGCTGTTGACGAGGCAGAGAAAATGTTGATGAAGGACAATTGGGCAATCCTTCTTTTCATGAGAAAAGTGTCACTCATTCTTTAATGTCCTTGCAGAGCAGACAAGGCCTCATTTTTTACAGTCCTGTATTATCATAATGGCTCTCTGTTATACACTGAGTAGTCACTAACAAGGCTACCCCCTGCCCTTTCTTTTTAATTACTTCCAGGTTAATGCACCACTTTTCATTCAGGTTCATTTGCCCAGGCCACATTTTTCGCTTCTGGATGCCCATTTTGGCCTCTCTGTGCCTCAAACACTGACAATATGAATATCAGTCTCAAAGCAAAAAAATATCTCTGCCTATCAGACAACTCTGTAATTTACATTTAGATTTATTTCATTTCTCAGACTCGGCAAGTTACAGAGCTGGGAACATTTTGGCCTTGCAAAACCTTTTTCAAATAGCTGAAGCTGCATTCTCATCCTCTTTTCAAACCATCAGACACCAGGTGCTGACCCAGTCCCATTAACCAATTACTCACACGTCACACAATTAATCTTTCATTGAGATTCGATCAAGTTCATTCCCATCTCCATATTATTCTTTACAATCCCACTGTGTAAAACCTGCACATTTTTGTCACTGTTCATTTTGCCCTGGCCTACACTGCTTCAGGCTGGGAAATGAAGTGACTGTAAATGTAATTTATAGAATCATTGGCTGTATGGAAACTCTTTTCAGGCTGACCTGATACGACAGGTTGCAATCGTTTCTTTGGAACCACTCTGGTTTGTCAAGTAGACAAACTTTTTTCTCTAAATACCCAAAATAACAGATTTGTTTGAGCAGGATTAGGTGGTGTTCAGAGCTTTATTGCTGTCTTATCCTTTGTCTCTTTTGTTTCACACAAACCCTTTTTCTTGCAGCCTTCTGCTCATACTGAGCTTTGGAAAGAAAAGGAAGGGAATACTAGCTGGCAAAAATTAGGTACAGAAATTGAAATCCACCCTCACCTTCAGGTATTTGAACTGAATTCAGTAAAAGCTTTTGCCATAGCTGAGTTGCAGGAGCATGTGCTGCCTCTTCTGACAGAAATAGACCTCTCTGTTCCCATTTCCCTCCCAGTGTTCACATGCCACAGGCAAGGCTTGGAGTTAGTGTTACATCTGCTCAGCACAGGGCAGTCGAATATCATGGTTTTGTTCCAGAGAAAGAATAGCGTGTGGGCCACACATCTTGGTGTTAGCACTGGCAGGTCAGCTTAGGTGGCAGAGGATTACTCTGACTACAGTATCATGAAAGAGGAGGAGAAAAGTCCTGTTTCCTCAGAGGGACAAAAAATTAGAGTGCAAGAAGGGATCTTAAGAGATTGCTTACTTAATCCATCACCAACCTGCCATAAGGCAGGTTCAGCTCTAATTATGGAAATCCTGATAGATTCTTGGCTAAGCAGTTAAAAGACATGCAATGTGGGGACTGCACGTCCTCGGCCAATGGGGGGTGTGTAGGGTGAAAGCAGGATGTACAGTGGAATCACACTGCCCTTCTCCATATGACTAGAAATTTTCTTTATTTTCTGTCTGAATCACAGCCACTTCAGTTTGTCTGTGACTTTCATCCTGACAGTCAAAGGCATCAAGAACAGAGTATTCCCCTTCTCTTTGTGATCTTTTCCTCTCCTTTATTTTGTACCCCTCCTCATTTTTCTTTAGATGAACAACCCCATATCTGTCAGTCTTTCCTTCTAGGTCGCGTTTTCTAGTTCTCCAATTATTCTCCTTGCTCTTCGCAAGATTTGTTACTATATCTAAATACAGTGCTGGACACAGCTTTCCAGGATTGTTTTACCAGGGCTGAATGAAAAGACTTGATTACTTTAAGGGTGTGTCATGCTGTACAAGTATCTGTAAGCCCCAATACGGTTATTACCTTCTTTTGAGACGGTGTGTGTTCACTTGTGCTTCCTTCGGTTCTCCAAAAATCCCCACTACTTTTTTTCAGTGTAGCTACTTACAGTTGTTTCTTTTTTTCTGTTTGCACAACGGATTAGTTCTGCCTACAACAGAACACATCCTTCCAACCAGGTTCATAACCGTTTGGGAATGGTTTTGTGTAGTTCATGTTTTCCTGCGAGATACGGAGCATACTGTGAAATGTCATGTGGATGCTAGGGTATATGACATTATAAGGTAATGCTCTATGGCTTCTCCCTCTTTTACATTAGGGACCACAATCACTATTCCCTAACTTTTTCACACCTCCTGAACCCTTACGAGGTCTCAAGGATGGTCACTGAATGAACTGGAATAAAATTCCTGAGCCCCATCTGGTTTTAAATTTTTTAACTTCTTTCTGTGTTTAAAGTTCCCTAGCCTATATTTCCTTACTCAAAAATGAGATCTTGTCCCTTACCTGCACATATGAACTATGACAGCCATTTGATCACAGTTTCTCTTTTTAGTGATGCCATGCAAGAAAGTTATTTAATAGCAGCTTTTCCTGAAGCTGTCTCTTGATAGCTTTCCTTCTCCCTCGAATATCAGACCAACACCTTTCTTAATCCTTGTGTTAACTCCGGTATTCTTACAAACCGATTTCTTGCTATCTTCCATGTTCCTTGCTTGTTGAATCCCATGTTACATTGCCTTTTTTTTTTTGTGCCTTCAGTGTTTTTCTTTTTGTCCTTAGAAGCCTTAGATTTGTCGCATTGTGAAACCTTTCTGCCTCTCAAATCCAACTTACTCATATTTGTATTTGACAATATTTTCTTCTGCAGATTTGTACCTGTCTTCATGATTTGTTTATTTAATTTTGTTTTGTTTTGTTTTGTTGGAAACTTTTTTAGGAAATGCTGTCTTTATCTCTTATTTTCTTTGGATCAGATCCACAGATGATTTTACCATGCAAATCTCTGAATTAGTTGAAGTCTCTGTTCCAGAACTCTAATATTTTGTTTTGTTATTATTCTTCTGCTGGTAGGCATTATCCACTTAATTTTGTTATGTCAATTCAGTTACGAACTTGATCGTATATCTAGCTTTCCATTGTCTCCTGTTTACTTACATTAAGATACAGTAACTGAATTGTTCTGGGGACTGATTTAGCATCCTCCTTTATGGACCCTCTGGTAGTATCCTGATCTCCTCTCATTTTTAGGGCAGTCTGTTCATAGAATCATAGAAACATAGAATCACAGAATCATAGAATGGTTTGGGTTGGAAGGGACCTTTAAAGGTCATCTAGTCCAACTCCTCTGCAATGAACAGGAACATCAGAGCCCCGTACAACTTGACCTTGGTTTACAGGTATGGGGCATCTACTACCTCTCTGGGCAACCTGTTCCAGTGTTTCTGGACTCCACAGCTGGATGCAGCACTCCAGGTGTGGTTTCCCTCCTTTCACTATCCTCTCTTAAATGCAAATGCACTCTTAAAATGAACTTAATCCTTTCCCAACTGCTCACAGATGGGAAAGCCAGTATTCCAGCGCCACCTCCAAAAGTCTACTCTGTTTTTACCCAAAACGCAATTCTTGTTAGGGACAATTGGCACATGTACGTTTTTCCACCCACGCTCTAGTTCCTTGTACTCACTTTTGGTCTGCCATGGTCATTCCTGTCAGTATTATTAATACCATATGGATGAGTAGCACAGGGTAGCAGTTGGCGTTAACTTCCACTGGATGCCACGTCTTGTTGACAGATATGTTCCTCTGTTGCCCTTAGGAAAGAGGCAGCAATCACCACAACTGCTCGTTTGCTTTTTTTTCTGGAAATGATGAATTGTCAAGCCTTTGGAGTGCGCGGCTCTTCTGAAACTGCCAGTGAGGCCGGTGCTATACCTGCAACACAAGAATTAGGACCAGCACATGGTGTCAGTAGGAGTCAGGTTCAAAATAAACAAAAGGAGATACAGTGGGGGAGTAAAAGGGCTGAGTTCCTTGCCAAAGGATGCTGTTTACAAGAGATATTTACATGACTGGACAAACAGCAAAGCGATCAGCTGGGTGCTAGACATGTTTACAGAACTGAATCATTTCCATAGTACGTAACTCTTCCTGCAGTGGAGTATGTTACCTGCTAGACACTGGTTAAGTCCTTGCATTTCCCTCCAGTGATCAGGGATGGTTTGTTGTTGTTGCTATGTTCCCTGAACAGTATTGCCGTTCTCTCTGGAAAATCTCATAGGGTTTTTTTTGTTAGCTGCTGGAATAAAGGTTTTCTGCCTTTAGTAATACAAAGATTTGTCTCATCGCTTTTTGTCTTGATGCCATGTGTCTACAGCAATCTTGGAAGCTTTTTGCATTTTACTCTTCCCATTATTTATAAAAAAACCAAAACACAAATCAGTGAATATCTACACTAGGCTATCTGATAGCAGCTGTGCCTTTCAGAGGCCACCTGCACAAAAGTGACACTCTTCAGCCTTTTGGAACATGACATTAGACAATCCCTCTTTGCTCTCCCTGAAATGGTGCAAACCTGCCACAAAGCCAGAGGCTTTCAGTGTGGTGCTGCATCTATGATCTACAAAGCATCTTGGAATACTGTGGCAGGGGATTATGCAGTTCTGCATGTTGATATAATTAGGTGAGATAAAGGTGAAACTGAGAGGTCAACATTCTGAAATGTCCTTGTTTTTGCAAGCTTAAGTGATTTATCCTGTTATGTTCCCAGGCTTTTTCTGAGGTAAAGTCTCTAAAAAACAGGGATAGCAAGTCCTTTGCTATGTAACACTTAAGCTGTATCTTGTTTTTATTTTTGTAAAGAACCTGGAGTCATATTATAAACCTGGAGTTCAAGGAGTTGTTCTTGTCATCCAAAGTCTGAGGTGAAAATACAGCCTTGCATTTCATATATATATTACCTTTAAGAGAGAATTTTCATAGCTGTAGAATATGAGATGTCAAACGGGCTTTACAGGTGACTGCATGCAGGTGCAAAGCCGAGACATTTGCAGAAGTTGCTTATTACAGATATAATCCAGGCCATGAGTAGCTGCTGCACCAGACAAAGGCTGGTTCATGGCACAGACACACGCAGGACGAAGAGCAAAAGAAGAAACCCCCTTGCCATGTGATTGCTTCAAAGTTCATGCTTGTTTTCTTCAACCTGCAGTGCCTGCTGCTTTGTTGATGGCTTGGTTTTAAGTGAATCGTTGATTTGCCATAGGCTTAACAAGTGAACGTTGGTGGATGGGTCGAAGGTGGGCATTTAATTTCAAGGACTAAACAGAGCAGAAAGTCCATGAGACAACAGACACCACCATAGTGCTAAGGTCCGTATTGGATCATGGTTAGATCTTCAGCCTTTGGGTTGTATATCCAGCATATTGTCAACTGCAAGGCACTGGGAAAGAGAGTCCAGGTATTTTTCTTTTCTGGGGGGGTTCTGCAAGGAAAAAAAGTAGTGCTAATACCATCCAAGCAGAGAATTTTCTGGCAAGAGGGCTCAGTTCACCTCCTCCTTTTGAGAGCGGGAGAGGCAGCTGCCGTTTCAAGTCTGGCAAGAAAGAACAAAGCACGTGAAGTTTGTGACACGATGCTGAGCAGGGGCTCCATCTTCCCTTTATTCTGGATTTTAGGTATCACACTGGTTTCTCTAATCATTTACAAATGTTCAGATTCATCTGCCCGCATCTGAGCTGGTCTCCTCAGGCTCTCTTTCTTGTCAAAGAAGGGAATAGGCATGGCTGCAGACTGGTTTCTCTCTTCCCGACGTATGCAGTCAAAAGAGTTCAAATTGGCTTGTTCTATACAGGAGGAAAGCCAGGAAGGGTGATAAAGAAAAGCATTGATGAATGATAATCTCTGTTGGGGCTTTTTACATCAGTAACATCTGAAGTTAGGTGAGATGAAGCCTGCACAAGAGATTGTGTATTGTTCCAGGCAAAAAAGAGCTTCCTTTCACTTTTGTTGTTAGCAAGAGCAATTTGTATAAAATGCATTTTGCTCTCCATTATAGCTGGATTGTGTGCAGGGACCCTAGATTTTGGTGGCAGTGCCCTCCTGCAGCCCTCAGTCTGATGTTGCTAACAATAAGCATCTTCTTTCGTGCGTGACATCTCCCAGGGAAGCATAGAGAGGTGTCATATCACAGACTTCTGGGCCTCGTTTTTATATAATTAACTGGTTTGCCACCTGAAATGTTGTAATTAAGCTTTCATGTGTAAAGCAGGAGCATATGCCACTGTCAAACGACTGTGAATGAGACAAGTCAGACATTTCATGTTAATTTAATTTTACTGTGATTAACTTTTTTCTACTTGTTAGTGGTGACCATACGCACAAACTACTGGTGGTGACTATTGCTTGCAAACAAACTTGACAGGTTTCTTGGTAAGGTTATGAACCGCACCATGCACTAACAGCTTGACACACAGTAAAGGTAGGAGTTAGTTCCGTCCAGAGTGACTAATCTCAGCAATACAGAGAAAAGTTCACTCAGAGATTTCTTACTAGTCAGTAACGTCCATTTGAGTTAGTGCTGGATAGACAGAAGATATGTGCTAATGATGTGCTTTGTTTTTATAAGAATGCTAGAACTGTGTCAGAGTGTGAATTTCAAGTTCACAAAGTATCTGACCATATTAGTACTCTACAAGGGATCATGGCATGGGCTGAGGCAGTGGCCCATGATCACCCAGACTATGTAATTGTTAAACCGTCTCTGACACAAGTTTGACCCATGCCAACGTGCCCATGCACAGTTGGTGGGGCAACACAACAGGCAAAATGGAAACCACATGTTCTGGGACATGGCCTTCAAAACCACTTGCATGTTGCTTTGTCCCTCAGTTGGTTCAGCCACTAACTGGAATGCTGCCTTGTAGATCGTGTGTCTCCTGTTGAGTGGACTTAACGACTGGTTCATCTAAGGAAAATGAGAACTGTACACAAGACCTATCCTGACTCTTACTTGACGTCCTTTCTTCTCTTTCCTTTTGAAACCAGTGTGATAGCAACACAGGACTGTCCAGTGAAACATGACAGCAGGATCATTTTTGCTGGTTGAAATTTCAGGCAGGAATTCAACTTGCCTTATTCAGCATCGCATTTATTGGGCTGGCAAGTAGAAAATAATAATTATACTTACAAACTGCACAGATTGGAGCTGGAAGCAATGAGACAATAAAGCCCCACAACACCAGCTGTACAGCTGCCTCGAGGCTGGAGCCACACTTTGAGTCATCCCGTTTAGGAGCTCTCTCCAGCAGCCACTGAAGTTAACAGGAGCCTTTGATTTCTTCTCAGTGGGTGCTGGATCAGATTGCTGTAGCCTCCTTTTAAAGTCTAAGAACGGGGGGGCAAAAGGCAAGTTTAGTGAGCTACGCTATATGGATAAAATAATACCATTTTAAGAAGAACCGTTGCCTTCAGAAGAACATTAAAACTGCTGGGGATAAGAGTCCAGGGCACTGTGACTACTACATAATAGTAAAATTTCATCAGCGAGCAAGGACAAAGCTGATTTCTGGGGTAATGCCTGATGTGCAGCATGGGCAAGATTTGTAAAAAACAAATCCAGGGTTGGAAAATGGACACCATTTAGAAATACAAACATGACAATTAACAGTGCGGTCCGCGTGCAAGGTGCTTGAGGTTAAAAAGGTATTATGCACTCAACTAAAACTTTGCAGCGATGTGAGACGCATCTGCTGTATACACGGACAGTTTTTATTTTGTACTGGTGACCTGTGCAACATGCCAATCATTTGGCAAAAAATTGCCCAAAAAGTTCCGCTAGATGAATTGGTTAGTTATAGCATTACCCATTCCTTTCTCAAGGCCAGTCACAGAGGGGTCAGGTTGTTCTGCCAGGAAAATGTCCTAAGAGGAATATTTTATTTTACCTTTGTCAGCACATTGGAGAGGATTTTACTCAAGTCACCTTTGTATATTTTATTCATTAGGGCGTGATCCTGAAAGACAATAGTAACCCTCTGCCTGGAACGATTTTGTGCAGTCTGAGGATGATGAGTACTTGCGAGGACGTGCAGGGGACCTCATAGGATTAGGTCCTTATTTTGGCCATCTGTGTTCATATATTGGACTTCTGTTCCGAGCTGAAAAATGGGGCAGGTTAATTCTTCGAGACAAGGTGCTGAAACTGTGCTAATCAAAGCATCCTAGTAAAAGGTGCAGGATGAACACTGAATCTTCTTGCTTTTATCTAATTAAAAGCAATTCTAATTTTATTTTAATATAGATTTGTGTATTTAGTATTACAGATATTGGAGAGGGAAAGAGAAGCAATGATCCTGCATAGCCTTTCTCAGGAAGGGCTTAATTTGTTCGTGCCTGCTGATTTTGATGCTCTACCTAGGTGTTCTTCAATTAAAACTGCTTTTTAGTTTAGGGAAAGATTTACTGTAGTTCAGTCCTTATGAGAAAAAATAAAATCGTCTCATCCTTTTTTTGGGGAATTTGGTTATCAAGGAGTAGAAAATTGTATTCTGGAGCTGAGGTTAATGAGAAATCATTCTGTTCCTCCTGGACCAGGGTGCTCCACGTTCCCTGCAGAGGGGACGGGTGGAAACCCGGCTCTTCTTTGTCATCCTGAGGCTTCAGCAGTTAATCTGTAGCACAGATTTGCAGGTTGGAACCTGTTACACCTGCAGTGAAAAGAATTATGTTGCTACTCCAGTTAATCTGCCTTCTGATTCTCCACAATGTCGGTGGATTCAAGGGTAGATATGAAGCTAGGACTCTAGTTATCTTGCTGCGATGCTGCAGCACAAAGTGGCGAGGTGCCACCAACTACGCAGAGCGACCATATTTTTTTCTGTCTAAGCATTTTTAATGCAGTACCCAGGCACCTCGGAGATAAATTCATCATCATCAATTCCACTTTTAAAGGGGTGGAAAGCTCTTATCCCATTTTTCATTTCAAACCCCTTTTTGTGGTTCCTCTACCTCAGTGGTTGTCTTCCAGGAGCAATGTTGATGGGTTGTGCTCCAAGATTCATTACTGAAGAAGTTGTGCGCAAAATTGATGGGTCTTGCATTATACTACCAAGGTGACTTGTTTGACTGGACTGCTTTGCTTTCCTATCCATTAGTAGAAAGTACTCATCATTAGTAAAAAATCCGATGAACAGACTGCGTAATTGCCATTTCTGTCTTACTTAATGGAAAGAATCTTGTTGCACTGCATGTTTTCAAGTATGTGCAACAACCTTCACATTAAAATGCCACAAATTAACCAGAGCTTTTACAAAAGCTTTTTTTTTTTTTTTTTTTACTAACAGTTATAGACTGCAAAGTTTATATGGCTTGCTTTGGACTGAAAATTTCAATTAGAGGTTGAACTATATATAACAAAGAAGCCTAAATAATTGAGAATTAAAACTGCTTCTGAATGCGTAGCTCGCAGGGAGTCATCAGACTTGGAGAGTGGCTGTAATAGCTGCCTTTAGGAGACATCAGGAGCGTGCACGCGTTCTGCTGCCGTTTTGACACCTGAACATTTTAGAAGACAGTCTTTTTTATTATTCCTAATGTGTGTCTGTAGAAGTGTGAGGGCTTTAGTGTGATCCCACGATTTCAGCTGACATTTCCTGGCCCGTGTGGCTTTCTCCCCAGTCTGAAAAACTTTGAGGGCAGACTGCCGTCGGCGCCACCTTCTCTGCGTTGGCCACCGTAGCTACCAAGAGAGGCATTGTCCAGCAGGGCGGTAGAAAGGTATGACCATTAAATGGACTCTTCTCTCTCCTCATGCTCTTCCTGTAGCTATCAAAGCAAATGGAAGTAGGACTAACGCTTGGTTTTACGACAAAAATATCCTTAGGTTTTCTGGGGGCTCATATTAATCTCTGTCAGACTTTGCCTTCCCTTTATTCATTCGAGGGCTTTGAGAACTAACAGCCCAACAGCATTGCTATTCTGAGGATATTCTGATATATGTCTTCGAATAGACAAGACACCTGTGGCCATACCAACTCTGGATCACCTACCATCATTTCCTTCATGACCTTTAAAGATGTCAGATGAGGCTGGATTTTTTTCCCCCCTCAGTTGCTTCATTCCGCACTAGATGCAATTTCAGGTCCCAGAAGTGAAATCAGGCAGCACATTAATCAACCCTGCTTCCCAGCCTCTGCACTTCTGTCTTTCCATAGTTTATTTTTCTGGCTAACATAACACAGATTTAAAAATAGGGGTGTATTACCCTCTGAAAACACATGCAACTCTGGTACCAGCAGTGGAATAAGCTCATTTAGATGAAAGGAACTATATTGTTTTGGTGGAGCAAAATACCTTATCTGCCTCTCTTTGGATCGCATTCAAGTGTTACGCCTCCTACAATATATAGGACTGATGTTGCATGCAAGTCATCTGCCCAGTGTATTTTTGGCATGTTGTTGGAAAATATTTCCCTTCATAATTCTTCAGCGTGTGCCGTTGAAGGGATCGCAAAAAGAAAAAGCCACATTACCAGAATAAAAGAGGGTTTTAAAGCGTGCTCAGCTAATGCATGAAACTTAACAGCCACCTCTGCAAGAGACTGGGAGGGAGAGAAAAATTGTGCCTGGACCACCTCTTGTTTATTCTTCCCTGGTGTCAGGGTGATCAGAATGCTTTATCAGCACAGTTCTACAGGGAGATCTATAGCCCCCCTCTGAATACTTCAGGTAAAACACGCAATAGTGCGATGTAGAAAGTGTGTTTGGAAGAAAATGCGCTTGCTTCATGCGGCAAAATAATTTTAAACAAGTCGATTAATCAGTGGTATAGTTAATTTAATAGAACAAGGTAATTTTACAATTTCTTACATATAGGAACGTTGGCATAAAATTATAGACTGAAAACTGATAAAACCTGCAACTCATCTAATTCTTTTTATTTCATAAACTAGACAAACAGTTCCCCAAACTTTTAAGTGAAGTTATTTTGCTGCTGCAGTTAGTTGTGCAAAACCCACACATCACATTAAAAAACCAGAAAATGGTACGGTAACGCTTTATTTTGTTCTGGAGAAAACAACATTGTCATGTAATTGCTTTTTTCTGAGCTCTTTCACTTGACCCTGGTTGCTTATTATAATGTTTTAGGTGCCGGAGCTTAGGGTTTATCGATCCCTGCTTGTTGCCCATTTGTTTCATAGTTACCGAGTATTGTAAGGCTTGGAAAGATTAGTGTAAAAATTATAATTTGGTCCTGTTCATTAGAAATGGATGTGGAAAAAGTGTTAGCAGTAAATATCTTCTTTTTCAGCATTTTTTATGCCGATAAAAGCCTAAAGGGCTGCAGTACTTCAAGCTGCCCAGCATTAACTCGTTCAGTTCTGGAAACGGTGGTTTTGGCTGGGCCAGGATGAGGGTCAGTCGTACGAGGAAAAACAAGGAAAATCGTGTGTTGGAAGAAAGCTGTTTATAACAACTGCAGCCGAGATATATATATTTTTTTTTTCCCAACATGTGGTCCTTTAGTCTCCTAAGCAGTGGCGGCTGCCATAATCAATGGGGAACCAAAAGTAATCGCAATTTTTTCAGGTTGCTGGTGCACGCTCCTTTAACGAAGTGCCTGATGCAGAGCGGTATCATGTCTCATGGCAGCCACCACCTCCTGGTGCTGTTGTACTATTTTGTAATAAAGTTGCTACCATCATTTTTCCTCCTGGGTTGACGCAGGCTAGCGTATTACCTACAGTCCACAAGCCAGGCGTCAAGCTTGGTCGCATGCAGCATGAGGCAACTCGTCGCAAACATTCGCACCTCGATAAGGTCAAAAACATTAGAATATTGCACACGAATTTAGACCACCGCCACAAATAATATGGCGTATATATAAAGTAAAAATTGATGTTAGTAATCGAAATTCTTTTACTGAGCGGAATGAATGTGAAGAATCAAACAGATGTGATAGACCTTCACAGTTCTACTGGCAAGAAAAGCCCAGGGTGTTTGTGCCTGCTGTTTGCTGGTCAGGCAGAGAAGCAGCGGACTGTACCTCCCCAGATGACTTCAAGTGCTTTTCTCTGACCAGTCATGTTTGAAGAAATCGGGAAGCTCTTTTTATACGGATTTAATTTTCAGGTGTGAATTACAGAAAGAGAGGGTTTTGCATGCTGTGTGAAACCTTCTTCAATATCTCGCACAAGTGCTATATAGCTCAATCCCTCAATTCAAGGAATAGATTTGATACTTAAATAAAAAAATGGCTTACTAGCCATTAACTAGCACACACTATTAAAGGTCTACCCAAGTATTTTTAGACTGAATTAACTTTAAATTTAAAATTGAATAAATGAATTAATTTTTTCATTTAATTAAAGCAATTTACTCCATATAATTTAGAAGCTGAGTTTTATGCTTTAATAAAAACATAAAAGCACAGAAATAGAATACAGACATAATACTTTCAAAGTTATTTTTACCTGAAGTCATTAGGCAATACAAGCATTTTTTGCTATGAAAAATGTCCCCTGTATTTGTTTGCTTCTAAGGGAAATTAAAGAAAGATGAAATGTAGAAAGAAAACTTACTATGTACTTCAACTAGACTGTGTACTTGAACTCTGAAAACATCGAATTATGATGGTACAAAGAAATACTGAAGGGGAAAAAATGACATACTGTATTTACACAGATTCTAAGAAGTTGTATAGCCTTTTTTATTCTCCTAGTTATACAAAAGAAACTGTGAATTAACTTGATGGCTGCTTGAAAGGATTAATTCAGAAACACAGTATCTTAGAAGGACTAAAAGCCATGGAATACATTTCTAAAAGCTTCTCAAACTGTAAGAAAAGGTAGCTTAAGATCTATAATTTAAATGTAAATATTTATTTTAAAATCAGAGGACGCTAGGCTGCTAGTTGCATTTTGTTCATTGAAAATTTCAGCAGGTAGACAGAATTGTAACTTTTCTTTGCTTGAGAAACTACACAGTAGTGTCCTGAACAGTCAGTTTTTGGTTGTGGACTATTACCCACTAATTCAAATGAACACGTTTACTGTTGTTGAGGAAAATGAATTTGTACTTCCACCTTCACTGGGTAGGTCATCCTGCTGGTATTACAGCGACAGTTCTCTACCCCTAACTCTTTATCTTAGCACCTCCTCAACAACTGAAGACATCCAGTGAATGGTTAATTTGTTTTTCCTTCAACATATATTTTCTTTGTGTTTGAAACACCATTTTATTTTATTCAAGCATATTGTACTTTGCAGATAGCAATTTTTCCTGCATCCTGTCTTAACAGTGGAGGTGCAGAAGACCTTAGTGGAACAAATAGTAGCAATTGTATTTCTAGTTATCCGCTAAAGATGCATTAAGCCCCAATTCTGTGGTTACTCTATGCAATTTCAAGTTACCAAAGGCAGCCCCGTACGACAGCTTTGCATGTTGTTTGCAAGGAGAGCTGAAGAAATGACTGTCGGATAGGCTTTCCCTGTATCTTTCCCCGACTTCTGTTGATATCTCTTATTTTTTTCAGCTAAGGCGGGACATGTAATTAGAGTGCATAATGACAGTTACAACAGCCCTGGAAACATGAGATTGATTCCCATGACGGCTGCAAAACCCTCCATGCAGTATGCATAAACAGGACCAGTTTCCGAGTTCTAATTAACTTTATTAATGTTTAGTGCAGCGAGTACGAAGGCAACTTAAACAAGGATATAAAAAGCACTGGAGCATTGAAACACTGGTTTCATGTAACTGACTCTTATTGAAAGACATATTTTTCAGCATTTTGTCGAGAAAAATAGAGTAATTTAGAAGAAAGATATTAGATGCCTAATACACTCTTATAATAAGGAAGCTTTAAATAATGGAGCAAAGATACCAATAGTAGCTTCCTACTTGGTAACACAGGTAGCGATTCTTTATGATGTGCAATTAATAAATACGATAGCAAACATGTAACAATGTACAATGACAGTGAGATAACAGAGATGCAATTATGTGCAAGATTCCTATTGTGCCAGCAAATAAGACTTTACGGGCTACTGGAAAATGAGTTTGTGAAAAACCAATTGTAAAAATCTTTTCCATTACATGTTCCTTTTATAGAAACATATTAACTCACATACGAAAAGATAAAAAATTACTCTGGTAAATAACTGTGAAGACATTTTTGCCCACTATGGACACAATTGCAAAACCTTGCAATTGCAGACATTATATATATTATTTTGATATAATAATCACAACTAAGCTTAACAGCAGCGATATATTACTCACACATAAAGTATATTATTTGCATAGATTTTTTTTGTTTACTGTCCATGGATTTCCATTTTGTAAATATATATATAATTCAGCAAGCTTTGGTGGTCTTTGATGAACTCAAACTGGAACATGGCTGATTTATATGATAAATATTTCTTATTACCATAATTGCAAAGGATGCTATAATCATACTTTTTAGGTGCTAAAATCTTTCAAGTATAGCAATTGCAGTAGAAAATATAAGAATACCCTTTCTGATATTTACTGACCCTTATTCCCAGGCATGATGATTTAACTATATTTAAAAGTTATTCCTATTTTGAGATGCTCACAAAGCATGTGGTCAGCAGTTTGTCCACTAACAGGATTATGCCTTGGAATAATTCCATATTTGTTTCTTCTGATATTTTTGGTATGTTCAGTAAGTAAAAACATATAACAAAAATCATCTTGTAGTTATGCAAAACTATAGTATCATTTTGTACAGTCTTGCAACCAAACAGTTTAGAAATAGAATATTCATCCGTGGAGAAGTTGGGAACTCGGAAATACGTAATGTCAGTAATAGAAAATTAGTGTATCTTTAAAGATGTAGGCTATTAGAGCTTGTTTTTAAACTGTGATTTAATCCTTTATATGATTACTCTATAGTGCTCGCAGTCTTGCCAGGAGAGCTTCTACTTCTGGAATGTCTTCTCCCTTAGAGGGAGACCCAATACGATCCATTTTCTTTTCTTTATTTCCTTCCCCATGACAGGCTTCCTTTCTCACAACAGTCTTGTTCCACGCTGTAGAAGTTGTTTCCGCATTATAAGTAACCTCTTTGGTGACTGGGCTTCTTGTCAAGTTTAAACCGATACTGTGGTGTGAACATGACTTCTCTAGTTGTCCTTTCTGGTTCTCTGCAGAAGATAAAACAAATAAACCTTGTTTCACTATGGAAATACTCAGTCTCAATATTTTGTAATATAAAAAGACCTCTTGATCAGACAAAATTTTACATGCAGATGATGTACTAGAAGGAGTAATGACTGCCAAGAAGGCAAGACAAAAAATATTATCACTTCAAAAGCAGTGGGCTTGGTCCCTTGGAAGTGATAGGGTTTACATGACTTCATTAGATTAGCATCCATATTTCCTACAAAATCACAGATAGAGCCTGACAGGATCCTCCTTTCTTACTGGAGTCAAAGAGAAAATGGAGTACTCAGCAATTCTCAGTGTCTTTCAAAGTTTTGTCTAGTTAATTACATTTTCTATTTTTTTTTAATTGTTCAAATTTTAAAATGTATTTTAAAAATCTATTTCAATTTAATTATCCATTGTAATAATTTTTCTTTCCTTTGTGATCTTTTAGGCAGCTAAGTAATTTTCAGAATTTGCATAACTTGCTACTTTTTGCTGAACATCACTGGCATTGACTGTCACATGAAGTTCCACTCAGTTAATATCCAGGAGCTTTGCTGAATTGACATGTATTAATAGACAGATTTCTTTTCTTGTTCCCACCTCAAATCAAGTGACTGTTCTCTAAACCAGCATATGCGTGGTCCCTCTCATAGATCTCAAACTTTTTAAAAACAGGCATACTTAATATTCATGTAACCTTGAGCAAGGCTTGAAAATGGCTTCAACAAACTTGACATGACATTTAAAGTTTTTTGGTTATTCGCTGAAAGATGTTCCATCATCCCAATAGTAATGACTTTGGAGCACAGGCAGTCACTCATGACAGTGTGTTTTATGTGAGTGCTGAAAATTCCTACCGAAAACAGCTTGTACATTAAAAGGCAGCTGCTGAAGATATTTACTGCACTGTCATTCCCTGACCACGGGCTCTCGGTGATGGATGAGGATTTTACACACTTTCTTGGACAATCTCAGCAAATTTTCTAAGTACTATCACCTTTTGGCAAGTGGAAGAAAATAAATACCTTCTTTCTATCATCTTCTAAATCAGATAAACAATTCTTAATTAAAATTTGGTAATAGCTGAATTTTGCGCTTAGCTGAAAAATGTAATTTCTATTTTATACCACGGAAAATAATTTGACCCTGAAGATGCAGCAGTACACATTCAAATTTTCTTCAATCACAGGATGCCAAAGATTGACTATGAACATATATTTATAATTAAATATAAAAACTCCATCATAATTAAAATATTGCTGGTATGTACACTCTTAAATATCCCATTCTATTTAAATGTTTATATTTATTGATTCTGAACACATGTTTGCAGGCTCATAAAAACACGCTACCTATATCAATATACAAAATACTAGCTGCATGATAGCCCTTCTTGTTTATGTTCAGTTTAGGGACAGTGGGAACAATACTTCGTGTTTTGAAAACCAACACATTTTTTTAAAGTAGAAAAGTCCATATTGTCATATAATCAGAGATTAAGTACAGGTGTTGGACTTGAAAAAAAGTAAAAACAAATTAGGCACTTAAAGTAAGCTTCTCAAGTGTACCAACGCCCAGATTTTAACTACTTTGCAGGTCAGCGGAGGAGTCTTCACGCCAAAACACTCAAGCATGAGGAATTAATTACATATGATGAACTAGAGTGAGTAACAGAGGTGGTGAACACTTATGAACTCAGGCCTCAAAGTAAAATCCAGCAATATTTTCCCCAGTTTCTCATAGTGCGTGAGGGGCAGAATAAGGTGACAGAGTGAGATTTGGAACAGCAAATAGCCTAAGCAGGGAAGCGCTGCAAGTTAGCTAGGAAGAAGTAGTAGATGTTGGGATCTACCTAAACTCTTGTCCCACTTTGAAACTCGGCAACTGATTTAGCCTTGCAGAAAGGTGTGTCCCATAACTTGCTGCCTACAATGTGGAATTGTTGCGTGGGGATAGTGACTGAGTAAAGCTGACTACAGCTGAGTCTTGTTTCTCCCCTTAAAACAGCAGCAATTGAGATGATATTTGTGACATCCTAGGCAGAGACTAATAAGTGGAGCATTCACCTTGAAGGACCAGAGTCCTTCCCTTCAGTCTGAGGGGTCCTGCAACAACGGGAAAGGGGATTAGGAAAGTGCCTTAATCACTGGCCAGTTTAGGCGAGTAGTCCTCGTTTCACCTGTTGTAATTCCTGTGCAGTGAAGATGCCAAGATTCACTGGAAAAATCACAAAGTGTCATGTTCTTAATACATAACGCTTTACTCTAGCTAGTAGTGGCACTTCAGAAGTAACGAGAACACCCCGGTCTCAGCCATGCTACGAAAAACACTGCGCAGCTAATGCCAATTAAAAACAAAAAAGATTTGAACACACATATTTTATCTAAGTCCAAGTTGTTGTTTCAGCTGCTTCCTAAATCAGGTGGCATCTTTACCGTGTACGTTCTCTCAATCAAGGAGGAACTTCTCCATACGGCATTGCTATGCCTAAGCAGATGTCCAGTATTAAAGATATGTAGGTAGGCAGTTCCCTGCTTAGTAAACTGGATGTTGTGAATCCCTTTCAGGAACCCTAAACTTTGCAAGGCCTGGCTCAGAAAGCATCCATATTTACACACAGTCCTCGATTTTTCCTCAGTAAATATGCACCTAAAGAATTAACTGCTGTAACACTTGAGATATATATGCTGCTGGTGGCATTCTTATCAGAGTGAAAGGCCACTTCCATTTAAGTCAAAGTTTAAAATTAGTTAGGTACTAGCAAGGTAAAAAGGAGAAAGTCTCACTAATTCCTTAGAATTACTAATGTCTACCCTGCCATATTTTTTTTAAATTTTTTTTTAAAATAAAGCAGGAATTAATTTGTGTTAACCTCAAACTCTTAAACAGCCTGCAGTGCTTCACACACTGACTAAAAGCTTGCATGCGCTGGGGATTTGGTACCCCAGCCATTCCACAGTCATGTCTTTAGACTGGTACCACTCCCCTCTCGAATCTGACGCTACAGTGGTAAAACTGAAGTGCATTTTCAACCTATAACTGTTGAGGCAGGTAGTTTAACAAAGCCAATGCACCTTGCATATAAATTAAAACCACTATGACCTGCTGCGGGTTAGCATGTAACTTTGGTCAGGACAGTAAAAGAGCTAGACGTGCTTAGTTTAGTGTGATAAAGGCTATAAAGGATATAGTTATTTACTTTCAAGAAAAGCCCCAAGTCGAAATTAACTGACAAAGCAATCACAAGAATAAACAGACATTAACATAATTCTATTAGAAATTAAAACCTTTTGAGTAATCAAGTTTTGGAATACACATATATAGAGGTGACAGCAAAAACCCATAACCAGTTATAAGCAGGAATTTGATCTATTTCTGAAGACAATATTGATATGGCTGCTTGCAACAGCAAGGAGATGTCTTAGTGACACTGATCACCATTTTAATCCTATGTTTCCAGAACAAGGGGACCCACAAACCATACAGATATGAGCAGCCTTTTCTAAACTACTTTGAACCATTACGTCATGGACATACATAAATTTGGTTCGTGCTTTTGTCAGTAAACTATATTTGAAACAAATTGCAGAATAAAATATTTACACACTTACATACCTTGGATCAAATACACTATTAAAGAATTTGATACAATAAAATCATAGAAGGTTAAAAGAAAACTACTAATGGAAAGCCACTTCTACATGAAGTCTTGTTAAGAAGAAAGCTTACATTTCTGGAGATGCACTATTTGTCCACTTACTGTAGCAAGGTGTACCTTCCGGCAGTAGCAAGACAAAAAGAAATCAGACATTAAAAATCACTGGATAAAGACAGAACTTATTAATTTGCTGTATATATTGGAAGTAGTTGAGACAAGTTACTAATGTTTGGTCACTTCTAGCAATCAAAAACTGTCATTCACCTGTATCATAACAATCACTATGCAGATGAAAAAAAAGCAAAAACTTTGAACTCACATTCAAGTTTTCTAAACACAGGGGGTGAGGAGACATTTACCCATAATAACTTTGGCTTTACTGTTACTGAATGCTTCCAGGCACGGGTTAGGCAGAGATTGCACTGCACACTATTAAACTCTTAGTGTCCAGATTCCATGACATTTAAATCTTTTTCTTTCACTTCTTCAATATCTAAGTCTTGTGGGTCCTTCAGAACTATTAAAATTCAGCTTTTGCAGATATGAATTTCCTGAACATTGCTGTTAATCAAAAACATTTCAAAATCATATTCACATAACCTAGAGCCAAATAGCTACTATCATCTAGAAACAAGTCTTTTAAAATTACTTTGATTAACAGCAATGCTCAGGAAATTCAGTTGACAGAAAATTGTGCTTAATAGCTTTCCATAGTTTAAATGGTGTCCTAGCATAGAATAACTTATAATGATATGCTTATAATCTATTAAAGGATACATTCTTTATATTCAGAAAAAGGAAATTGTGCACTAGCATGTGAACAAAAAAAATCAGTGGTATGAGACCTGCCTGCTGTGAACCTGGGGAAGCAAAATATAATCAGTTGGGGATTTTTAAATCCTGCATAATACTGTTATATATTACCTTTAATAGAGAACAAAAGTGATTGCAGGAAACTCAGTAATGTAGAGATACAGATTTTTTAAAAATTACTAAGAAATATTTTTTTTTAAAAGAGACTTTGAAAAGCTTTATTTCATTGCATAGTTTCTTAATAAAAGTCTTGATGCTAAAGACACATTTAGTTTTTATGTAAATACTTGTACACTGATTGAAAAATAAAGTTGCAAATACAATAAGGAGAACTGCATTACATGGCATTATATGCTTGTATTACAGTCATACATCTCAATGTGGGGCATGACAAAATCATAACGTAAGAAAGAACAATTGCAGTTACAACCTCATTACATCTCCTACCACGTTAACAGAGAAAAATGCTCAAAAACCCAGTGGAATATTTCCGATCTCTCCAGCTTGTGCTCTTATGCATTACATCGTATTCCTGAAGCTGTGTCTATGCTAAGATTTTTCTTAAGCCCACACATACTCACCAACCTAACCACCAATGCAAATTATTTTCACATCATGAGTCACAATTCGCCTGTGCTAGAAGATAAGGCCGCGCTCCCACGCCAAATGGTTTTGTCTTGGTAAAAGTTAACAGCCCTGTCTGTAATCCTCATCACTGGCTCCCCAGTGCATAGAACTGGAAGCCAGGGAAAAGCTACGATGCCACGTTGGTGCCGCGCTCGCATCATTTCCCAGCACACGTGCAGGGTAAAGAGCATGTGCTTTTGACAGCAGTGCAATGTGCTGATGCTGGATGCAACTACACAGCATTCCCACCAGCTGGAATGCTTGCAGCAGTCCAGCCTCCATCTGGAAGTCCTGTCCATCTTCCACTAATGACACTGACCACGCCATCAAGCATGTCCCAACGTAGCAAGTGTGTTTAGACCATGGTCGCATACCATGGGCCTTGTGAGGATATCAGCGTATAACCCCCCATGCTCCATCTAAATAAACAGAAGCCCTTGAAAAGTTAGTCTGGAGATATTCCTAAACAGTTCTCTTGCCGATACCAGAGTATAAAGCACTCCGCTGCCTTGCTGAAGACATAAGGAAAACAGTGAAGCAGTTTCTAAGCATGAACTACTTTTTCTGATGTAAACTGGGCAATACTGGCTTATGTTTCTTTCAGCTGGTTGAGACTTATTTAGATAGTGTCTTATTTTGAAAGGCTGGGTACCACCACTGCTGGCAGACATTTTGAGGACCTCTGTTTTTAAGTTCAGGACAAGGTGGAGGTTCTGAATTCCCACTTCAGCTGCATTTAGCTTCAGCTTTAAGTGCATAGCTGTATTGGGTATAGGTGGCAAAGTTCTGGTAGCAGGGGGGCTGCAGGGGTGGCCTCTGTGAGGAGAGGACCAAGGGTGCTCCATGCCAAACACAGCCAGTTCCAGATGGCTACAAAAGACCCATCACAGGGCACAGGTGAATCCATCATCGCCGTGTGCTACTTACTGATGGGACTGAGTGTCACCTGCAGTGATATCAAGTGGGCAGGAGAGGGGTCTGGAGTCAAGCCAAGCCTAAGAAAGTAGGAGTGTTTTCCCTAAATGCTTTTTTTTTTTTTTTGGTTTTGTTGCCCAATACCCAAATCAGTAGTTTTATATATATATATATATACACACATATACATATATATACACACACATACACACACACACAAATTGGCAAACAATTAATTCTCCCCAAGTTGAGACTGTTTGTTTTGCCCTTGACACTAAGTGGTAAGTGATCTCCCTGTCTTTATCATGACCCGTGAGCTTTCCTGCTCCTGTTCTTCCTATTCCTCTCCCCACCCCACCAAAGGGGGGACTGAATGAGCAGCTGGGTGGGAGTCTGGCTGCCACCTGAGGCCAACCCACCACAATAGCTTTGAGATAAGGGGACTCCATCTGACTTTTAGCATTCCCTATTTTCATTTTCCAATTAAAAACTCCCATCAATTCTGAAAATTGTCATTTTGAACTTCAGATTCCAAACTCTTGGCTTTTTACTATCAGAAACGCCAATAGGAAAATCGTTTTTGTTTTCCTCTCAAGTAGGAAATGAGGGTCTTGTTTCCTGCACTGATACCCTCCCCCCCCTGCATTGCTATTAGAGCTTAAGATACTGGACAGTGGCAAGCACTGAATTTTTTCAGGCACCGACCTTTCTCTAATGTAATTTATACAGCCCAAAGTTGGCCCTCTGAAATCCATTCCCAGACCTTGCCATTGGTGTTACCACATCACAACACCTAATTATCTTTCTTAAAAGCCAGCCTTACCACCCAGAAGCAGAATTTAGACATAATATGAAAGACTGCTATAGCTAGAAGGTCCGTGTCGATTGCATAATGTCACTTATAAAAAATGGGATAGCTCCTTGCTGGACAGTATAATGGAAAATACTTAAAATACTTTTTATTGCCACTTTTTATTAGTTTCATATTTTTCAACAATTTCTGTGACTGACAAGGGTATAGGACTGGAGAATGTCCCTGAAACACTAAAGGAGTGCTGTGTGTTGTTACAACTTATTGCAGTCACACCCTGCAGCCCTGGCTCTAACGCCTAAAGGAGCGGTAGCTATACTTCAATACCTTTGCTCGATAAGTAATTTCTTACACCCTAGTATTTCATGCTAAATGCTCACAACTTGACTAATCTAAAGCAGGCAATACTTAATGAGGCATGGAAAAGTATTAGTGATTTTTGGAACATGTAAAAAAAATATTTTTATGCACATTTCATTTAATAGTTGCTGCTGTTCTGGAGTGTTGTGTTAAAAACGTGTGAAACACAAGGAATAAACACTAATCAGGACGCTCAGCTGAGATGAGACAAAGTTTTCAGAAACAGCGAATATAGAGGTTTTTGTTCATTTCTAAGGCAAGAAAAGGGTATGTCAGCACTCAGTGAGGCTAGCATAGAGCAGTTACAGAAACTAAATTTCAAAGAAATTCAATTATAAACTGGGAGCAAAATAATTTGTGACAAGAGGAACTATGCTTGAACAGCTCCCTTTTACTTGGCCCTAAAGCAAAGACTTTAAAAATTCTTTTAATCCCTTACCTACCTACATTTTCTCAAAGACTAAGCTCCTGTTGGTCACTCCATTCAATCTTTTTCCTACCTTTTCCAAATGTACTTTGCATTTGCATTGAGTTGGGACCAATTTCTCTGTTTAAACAAATATACTCTCACCTCTAATATGGCAAGGACTTTTGTTACAAGCAATGCAACTTTACGCTACTGGGATTTAAATGGAAGTCTGGAGTGCCTGTCATGACGAAAAGAGAACAAAAATGTGGATCAGACTACTGACAGAAATCACCCAAGGTTTTTATGTAAGTGAGAGAAGAAAAGTCTGAAGGTGTCCGACAGCTAATTCAGACTTAGGAGTTTGGCATCCTCCCTATTTCACTCTGAATTACAGCGGATCTTCTGTGTCTTCTCACACACCTTTCCCCAAACGGAGGCACATCTGGGAGTTCCAAGGAAACTGCAAAATGGAAACTTCCACCATAGAAACCTACTTTGTGGTCATTATTGATTTTTAGGGTACATGGTTTGACTCCTTCTTAAAAAACTAAATGTGTAAGTCTCTTAATTTCAAAATATATAAAGAATTTGGCATAAATTTAGCATTAATAAATAATAACTTAATCTTCTTAATTTGGTTAGGATGAAGGGGGTAAAAAGATAAATCTTGATCTATATAGATAACCCGTGGCAGTGGGTCTTCAGGCAGTGGCCAGAAATGTTATGCAGCCGAGGTGTTTATGGGATTTCTCCCAAGCTACTAATAGGATAAACATCAACTTTTTCTGTTCTTTAAGTCAGGAAATTACAATGATAAAACTGGAAGTTAACACATTTAGACTACTTTAAATTCCTGAAATGTGGTTTATAACTCTTTTTTTTATTTTGTTCAGAAGTATATTGTAGCTTGCCATTTCAAATCCTCTTTAGAGTTAACAGAGAGTCAAAAATGATGACTGTATAAGTTAGTGATCTGTGACAAGATACATAGAGCTTCGTAGTCTAAAGCTATCCTCTCTTCAGCTGACGATAATTTATGTAGATCCCACATACTAAATTGCCACTGATGCCTTTGAGCAGTAGACACATTTAGTCTCCAAACCCGTCTGCAGAGCACCTACCTATAGATGAATATCGCTTTTAAGGCACACTTTGATAAAAGAATTTCAGGAATGTGCATACAGACAGCTGCCATCAAAGGAAAGCCACTGGCAGCTGCAATGGGTAATGATAAGCAATATGTTGATGAAAATAACGAAAATGGAAAAGAAGCACACAATTTGCGCAAAAAACACAGTAGGAATCCTCCTACCTCTGGAAAATAAAAGCCCCAACAAATCCAAACAACAAAGCAAGCCTTAAAGACTGACCTGGTATTTATGAGATTCTACTCTGTGGTTCTAAATAACGCTGTTGTTTCTATAAAGTATTTACTATGTAGCATAAACATTTAAAAACCCCCTATATAACTATGTCTAGAAACTGCCTTAAGAGTTTAACAGAAAATTGTTTCTTATCCACTATTCTTGATATTAAATGTTTACAAGCTACTCCCTAACCATTCTAATAACTGCTAAAAAACCATACAATTTGAATCTCCTATTTTTAGCCCAAACTTCCATTCCCATCTGCAATCAGCGTTATCGGTAGGTTGCATTGCCTGAAGGCGGAGCACAAATATTTTGTAGGGTCAGATCAAACCAGTGGGAAAAATTGTCTTTCCCTCATCACCTGTTGCACTTCTCTCTTAAGGAATTAACCTGCTTCTAAGGGAAAGGGGGATCTACAGAGTCCTGCAAATGTTTTGGGGAGCAGCATAAAGATGAAAGGCTAGAGCTGAATGTAAATTAGGTGGGTGTTAGTTTTAACAGTTGAGTAGAAACATAATTTTCTCACATTCCTGTAACAGGTACCAGAGCAATGTCCTGGGGCAGTTCTTGCCCACACGGATCACAGTCACTGTCACAGTAGGCTGTCCTTCACTATTATCCAAAAGACTGCAAGAATGGCATACAGCTCCCAGGCTCTTCTTGTTTTAAAACGTTTTTAAAACAAGACTCCGGAGGGAAGTAGGGCAACAGAGAGCGCTGCATGCTGTTGTTGCTATGACAGGTGAGAATGTAGTGATTTACTAACTTGGAAAAGTATTTATGAGAAAGCCCAATCCAAAGTAGATCGAAAAAAACGATTTACAACACCACTGATGTCAGCTTAAAGACATCTGTCCTTCTTTGTAGCATGGGTGCTTCTCAACAGGACAGAAGCAGACCTGTTTGTGAAGTTTAACCTGTGTAAACTAACATCCAAGACTGCCTTCATGAATACACTGGAGATGGGATGAAGCCGTAACTCTATTTGTTCAAGCATTATTATCATGGTCCTTTCCTTCCTCTGACAAAGCTCTGCAGACAACAGTCAAAACCATGCTGGCAAGGGGACTGAAACTGTGCAGCAGGAAATAGCATGTTTTCAAGAAGATCCTCACACAAAACTAAATATTAGTAAATAAAGGCAGAGGAAAAGTGATTCATCTTCCCCTTGCTCTGCAAGACTGCATATACATTCCTTTGACAATTCTTCTCTCTCTCTTTATATGAAGCTCTAATTAATGCTATGTGCTTTCACTGAATTATTTCCTCTCTTTGGGATGGACTGTAATTGGGCCTTGCTCATGTGTGGAGAGAGATGGGATGTAAAAAAAATGTTTCTACTCCGCACATGATCCAGCCATACGTGTATTTGACACCAACAATTGTACTTTGCAAGTGTGACAAATTGCTTTGAAAAGGGGCCAGGATTTCAACAGAGTCTAAAAGAGGAATTATTTTTTAAAGATGGCTTTTACTGACTCTTCCAAATGTCACTGAATTATCATATGAGACAAATTTGAAATACATTGTCATGGGTAATTAATCCAGTCATTGTGAATTCAAAATGCTGTGTTTAACATTATTAATGGTATGCATTTTTCACGTGATGAACATATTTACTGCCCTATATTCTAACAATTAGACTCTTAGCAGCCACTTTGGTATGTAAAAAACATCAGAAGCCAACTGTAGCATTTCTAGTTCCCTCTTTTCCTAATTAATTGCACACAATTACTGATAACTAGGCTAACAGAAGTTAATCTTGCTATATAAGAGAAGATTTTTTTAATTTCAAGAAATCTAAGACACATCTTTGCACTTACAGAAGAAACCTCTCTCTTACAGAGGAACCTACGGAGAAAATTTTATGTAGAATATGAAAAAATAAGAGAAGCTGAAAAGCTGAACCCTTTACACTCACTGAGAAATCAAGGCAGAAGTCAGTAAGTCTCCCAAGCCACTGAAACAAAGGATTCTTACACACAGACTTGGTTTTTCCTTTGTCTCTTCTCACTCTAACGAAACAGCCTTGCAAATGTGTTTAGCTCAAAAGGTGATATTTAAAAAAATGGTTAGACATCATCATGGTATATTAATTATGCGAAAGAAGCCAAACTCAACTTAATCAGAAAGTGCAGACTCCAAACAGGAAAACTCTTTTCTTTTTTTTTTTTTTTCTTTGACAGAGGCGGTTAAGAAAACATTTATGGTAATGCCAGAGCATCTGCTGATTACAGTCAAAGCTGCAGGACAGCAACATTAAATCACTGAACCATCTTGACAGCTTCTGGGTACTCGAGTTTAATTCTAATAACAATTTGCTGTGAAATTTATCCAAATCTGAAAATTAGCCAGAAAATGTTTACAAAGAATACAGGTATGAGTAAATAAAGCAGATACAAAATCGATTTGTATCTGAAAAAACATACCTAAAATAGATGTATAGATGTTTGGCACTCAGACATTTCCGAGCTGCGTGCAAATTGGTAAATCTCTAAAAAGACTAAGCACTTTAAGAACAGAATATAGTATTATCTTCCATTTCCTTTCGATTGTGACCTATCACTTTTTTTTCTTTAGAATTGTTAGCATGCTTGTTTGTTTAATATAAACAAAGATTAGCCATTTGAAGAAGGCCTGCACCATTTAAAATCAATTTTTAATTCCTGACACTTGAGGATTCTACACAGAACAATATAGTTCATTGTAAAGCTTTAATTGATGCACCTATGTGGTGCAGAGGGTGATTACTTGAATAATAAGAGACGTGTGATCTGGTTGCTAAGCAAATGTGAGTAACGGAAAAAGCCCAAGAAATGACGTAACAATGAATCAAGGTGTGATGACAGGATAATTATTGTATGAACTGTCATGTTGAAGGACTTGCACAACATTGACCTGCACACGATCACACATCAGAAGATTGTCTGAGGGGTAATTAAAATAATAATATACACGTCCAGTCAGTCACAAAGAGAAAAAGATATGCTTAGCTTCTTTCTCTGCAGCATGCACGGTCAAATGCATTCTTATGTTAAATATAAATGCTTGAACAGTGCAAGAATTCAGAGGACAACAGATCACAGCAAAGATCGCTGAAGTTTATCTGAATTAGCATTAATGCTTTTCTTTCTTCAGTCACTCTGGGCATTCAACTAAATATTATTCATACTATGACACAATTAAAGCATAAAACCCCTGTGAACCGATTTTCTAATGGAAGTTGGAAAAAAATCTAATCCTTTCAAAATATGTTTAAGGTTGCAACGTTAATATGTTAAAAAAAGAATTACTGTTGTGGTAGATTGACCCTGGCCAACAGCCAAACATCCATCTAGCCTCTTGCTCACTCCCCTTTTCCATGGGGTGAGGAGAAAACAGAAGGAAGGAGAAGAAGACGTGGATAATCACAGTTTAATACAGATAGCAAAAGCTGTGCCTGCTAGCAAAGTAAAATAAGGAGTTCATTCACTATTTTCCATTGGCAGGCAGATGTCCAGCCACCTCCTGGAAAGCATGGCCTCACTTGCTTGGGAAGACAAACACCATAACCAGGAACATTCCCTCTTCCTCCTCCTTCCCCTGAGTTTTTATTGCTGAGCGTGACACCATACGGTACAGAGCATCAGTCTGGGTGAGCTGTCCTGGTAATGTCCCCTCCCAACCTCTTGCCTACCGCCAGCTGCCTTGCTGGGTGTCTTTTGGGGATGGAGGGAGAAAAAGCCTTGATGCTGTGCAAACACTGCACAGCAGTTGCCAAAATTCTGCTGTGGTATCACCACTGTTTTCATCACGAACACAAAGCACAGAGCCCTATGGGCCACCACGAAGAAAGTTATCTCCGTCCCAGGCACACCAGTAAAACTGCAGATGTCCTAACAACTCTGTACTTATTCGCCATCGTATATCCAAATTTGATGAAAGCTTTTCCCATGCCAGTGTTAAGACTTTCAAGGCAGACTTTACCATGATTCCGTTTCTCTCTCTTTTTGGCTTTTGGGGCTTTTGTTCGGTTGTTTACCGTGTCAGTTTATATTGGTGTACACCCCTATACAAGGACAGACTTCATCTCCAAGCACATGCCTCATGATCACGTGCCAGCAACGTGTTCTGCACATCCTTCTCACAGGTAGATGTGCTGACACACTTGAACTGCCTTTAAACCAGCCTTGTTCTTGGCAAAAACATTCTTTGCACTGTCTGTTCTCTTCACCTTTTTGGGTGAGCTCTGCCAACTGTGTGGAATCACTGATGGTTACTACTACAGGCAACTATACTGATTATAGATGCCTACTCAGTGATGGAAACCACTTGATCGCTGAGAAGTAGAATAAATTCAGAAATCTCCTTGCTTCCCCCCTCCCCCCGCCTTGTTGTTCCCTATGTAACTGAAAATACTCTAAGACAGCCAATTAGGAGATGTTCTGTGGATACTCTTCAAAAATTTAAGGTCACTGAGAATACCTGAAAAGATTTTTTGGAACACAAGGTAAGTATACAGTTTGCATGTACATAAATTCATACAGACCAGCATGTCCATAGGTTACTGTCATGTCCTGTATTGGCACAAACATTGCACAATTCTAAAAAAGAAAATTATTTTTCTCCCACCATATTCTAGAGATGCTAAAAATACCTTTTAGGAAAGACACTACATATAATAATCACCATAATGACACTTCTTTCTAAAACAAATACGTTCTTTAATCACAGTGCTAGCTCATCAATTAAGTTACTCACTCATACTAAATATGCTAGTTATATTCTCAAATCTTTTCTAGCATCTTCATGAGTGCTCATTTCAAAAGAGCAATGCTATACCCAAATAGCTTTAAATGCTAAGAAGAAAAACAGATGCTATTGAAAAAATCTCCCAGTGTTCAGCAGCTCACTGTGGTCTAAGTAAAATTTATTAAAATGCAAATCTCAAGGATGTTAGTATTAATTTCAAAGCAACATCCTATAGAAGAAATATGATTTTCAGTTTTGTGTAATAAAATAATACCACTTACAAATCTAGATCCTCAACATTAGCCAGCAGATTTACGAATAACAATTCAGCAGACTCCAAAGACAGTTTTAAAAATTTTGCTGCAAAAACAGTAGGACAGACATTTATATATTTTTATTCCAGAAACGTCTTAACTGAGGAAAATGATGGGGAAGGGAGAATATCCTCTGTCTCTAAGAATTCAGCTATTGTAACTGAGAATTTATCTGACATCTTCTCTTAAAAATGTTTGCTTTTTCTGAGCTTACTAACCACATAGATTTTTTCCCTAAGTTAAGCTGAAAATCGGGACAGTTTCAATAAGCTGAAATTGATGTAAAAATTTAACTCTTTTGTTATCTAAGAGTATACAGCTTAAACCAAAAGTTTGCATAGGTGCCTTACTGTCTTCTTTGAACTAACAAAGGTGGGGTCTGTTTTTGGGTTTTTTTTTGGTGGTAATGAATACTCTGAAATATGCTCAGTTAAATTTCAAACCAGAAACGACAAATCTAACTGGGCTTATAATAACTACAGCTACAGAACAGATGTAACTCGTTGACTATGGATACGCATGTATTGCAGCTACGGAAACAAAGTCAGCTCTTTTCCTCATTGTTGTACAGAATTATCTTGAAACAAGAGCACGCTTAGTCCTGTGCGTCCTTGTGCCTGACCAAAGGCCGTTGATCCCAATGCGAGATTCACTGGACCGAATGAATTTGTGCTGGTTGCCTTAGGCTCCCTTCACAGTCAATGAGGAGAAACAAGCACTTCTAAACTGCGCTTCATTTCACCCTAATGTAGATACTTCAAGCAGGTAAATAGAGTTTACGGTAACTAACTCAGACATCTAAGGGTAACTTCTGTATCTGGAACCTTCCAACTTTTGCCTGCAGCAAAGTCGGCATAAGAGGTGGACCTCCTAGTCTGTACAGTGACAGCAGACTTTAGAGATCATACATTCTCCGAGAGGGAGGACGGGGTGCAGATTCAGTGATTTCAAGGCCTGATAGAACATTATGGGTATCGATCTCACCACCTATTTAACACAAGCTACAGAATTTCACAAAGCTTTTTCTGGCCGCATAAAGAAGAGAACTGAAATAAATTATATTCTGGTTGCTACAGTGAAAAGTTTGGATAGAAACAGGGGAATTCTGTTTGTATGTAACTTACTGACAAGAACTGTAGATGTGTGTTACGGTTTGAGAAAACCCGTGACAATTTATTGTCATCTGGGCAATTACTCTCTCACCCGATGACCCCTCCCCACCCAGGAAGGGGAATCAGGAAGAAAACAAGGAAACCCAGGGGTTGAAAGATAAACAGATTTAATAGGATAGAACTAGATAATTAACAGTACTAACACTACAGAACCCATATTGATCCTACCCATACATACACTATACAAGGATTATACTCAGCCAACTATATCAGTGGGAAGCTGTGCACTCCCAGCAGTGGACAGGAAATGTCGGACACTGCGAGCACTACAGCTTCAGAAAGAAGGGAAGGGCTCAGGGATCCGGCACCGGGGCAAGAAGTCCTCTGAATCGCCACCATCAAGGGGGAGCCATCAAGGGGGAGCGCGAACTTCACAGCAAACGTTCTAATTTATATTGAATGTGACGTTCATGGCATGAAATAACCCTGTTGGCCAGCTTGGGTCAAGTGCCCGAGTCTCGCTCCTCCTCATTTCTGCACCTGGCGAGCTCAGAAACACTGAGATCTTGAAACCCAGGCACCATAGCCGGCTGTAAAGTAAATATCTTCACAAATTCAGACACTAGAGTCTTCCAAAAATACAGCTTTCCCAAGCATTAGGAAAGAAATTAGTCCTGTGTCACTCAAATGAGGACAATGTGAAAATTGCCATTATCAAGTATGTTGCTCAGCCATCAGCTACCACAATTTTTTCCTTTTTAAAAATCCTTCATGTTTACTAACCTTTTTCTTACGTAGACACAGATCTTATAGTTGTTTAGGTTCCCGTCTTTTACAGATTTGTGATAGCCATTCTTTTGTGTAGCTTTGCAAGTTTCTGACAAGCTTGAAACATATTCTGTATTTAAACTCAGCCTATAAAATAAATTATTCCTATTTCTGTACTGGTCTATGGAATCGTACCCTTCATGTGAAAATTGTCGCTGCTATGAACTGAAGTTGGCTTAAATGATGCAAAACTTATAAATCTCAGTAGTGCACATTTAAACTTAAAAATCTCATATCCACGGAGGACTACGTGTTTAAGTTTAGTCTTCAGGGATGAAGATACAAATGTGATCCTTTGTAGGGCAAGGCAACTCTGTGATTCTTAGATATTACTCAGTCCTGTGTGTTTGAATTTTTGTTAAGTAACACAGCTAGCTTAGTAGATGAAAGTATTAAAGGAAAAGTGATTTGAGTCCCATAAAAATCTTTTATGAAATCTCAAAAAAAAAAAATCCCATAGCAGTGCTTATGTAGAGTATGAAGCAAGGTAAAAAAACCCACAAAAACACGACAAAAATAGTATGCAGTGATAAAAACTATAACAGTACCTGTTATTCAAAACTACTTTAATTCATATAGTCTCACTGCCATTCAAAATAAGCAGTAAACAAAACATTTTCATTGGATCTTATATTTTATGCATATATTAAAGATTATTTGCCTCTTGCTTGTAAACATACTAAATATGATGTTAAATTTGAATTATTCCATGAAACATAAAGCTAAAGAATTAGTAAAGAAAAGCATTAAGGTTCTGACATGGGAAAGGCGAGAAAAAGAATAAAAAAACTCAACACATAAAGGCATTTTTGGAATGAAATAAACACATACATTTACTTAGGACTCAGTATTTTTATAAGATTCTTTTGATTAGCCTTCTACACTATATTCTATCTTTCATTCAGAAACAAATCCAAACGACCTATACCCATCAGAATTGAAACAGAAATGCCATTTCCCTCATTGGATTATGCACAGCTCCATATTCTTTCATGCATGTAGGAATGTCTGTGGTATATAAAGACCCAGCCGAAAAGTCTTTCAAATTTAGAAGATGCCTTTTTTTATAGGCAAGTTTATAAACTATTTGTAGGTGCCTGAGGTGGTTTTGTACTGTAATAACTACACAAACTATGTAATTCTGGAGCGCAACACAAAGTGGGGGGTGTTGTCTACAGATCCTATGCAGCCCCTAGTGCTGTACTTCACTAAAATGAAATCTTTGTAGAGTACGGTAGCCCCAGCGCAGAATCATTACGCCTGACTCTGCAGGACAATAATGGCAAAGAGATTGCACTGTCAAGGGACTAGTCAAGGGAAAAAGGCAATCTTCAGAGCACAATTAAAAGCACATACTTTAGATATCTATTGCCTTCTTTCGATTAGAGAGAAAGCCTAGCTTAGATTAGTTTTAAATAGATGGTGAGGGCAGGCAAATCAGATCCCATGTAATTAAGCGGAATATATCTACATCAGACCGTGAACTTTATTTACCTGCTTTACAAGTGTCTAAACCTGCCTGCGAACTGCCAGCTTTGAACAGCAATTTCTGACCAATATTCTTTAAAAAAAAGTATCTTTTTTCCAAACAGAAGTGTTGTGTGTAAGTCGGACAGAGAAGCGGGCTGAAGTAGCTAAATGAGTGTATGACAGGCATCGACACCGGCGCTATGGATGATACCTGTCTGTCTGTCCAGGAGGCGCTGTCATGACTTCTCAGCCAGGAAGACTGTCCAATCTTGGACTGAGAGTCCTCACCTGCCCTGGGAAGACATGCTGCTATTCAGAGAACAGCGATCCTTGACTGCTTTAAGGGCAACGTGAACATCATTAGGAGGAGAGTGTACTTCTTGTGTTAGTTCAGTAACAACAGGCACGTTTCAACCGCAATTCTTTTTGTGAGGGCTTCATTCTAAACGAGGTCATAATGAGAGGGTAGCTTCCCTTCTAACCCTGGGATCTTCACCAGCCCTAGTTTCAACCAACTGTTTTCATTTGTAGTTGTCCTGGTTTGAGTACTTTGGTTTTAAATGGTGTTTACGACATTTTTAAAAAGACAGATTAGCAAAATAGCTAATGTAACAAAATTACTGAGAGATACAGTTAATTATATATATTTATATAAACCATCAACTACATCGGAATCTGCATTAGATGGTAAAGTGTCTTGGAAAAATGAATGTAAAAAACTTATGAAGGATGAGAGAGTTGTGGAAGATCAGTTGCACCTGATAGCATATAGGGAAAGGAAGGACAAGGAAAGGCAAGCTATCCAAATTTATGATTACACAAATGTAGGGCTCAGAACAGCACTTAATTTTTGTGCAGACTTACTTGACTTGGAGACATGAAATCCACTAAATAAGAGTGTTTAACAATAGGAAGTTACACTACAGTAGGATGCTAGGTCCGATTTAAGAAAGCACTCGAACTTTTCATTAAAAAAAAAAATTGTAGAAAAAACAGAAATGAAGAAATGATACAACTATGAAAAAATCTCTTGATGTCATCTGCTTTTTGACTGATGCTTCATATTGCTTCTCTTCAAGTCTAATTAAATGTCCTTTATTATTACTAAAGCATGAGATTTTTTTAATTGGGCTGAAATAATATAAACCTAGATATTACATCAGTTAACTAGTTTATTCTCAAAAATACATTAATTACATCTTCTTTCCATATTTATTAAAATATAAATAAAATACATAAAAAATGCTAATGTGAAATCACCATTCATGGAACTATGATTTTGTTTAAATGTAAATATTTGAAGGTCAGAGGCTACAATTATAAATGGGTTATCAAAGAAAATATATGCACTATGTGAAGAAAACAATTAGCTTTTTTGAACGAAATTTAAAGTCTTTTTTAGTAAAGCCTGAAGTCTTCACATATAATGTTTCATTGCATAATTGCCACCATATTTTAAAAAAATAACAATAAAATGCAATAGCCAATTGAAGATAAATATTCTCCTGTTTCATCCTCACAAATTGAAGGAAATAATATTTTTATCTTTGTAACTACTTTACTAACAAGTTTTATTTCCATTAATGGGAAACATTACATTTGTCCTAATTTGAAAATTTGGTCTTCAATGTTTAATATCCTGTGTTTGATTTGGAACTCCTTTATTATCCTTTTTACTACAGAGAAACGCTGGTTTATAGTCGGATGCATCCCACTGGAAGTAAGACTGTGGTAGCTGTATCACAATTCATTGGTAGCCAGTTTTCTAACAAAAAGAAATCGAACAGTAGGACGGAACATGTCCTTAATTTAAAACTATAAGGAATACTCTAATAGACACTAGCAATTAAAAAGATATGCACTAGTACACCTTTTAGAAACAGGCACTGGGAAATGCCTAGTGTCAGTTAAGGACATTAGACATCTTCTTGTGGAAAATAACCCTCCAGAGAAATGAAAAAAATGCAAAACACACCCCACTCCAGATGATACTGTATATGAAGAATCTTCAATTCTTTGAAGATCAACTTTCATCACTGGCCACAAATCGGTTTATAATAATTATCACTGTTCTACCTGATGACTTCCTATTCAGAAAAAAAAAAAAGTATTCTTTTCATTTTCACTGCATTTATTGCTTTTAAGAAGTGATAAGAAAAAAATAATTTTCCAAAGTAAACAAAATCATGCATAACAGCTTGCTTTCTTTCTTTTCCCCCAAAACAACAGTAATGTTGTTTAAATAACTGCTTATTTAAAAATACTTGAATTTTTTTTTTTTTTTACATGTATAGCTTTCAGTTGATTTCAGTTAAAAGAAATACCAGACACTTATTAATGGTGCATTACTATAGTATAAAATTAGGGGCAGTTTAAAAACCTGATGCTTGATGCAGTTATGGTTTCACAATGGGAGGAATAATTTCTTGTAGAGTGACATGTTCCCTTATGTCACAGCTATTCTTCCTTTACAAAAGCTGTTACTTTGATGGGGAGGACAAATGCCTGCCATATATTACTATGCAGTCCATTACAATGGGTTCATTCATATTTATAATACAATCTGTGATGTTGATGCAATCACTTTAGACTTCACTGTTATTTCAAACAAATCCATAACTGAGAAAAAGGCAGGCTGTTGACAGGAGTTAATGTGGGGTTTTCTCTGTTTACAATTGCTTTCTAATCTACTAAATGGCTGTGAAAATTGATGCACTGTTAGAAGTGCTTTTATACACTACTACAGATAAAGGGCTGTTATACTGCAGTAATCTCTGTAATGCTAAATTGAATTTTCGACAGGGTTTTTTTTTTTTGTTTTTCCAATTTGAATGTGACAAGGTAGGCTAGTCAATTTATGGTAAGCTTAATTCCATCAATGCAAAGCATTTTTCCATCTTTATTAATTGAGATGCTTATTATTGCTAGGGGAAAAAAAGTTAGAGCTAAAACTTGCAACGATCACAATACGTACTTTAGGAAAAATCTCTTAGCGGTCAAAACCTGGGCCAGAGCGGCTAAATTTTGTAAGCAAATTTGTAATCTGTTCAAGCTACGCAAGTGAATCCTCAGCAGGTAAAACACAGTAGTACATCTTGCAGAACTGCTCAGCTTGCCATGAAGGTAAACACGTTTTGCTTGAACATTACAAAATAAAATTTAGGATTAGATGATGTGCCAATAAAATAACTTTCCAGTGGGATTTTAGGGAGACATGTAAAGACAATGTTTTATGTCCAAGTTACATGACCAATGAAATCACAGTCATAAAGAAGTCCAAAGAATGTGTACATTAGTTTACCACCCTGAAAAGTAAGTGAACTGGAAAAAATAATAAAGCTTTTAAGCTTCAGATTTCCCTGATAAAGAAAGTGCAAAGAAATACCAAGGCTGCTGCTGATACATAACAGAAGTAAAGTACAGTAGAAGAGGTGCCCTCAAAAAAATTCCTGACACACTTCTCTGAAATGTCTGGTAGCTCATTAAAACCTGAACCTGAGGAATGCAAGACAAAATGCCTTTTTATGTTAATCAAGGAGCTGCTAATTTTCTATATGAATATGAAAATATTACTAAAAAATAATTAACAGAATTTTTACATCACTTCCAATGGAAAAGAAATCCTTTATATTCAAGACATTTGCATGTCTAGTAACTTCATATTTTGCTTACGTGTTTTAATTCTGTAAGATTTAATAAAGAGGCATAGTTCTCTCAGATAATAGAATAATTTATGTTGGAGGAGACCTCTCTCGAGGTCATCTGGTTCAAACTCAGCTTCAAAGTGAGATACAGTTGTTAAGTTGGATAATAAAATTTTTCAAAAACTAGGCTGTTAGATATAAAGACTCAAAATTCTTAATTCAACCTTGGTCACATTTAGTCACATCAGCTGAATTCAGTAGTCAAATGTAACACAAAAAATGCCCACGCATTTCATGCAGGACAGTATAATTAGTCCACACAGAGTAGTAAGTAAAATTCACTTAAACGGTCTATCAACTATACATCAAATGTGTAGTAACCAGGCTTCAGGAACAATAAATCTCAAAGAGCATTTTATTTCTCTTGTGTTTTTTTCCTATATGATTATTTCTTTGCTTGAATCCTCAGTTTTTCCCCTCTCCATTTTCAAAATAAAAAAGGCTTAAGAGCTAAATTCTTTTAAAAGATGGCAGAATCATAAGAAGGTATTTCTGGAGCTGCTTTAAAACGTACTGGGAATGGTCATCACTTATAAGTTAGCACTGATTTTTTAAAACTACTGTACTGATTGCAGTTGCAAATGGAATTTCTCCCCCTACCAAATTAAGTAAAATAATACACAAAGGGATTCTACAGAAAAGTGATTATTTTGCATAAGTAGGGTTAAGAAAAATGAAAATCTCCTGCACACCTCTCATTCTTCAATATTAATTTCTATATTAGCTTGGCAAATACAACCTCTTAGGAACAAAGATGTTCCTTCAGGTAATTAGTGGGCATCTTCTAAAAGCCCTTCAGTATAATTTCATCCCAACTTGTAGCTATTGTGAAACACAACCACAGAAGCCACCTAGTTTAGCAGCCCTGTTTACTTCAAATACCGTCATTCTTCACGGCAATACCAACAAAAGCTGGTTATGTTCAAGTCTCTCATTTCAGAAGAGGTTCTGCTGTGCAATACTGCATTATACAACGTTGCTTTCAAATCTTCAAAGATGTAAAACATTCCTCTCAAACTATATCACAGCAAAAAAGAATTTACCTTAAAAGGTAGTTTTATAATTTGTGAAAATGACAGAAAATCAGTAATCACATTATTTGGGACACTAACTCAGATTAAATTTAGCCTAGAGAGAGCGATATCTCCTTTGTTTAGTCACAAAGTTGAGAAAATTGATATAGGAAGTGTCCGCTTTGGTGTATTATAATATATTTATCTCATAGCACTTCAAAAGATGGCTGAATGAGCTATTCCTAAAGATAACTGAAAGGCTTCGTGATATGCAACTCAGACCAAGCTAATGTGCATATTGCAGCCTTCAGACATTTCAAGAATCATGGGTTTTTTTTCTCCCTACATTATAACTGAAATCAGATTTCTAACTTAGAATTGTTATCCTTATAAAAACATTTGAAAAAACTCAACAATTACAGGCATGCTAAGATACACTAGTAGATCACAGGTTTCCAGCCAGTACAGTGGCCATGAAAGTCCCAGTTACAAAGACATGCTAACATTTTAGAAGGCTGACTCGGGGCAGAAAAGCAGGAATTAAGTAATAAGAACAGCCTGCACAACCTAAGAGAAAAGAGATGATGGAGCACGAACAACTATATGCCTGTAAAGAGCACACACATTTTGGATAGCAGGCATAATCAAAGTGGTAACGACTGAAGATGCAGTCATCACTAGTACTGAAAACTACAAGAGGTGCCAAGATTAGCTGGTCGTTCAACGCATCACAACTTGCAGTGTGATTCTGGAAGGCTGGATTTCTTAAGTACAAAAGTGAGGGTGACTTAATAGAAAATGTTGCTTCTGCTTCTGCTCTAGCAGGCTGATGCGCATGTGATAGAGCATGCAAACTTCTGTAGAACTAGACTTAGAGAAGCTCTACCTTACCATGCACTAGAAAGAGAGTCCTCACTAGGAAACTCTCTTCAGTTGTAATACACCTGACTGACTTGCAATTTGTGGAAATTAACATGACCTGCTTTGATAATCTTTAAGGTCCCTTCCAACCTAGACCATTCTATGAATAATGCGTATAATACAAAGGATTTACTCATCTGGAGAAGAATTTTATGTAACAAAAATAGCCACGGACAATTAGAAGCTCGACAGTGTATTTCCTAAATATACCTACTTGTATATTGCAGAAATAGAACGAGATTATAAATGAACTGTCAATGAACTTGCCAAGAAATTTTGAATTTTCAGTTAACCTGTCAACAAGAAAAGGGCCTTTTCTTGAACAGCAGTTTTGTCCAACTGTAAGATCCTGCTTCGCCTAGGAGAAGAGGTGGAAATATGGCAGTAAGTCCATTTAATCCTTCTTTTATTCTTTCTTCTGCATAAGGAAACTATAGGTTTGCTGTCTATCCATACTGGAGTGAGTCTGAAACATTAATGAGATTTTTATTTAGACATTCATATGAGTGCACCATAGTTAAGAAAGAAGTTTGTCCTCCAAATGGCATTAAGGTAAGATAGCTTCCTGTCGTTGCCAGAATTATTCACAGCAAATAATTTCCCAAAGAACTCTAATAGGCAGTAGGTATGAAGATTTACTTCCATAGAAAAGAACACAAATTTTACTTATCCCCTAGATATGTTACAGTTAAAAAAACATCTACAGAATATGAAACTGGAGATGGGTATAGACATTCATCTCCCATCCCTCTTAAGAGTCTATACAGGTGCATTCACCAAGGAAAATAATGCTAATGAGGGACAGGGTATGATAAAGAATAACTGGGACAGTTAAACAACTGTAAGTGTATATATCTTTAAGGAATTTTAAAAATAAAGCTAAATCGAGAAGGCATCTTCTGGATCCTAAACTTGGGAAAGCATCTGCATATGGCACCAGGTCTACTTTGTACCACTAGGCAGAGGAACCACATTCTTATATTGTGATGTTTCCACGTAGGAAACACCACACAATAGATGAGAAATCTCAGTGAAGGTCCCATAAAACTTTCCTTGAAGACTAACATTGACTTTGGTCCATCTATACAAGCAGTATTACAATAAGAGGAGTTATTTTTTGCAAGGACTAATCAGATTTTAGAGAATGACAAAACATTTGGACGGCGACAGCCCAACTCTGATGTTACTTTTTTGCTCTGCTGCATGGATAACTCCTGCTTGAAATTGAGGCCACCAGCCAAAATTCTACCATCTATCCCTATTCTAGCACCCATAATTCAGCGCAGAAGCTTGATTATCTTCCTTCTTTTAAAGTACTATTTTTACTTGGCTGCATATTTCCTGTATTTTTATTCTAACATGAAAATGTTAGTAAGAACATAAAATACAGCACTAGCGAGCTGGTTATCTCATGCAAGCAATCAGACTGGAACCTAATCTAAATTTTGCTGCAATCCAGTGTACGTGGAAATGTCCTGAAAGTACCTAGCCTTCATACCACTCAATTTGCCTTTGGTATGTTTTGTAGCCAAAACCTGCAACTATCACCTTATTAGTTTTTGTGAAAATCTGAGCACAGCTTTGATAGCTAAATCTCTTTCACCTTTTAATAAATTGCATTTCCTGAAATGCTATTTAATGAAAACAATTCTTCTCAAGAGAACATTTTATACCAGTCAACTCAGTTTCTTAAAGTATTATGCTTTATTTTTGTTTCACTATTTCTAAAAGAAAATATTGGATGAAGCCTGTCTTCTGTGACAGTCGTCTTTTCCCCCTATGTATCTTGCTTGCACAAAAGAGAAAAAGAAATTAAATACAGCTTTATAACATCTATTTCTTGTAATCGTGTCTTAAAGATATGAAAATGGAAAGAAAAATCAATCACAAATGTCAGCACTGTTTTTTTAGATATACATTGTTAATATTAAAGAAGCGGTAGTTTAGAAGCATATAATTTAAGTCCAGATTGCCTGATTTACATTACTGACTCCCTGATTTGGCTTAGTTGAACACTGAATTTAAATAGAGGTGCTTGAAGTCACGAGGGACTTACATATATGAGCTTATATGCTGTGCTGAATCAACATCCCATTGCAGCAAATCACAAGTACAGTATGTTTAACAAGCGTAACATGGCAAGCATATTTATCCACAACAAAGCCAAAAATGACAACTCCTCTATGCATTTTTGTGAGTTAGCAGATATCAGCAGGCAACAATAACATTACTTACTACCTACCTTTCCTTAGAAAGAACTATTTAGCACAATAAACCAAAACCAGAGTATATATTTTGGAGTTGAAAGGAAAAGGTCCAAACTGGCATGCTTTAGCTGTTTGTTAACTGTTTTTCTCCTAATGAATTGCCCTGTTGCTCTGCATCACTCTGATTGCAGTATAACAGCTTTCATTAGTCATCATAAATACAGCTTTGTGCTGCTTTATTTACATTCTTATTTCAAATAGCTAGAACTTCACATTTTAATAAATCAGGGTATTTCTGCACTTGCTGAAAAATAATCTGGTAATGTCTAATACCTGATTTTACCTTAAAGAACCTTCAAGCTGAACCTTTAGGGTTTTGGGTTAGTGGTTCTTTTTATACAACTTTGCCACCAGCATAATTCCACCATGGCCAAAATTCTTGCCAATAACAAGGCTAAGGGAATAAAATTTTTCTGTAATTAGGCTTTGCAAACTGGGCTTCTCTTCTGGTAGAACTGTCACAAGGGGAAACTGATATTTGAAGCTTAAAATATGATTATTGCTTGAAAATGAACTAGCACTGTAAATATGCATAAAAATGAGCTTAGGAAAAATCTGAATCACAAATACGAACAATAATAAATATTAATCAGTAATAGGATGGTTTTCATAATATACAACTATTTTCTAGACATTTTCAGTAACATGTCATTAAAAAGCTTAATTTTCTTCTTAATGCATTATCAAGTCAAAAAAGAGGACAACAATTACAATCTAAAATACTGTTTTATGGTAGAGATTCTCTGTAAAATAGGTTTTTATAAACTACATTATTTTACCCAGGTCAATGTAAAGTCAATGAATTTCAGACATAACTGACCTGCTCTGAATTCTAGTGAGTGATTTAGATACAAAAGTCAGTGTGTTTATCATCCAAAAAGTGAAGAGTTTCACAATTTTTAAATTTCTTTTAAGAATCAAATGGTTTTCCTAAATTTGAAAACCAAAAATAACAAAACCCATATCTACATTGAACAATAACTATCATAGAGACTATTTGTCACTACTAGTATTCTTCAAACCCATGACTTTGGTAGTACTGAAAAATGAATGCCTGACACGGATGAATAGATATGTACATACATATAAAAATGATAATGTCTATATACATTTTAAACACACACAGATATTACATGTGCATATGCATTACATTCAGCTTTTTTGACTCAGAAGGCTTTAGTATAGCTACTTATGCCAACACAAGTTTTATTAATGATCTATGCCAATACTTTGAAGCAGTGACTCTTCGCAAAACCCCAGCCGGCAACTAAACTCAGTTACAAAAAGGCGTTTCACCTTTTAACTAACTTATTCTGCCAAAGAAAGATTTACCAAGTGCATTATAAGGATTCCAAAATAATATTTACGTAATATAATGGGAACAAGTACAAAGACGCGAAAAGACATCTATAAATGAGGCTTAGTCAACAAAAAGGAAAAATAAAAGATAATAGATCCTTTGAAAGATAATAGTTCCTTTGAAAGAGGAACAATGGTATCTTTTAAATTCATTTTTAACCTTCCTAAAATAAGGAATTAAATGTCTTCTGTTCCATTATTAAGACCTTTTAAACAAACTCTCCTGTGTTCAGCATGTTCCTCTCTGCTTGGCTAAGTTTATATTAACCTCAAATTTGGGTTGTATTCAACATCTCCTGACCCATCCTGCTGCTGAAGATAAACCTTGTACTGTGGTTTTCCAGGCTATAAAATATCAGCAAGTAGAAAAAAAAAATTAATTTGGTAGATGGGGTTTTAGGTATATTTAGTTTGTCATCTGGTTGCTTTTCTTACCAATTACGTGTTGGCAACAAAATCCTCGAAGGGGCTTCTTTCCCCTCATAACTGATTATGAACCACACACCACAAACGTGGCATCTACAAAACATCTATGTAAGCTCTCTGGCGACATAACTACTTAATTCCATGACAGAACGTGCTCTCAGCACTATTTTTATATTCTTTTAAATATTTGGAATGTTTATCTAACATTAGACTTCTAGACACCATCTATAGACTTCTTGAATGCTAGAATTATTTTCTATCCAGTGCAGATGAACACAGTGTTAATGCTGGTCAGCTGCTGTAGCTGTAAAGGTAGTTAATTGGCCATTTATCAAACTCTCCTATGGTTCTTTTAATGGAAAATATTACGTCTTTATCTCTAATGAAATCATTGTGTAGTTATTGCATAACAGATTCCAATACTTTGCACTAACATTGAGACCAGTTTGGCATGACTATACTTATTCTCTAGCGTCAGAGTATTACCTATAGCTCAGAAAAATAACCAGCAAACAGCCTCCTTCCGTCAATACATCGCACATATTCTAGAATATAGGACATACAAGTGCAGATGTGCAGAAAAAAATATATGGATAGGGAAGTTCTTCGCTATATTCAATAAATATGTTGAATTTGATACACTGAAGATAGGTTTGTAATATGTCAAAATCAAGGAGAGCTTAGCGTCTTTTGGTGTGCACATTAATCATTAACCATCAAGTGGTCTCAGACAAGTCAGCCGAAATGTTCTGTATTTCCCCAAATGTCACTAAAAAAATGCATATTTTTCCACTTTTTCTATTTGAAATATTTTAAAAGTAATTTAAAAGTATACTATCCATCTTCAGTGATGGTCTAGCTGAAGACTAAACAGATCTGTATGAACAGCTATCTATCTTAACTGCTTAATGTGGGAGATCAGAAATTTTATCAACCCCAGAATACTCCAGAAATCTGAACTGGTGTCAGACAACCTATATATTCTGTTTTCTTAGATGTAATTAAGGAATAAAATAAAACTGGTTTTCTCCAGAAGAGGGTTTGTGTGGGTTTTTTGTTTGGGTTTTTTTTTTTTAAAAAAACCTTTTCAAGTCATTGGATATAGCACTTTACTGAATCTTTAAGAACAAAATTATTACTTAGTGCTACTTATTAATAAAAATAGGTTGGAACATCAACATTTTAATTTAGATTAATGCTAGAAATACTTTATATTCTAAAAAAAAAGCTTTAGAAAAGGAAAAATGAATACAGGTTTTATTAACTGCATTGTAAGCACAGCCCACATTATTTTTTGCACAGAAGAAAGTTCCCATAGCAAGTAATACTAGGAAAAAGCAGGCTCAAAAATATTGGCATATTTTTAAGAATGTGATATAAAAGTAATGAAATCCCATTATCTCAATGTACAGAAAGTACAGAAAAGGTAGTAAGAAATCAACTTGATTAATTCACAAAGCCTTCTGTGACTTGAAATTCAGAAAGGAAAAGCACAAACCATGGTAATTGGATAGAATTAGTGAGGATGAATATACAAAGAATAATGCAATTGTGTAAGGACAAAATAGAAACATCAGAGCACAGAATGAAATACAACTAGCAAAGAAAGAAAGAAAAAAAAATAATCACTCTATAAATATACTGATAAGGAGGAGGAGACCAAATAAAGACTTAGTTCATTACTCAAAAGGGAGGGAAAGCTTTGAGTGGATGAGGCCACCAACGCTAAAATGTTTAATGACTTCTTTTACCTCAGTGTTCACTAAAATTATATTTTGAACATAATTAATACCAGTGACAGAGCACTAATGCACAGCTAGCTCTGATATTTTCTAAGAACTCTGCCAAAGACCCGAGACAGATAAAAACAGACCCAGGGCATTAGTTAAAATAAAACAAATTGCAGCTACACTTGATAATATTTTTAGAAGAAATGTGATTTAAGAAAACTGGAAGAATGCAAAAGCCATGACTAATAATAACAAAAGAAGAGAAGTATCAGAATCGCTCAACACAAGTCAAAATGTCAGGCTGTTTCTAGGAGGCATGGACAGGAGCATCATCTTTTAAGATATGTGAAATCATGCTTTAGTTCTGTCGCTCATCAACTTCAGCTCTTCGTCCAGTTTTAGACACTGAACTACAAGAAGGAGATTGACTTTTTCCTTTTTGATATCAAGAGACTAATAAAAATCATGGACATCTGAAAATCTTAATCTACCGAAAAGAAAGAGAAAAAAATAATGCACTTTTTATTAGTCTACAGACAACAAAATATCACGGAAAACACAGTACTTCAAAAGGCCACCTAAGCCTCTTTCTTATTCTCAAGATCAATGTGGTCTTCTACAGTGAGATACCCCATTCAGTAATATTTTTTTGAATATATAGAAAGAAGCAAAAAAAGGGAACAGATATGCAAAAGAGAAACAAACATGCTGTTCTTTTTCTCGAATGTGTATGTATTTGTCTAATTTTTTTCTTAGACAGCTCCATCAAGAATGGTACCTGTATCCTCAATCTCACTGTGTGAAAGGGAAATAGATCAAATAAAATTTTAACTGTCTGTAAGTTTTATGATTCTTAAGTCTAGCGAAAGGAAGAAGAGCTATCCAGCATCAGAAAAAGTGAATTTATTTATTTCTCATGAGTAATATAACCATATTTTGTTTTACTCAAAATCAAGGAAAGCACAGCAATACAGCAAGATCTCTAATAAGGTATAAATGGATTTGTTGGAAAAAACCCCAAAAAACTGTGGTTCACCTGTGTGTTCACACAGAACATGAAATTTCAGTTAATTCTTGCTAAAGTGTCAGAAATGAGACGATGACAACGTGCTACCAGCTAAATTATGTTTGTGAACCAGCATTTTAAAGTAAACTTCCTTCTGGCATTCATTAACAGAAATTCCACAGTGAGAATAAATAGAGCTAAGAGAGACAACCCAAAATTTAATTGCCTAAGTATCTAAAATAGTCAAACAATTCTTACTTAAAACTCATTTTTTGGTGAAGTTGGACAGATGTAAAAAAAAAGGGCATAAGAATAAGAACAGAGTTGTACTGTGACATCCTAGTGGAAGTAGGATCAAACTTTCCTTAAGCCTTATAGTTAACGCAGTCTATATTGAAGCATTAGTATTTGTCTACTTCTTCCTACCGAGTGAAGGCTGGGATTTTCTGTGTGTTTTTTTAAATTGCACAACAGACATACACAGTGATATTCTAAGAATTTATAAATAACCCAAATCAACTTGAGCGAAACAGGAACAAAATAATATATTAATTTCATTTGCAAATGATTGCTGTAATCGCAAAAGAAGTCTGAACGAGCTTAAAAACAACAAAACGAATTATAACTATGTAAGAATTTTTATCAGAACAAGCTTAAAAATGTATTTATATGCAAAATGAAGTATAAAATGTACTACTGTGCAAGTCAGGCTCTATCAGAGCTGAGGATAACTCTTCTTCCTTTTTTCCCCCTGCAGTTTTTTTCCTGGCTACTGTATTTCCTTTTAACTACTATATTTAACAACCTGTTTAATTAGATTTCTAAAATTTAAAGTTGTGTATTGATAACTATGGAAATTATGGAGTCACTCAGTGAAGGAGCTGGCGAGCTAAGTGATAAGCAAATATTCACATAACATTTGGGGGAAGAAAAGGCTTTAATATCAGAATGGCAGTTACACCCAGACATTTAGATGTACAGATCAGGCTATGTGTTCACTTCCATTTCCAACTATAATCCTTCAGTGTTTAGTTTCTCCAGTAGTTACTCTTTAAACCTCTATAACTGATCCATAGCTTAGGATTACCCATCGCAAACTAAAATGACAGATTATTTCCTTAGCTCCCTTGAATAACCAACAGGGTAATTGGGAATAATTATTCTCCCTTTCTGGGAGGTTTTCCCTTAGCTTTTCTCCCTGAATTGGGATAGGACTCTTCATTTTAAATTATTAGTAGATCAGGATCCTGAGTAGCACCCTACTGAGGAAAAGCCCTTATCTCTTATTTTGCTATCCACACAGCACATTCAGGCCCTTTTCTAGCAACACATGAATACACATTATATACATTAATCTCATAGCAGTATTAGCTACCACAATCTACAATACTTTTCTAAAGCTAGTTCTTTCCATTTGGAATATATCTTCACACAGAGACAACATGCATTACATTAACATACTGAAATTGATGTGGAAGCAGATAATGAATATTATAGTTACGTACTTGAAATATTAATTCAGCGACATCTCAAACTAAAGAAAGTTTGGCACAGTTAGGGCAGATTTTGCGATATATATACCTATTTATAATGCAATAATGTATATTTTGAAGTGCTACAGGTCTTAACATAGTATAAGCATACACATTGCACGTGTAAGCATAAGAAGGATGACTGGATGAGTAGAAGTCTATTGGCTGTCCTATTAAAATGTCTTAATATAAAACTACTGTGATAGGTGTTGTGATTTTTAGGTTTGCAAAGTTTCAGAACACAGAATCTTAAATAACATTCTAAGAATGGAGAGGCATTGTTTATATTCTCCTCTCTGTTCAAGACAACAGGAAAAAAAATATGGTGAAAGGAAAAATTGGAAGGTTTTAGGAAGATAAAGAATGATGAAGATTGTTCAGTACCTTGGTAGGATTTAGTTAGGCATCAGTATCTGGTTAAACTTTTTCAAGTGTTTTAGAAAAAGGACACAGCCAACTTAGAAATCACATTTGCCCAACTGCAATTCAAAGAAATAAAATAAAGGAAATAATTTCCCTTCTATAAGGGAACATTCTGCATTATTTACCTCGCTTAGCTTGCCAATTTCCTCTTTTGCATTGGTCTTTTGCAAAGCAATAATGGACAGAAAACCATGAAAAATACAATAATAAAGCCACAGAAAGTAGAAATGGAATACACAGATTAGGTATAAATGCATACAATTAAAATTTCAAGCTAAAATGTGTCCCCTGAAAACTTTTAACACAAAATACTAAGCTGTAAATATATAATCTACTGCAATATAGCTGCCTTACCCTTCAAGGTAGGAGAAGGGGAAGTAAAATTAAAAAAACAAAGAAGTAGCTAAAAATAAAAATCTTTTATAAGAAAGAAATAAACCTTAACCTAAAGATTCATGGACAATGTTAGAGGCAAACACTGAAAGCTTTCTTTGCTCCCCTCATCCTCAAGGCGTTAGATAACTTTTAAACACCTTAAAGTGATCCAATTTATATCACCTTACTGTTAGGTAATAGCATTACGTAGAAAATAGCTGTAAAGTTTGTTTGTTCACAGTTCACTGCATGTGTGCAGTAATGTCTATTTTGTGAAAAGACTGTACTAGCAAGGAGGAAAGTTGCCTGTTTACCATCTCCTGATGGTTGCAGAGCAGGTGAATTTGAACCTTCTTCTGGAGGTGGGGCAACCTGCTTCTCGCTGGAGGAACTAATCATGCTCAGCTTTAAGCCAAGTTTCTTAATGCAGGGTGGAACAGGATGAAGGGGAGATGCGCTTTTTCAGAGGACACTGAGGGCAGGATACAAACGCGTTCTGAAGTTTTTAAGGTCGTCCGGCTCATCCACCAGTTTTGATTTTTCACTACATAGGGAATTATTTTCTTCTTTTTTATATTCTTATATACTGGGAAGAAAAATAGGCAGTCTTTGGTGTCTTTTGGTGCACTTCCTTCAAAGCTCTGCCTGAATCGCAGTCCCATCATTATATTCTAATCGAAAAACATGCAAGTTCCTAGGGCTTTTGACATGCCGGCTTCAGAAGCAAGAAGCACCTTGGGAAATCTAGGAGGTGATTTGATCTCAAGCTATATCAAGTCAAAGAACAGTCTGATGAGCTACTATGTAAATGTTAATGAAATGCTCTCCGAAATGTTAATGGTCTAATGCAGGTGACCAGAAGGAGAGTCTCTGAATAAGTACACTAAGAAAAATCGGTAGCTATATATTAGCTTCATAGCAAGCTGCCGAAGTAGTGAAATTACATTAATGAAAACAAACTATTCATTTTATCCATCTGTAACCGAGCTCAAATGCCATACTTACTTAGCTTACAGGATGCGTAAATTTAGATTTTATCTTTTAATGGTTTGTCGCGGTTTGGGCTGGATTGGCCCAAACAGACAGAGCAACAGATGTTCCAGAGAGAGGAAGAAAAAGAGACTAGTTTAGTAGGAACTAAACTACTTTAACGAAATATAAAGAATAAAATAATAGAAAGAAAATAATGAAATATATACAGAACCATATGAGGTTCCCAGGATGACAATCACGTCACCAGCAGGCACTGGGGAAGTCCCAGGACTCAGTGACAGATGAGAACTGGATTCTGGATCTGGATTCAGGAACACACGGATGGGGATCAAAGGCAGACGAACAGACAGAGCCCTCCTCGGACACCATCCATTGAAGAAAGAGGGCTGACCCTTTGATCCCTCAGCTTTTATACTGACCATGATGCAGATGGGATGGAATACCCTGTTGGTCAGTTTTAGGTCACCTGTCCTGTCCACTTCTCCCCACAGGTGGGACCCCTCTACACTTTTCTGCTTCTGACCCTCCAACGGGGCAAATAACAAAGTTGTCTGGCCTTGGTCGTTATCGCAATAAGTCTAAGCAAGAGCCTCTCTGCATACCATGCCTTGGCACCAACTATAAACATGGGTCTTTTCCTTCTGAGAGCGAACAGTTTTTCTGCACAACATGCTGTTAATTTCAGCCGTTAGAAAAGGCCTAGCTAGAAAGTAGAGTTATTGAACAAAATTGGTCCTGTTTTACCTCAAATCAGGACATGGTTTCATATATATTAAGCATAAATACTGTTTTTGGAAATGATTACTATTATATGGCTCATGTACTCAAAGAAGAGAAGTCTCACAACATCTAAGGAAAGATGAGGAATTTCTAGTATTTGTACCCTTAAGGTCAGAGGCTGTATTATCAATGTCGCATTCTAGTGGCGCGCTTCACATTTTGTTAAGAGGACATACGAGTCTAAAACAGCAAGCAGAAAACAAAAAAGTGTGAATTAATGGTGGAGAGAAACACCAGTTTAATAACTGAAGTGATTCTTCAGAATTTTTTTTGCGGGGGAAGGCGGGAGGTAAGGGTTAGGAACTGATAGCATAATGAGCATACCGCGAGCGTGGAGCAGCCAGTTCTGGCTGTACGTCTCCGTGAGAGTCCTCAGTGCACTGCCAGCTCCGTAATGAGCAAGCGTTCTACTCAACTGGGGAACTTAGTGTATTAAACAAACCACAGGATATAAAAATACACTGCTTGTGGAAACAAGCATAAAGAGATCAGTATTAATGAGGAAGTGTAGCAGATAAAATAGTAAGACAAGGACACAGAAGCACCACTAGTTTAGATACATCATTAAGCACAACCACCTTTGATACAAGCAGTTTTGATATTTCAGTGCTCCGCCTATGTCAAAACCCATGAACTTCGGCGTGTTGGAATGGTGTCTTAAAGGTTGCAGCTAATTAACCCAGATTGTCTTCTGCAAGTTCCAGACTTGTTTCTTGTGGGACAGACCTTCCAGTGGTTTTTTTACAGCTTAAATTGACCAGATTTACAGTGTTACTCTCTAACATAAACGTGACATAAAAGTAGAGAAACCAAATGCATCATTTTGCATGAGTGAATTGTGGAGTGTTTTCAGTCAGTATTTCTAGATTTATTTCAGTCAATCAGTGATCTGAAGCAGCGTATTACACCTATGCTCTGATGCCTTGCTGTGGGTGCGCTTAGGAAAAATGTTAAGATGATGAACAGACTGTGTGAAGTCCAAATAATTTCGACCCCAGTTCTTCAAAAGCTATTTCTTCTCACAGGTTAACTCAGCTGGAACCTCAAACTTCAAAACTGTTCAAGAATCAAAACTTCACAGAGAAACAAATAAGGTTTTCTGGACATTACACTACAGAACAATTTGAGGTTACCTCAGAACTAAATCCTGAAAGCCTTATCCAATACTCCTATTAGGTTTCCCATAGACTTTTTTTTTTTTAAAAAAAAAAAAAAAAACACACCAAAACCCACAAATCCCAGCCTACTGCAGAGGATCAAAGTACCATAGTGATACTCTACAGTCACAGTAGGCATAACTGGAACAGATATTATATCAGGGGAAAAGCTTCATCAAAAGACTAAACTGAATGAAATCATGCTGTTCAAGGCAAAGAAAAGAGAAGAAAAAACCCGTCTCTTTACCCATGCAAATCCCTTTAGGTCATAAAACATCTATTAAATTAATGCCACAATATATGATAAACCCATTTCCAGACTAAGCTCAAAATTGTATGCTATCAATAAACTGCATCTCAGTCTGAAAATTCTGATTTATAAAATGTTTTGACAAACATACCCCTTTAAATCATACAACTTTGCCTCTGAGGAGCCATGTCACTTCCTTTTCATGTCAATTCTTTGCACTGCTGCATTGCCACAATCTGCGGTGGCCACTAGAGCTCAAGTCAGACGGAGCTATCAAATCAATTATAACAGCCTGCCACTGTCTTACGCCGACAACAAATGATTGATAACAAAACCTGCCTACTTTCAGTTCTCATCTGACAGCAACAAAACAGTCCCTGCCTGCTTTTACTGGCGTTTGTCATAAATCAATAGCAATTTCATCACTCAGAAAGGTGCTGTCAACTCTACTCAGTCCATCTGGTTTCACTTTACCATTATAATTTTTAACGCATAAACTATTCAGGAAGGTTAATGTATAAAACTGGTTTCTTTCAGAATCTCCTATACATTGGCACCAGAGCAACTCTTACAAAATATGAAGCATCAATCATTTTTAAAGACGGGAGGAGGAACCAAGAGAATCATGCTCTGTAATCTTAACAATATATCTACACCTATCTCTGGAAATTCTCTCTTTAGTAGGTAATACTATCATCTGATCCAGAAAGAAATTGCTTTTTCTGACCCGTTATTATGGCCTTACAGTAATTATACATGCAAGTTAGAACAGTGAATCATTTAAATGAAACTCAGACTTTTCAAGCATGAGGTGATAGATAAGCTCTGTATTCTTTCTACCATGCTCAGCTAGGATGTCAATGCTATAAAAGAAAGAAGTAGATCTTCAGTATTCTACAAACATGAAAAAGAATAATGAAAATACTTTAAAACATCATGAGTAGTTACAATTATAAATTTGTATTATCTTACAGAATTCACTGATCTACTAAGTGGGACAATGAATTGTCCATGTTAACACATGGATCTGCTTCACAGCAAAGTTTCCAAAGCTGATCTGAAAATAATTTTATCACTAAATGAATTGCAGACTTCATTTGCTTAAAGCAGTTGGTGAACGTTTCAACTTCATTGTAGTGTGTGAAGCTCTGAAATATGGTAGTTACCAGGTGATAGTGCGTGCTTAAGAAATAAAGGTCTTACACAATCACTTCTCCAGCAAACCACTGTTCAGCTGTCACTGAGTGGGATGCTGTTTTAGTGGTTTATATCTGCATTTTGGGACACAAGCTATGTTATATTCACACTTCAAATAACAGTGATACTTCTATAGTGGTACTTTATAATAATGTTACTATTTGGATTATTTGCATTGACTAAAGTAAATCCTTATTTAAATCACTTAGTTTATTTCTGGTTCATAATACTATTAGGCAGTTAAATCAGCAGAAAACAGCTCCATTAACACCTAACTCTTCTATAAGAGAACACTGCAATATGTGCTCTTCTGAGGGAGAATATTGATTGATCAACAGATAATTCTGTTCTTCCTTCAGTAAAAAAAATAACACTATCACAGACGTTCACAGGATTCCCTATGCTAAAGTCTAAAGGATTCATGAAAGAAGATAGAAAAATGAGTGCAAGTAACTCAGACTGATTCTTGGCAGTTTTGCGACATTCAACTTTACCAAAAAAAACCCCAAACCCCCAAACAAACAAAACAAGAACCAAACCAAACCAACCCAACCCCCAAAAAACCACCAACCAAAACCAAGTCATATGCACAGGCTGACTGAAACTCCCTTTCTGATGTTCCTGGGTGCTGCTACTTTTTTTTTTTTTTTTTTTAAACTGAATGTCTTTTGGGATCTTCCACTTATATTTACAGCAAGGCTAAGACATTACAGCCAGTTTCCACATGACTCGTCTCTCTTAGATTCCTTCCCCAGATACTTAGGGTAAATAGTATCAACTAACAGCCTTCTCAGATATTTTGTTTTTAACAGGTAGACTAAGACATCGAAGAACCCATGGGTTTTAAAGGAACAAATGACATACAAATTTAGAATGCCACAGGGGAATTAAACAAGAGGCTGCTCTCTTACATTACAGAAAGAGAAAAAACTTCACCTGCTATCCAAATGAACACTTATGCCTAAAGTGTGATCTTACCAACCAATTACTTGAATCTTTAATGTGTAGCCAGTACAAAAGAGTAGGGTTTTTATTCCCCTTATGTTTCATTGTGACAGACGCAGCAAAACCGAGGAATTAATTTCAAGAAATGAATAGGCTGATGAGGTGATGGAAGATGCCAGCATTACAATGTGAAAACCAAGAAAGAATGAATTCATTTTTTCATAAAATCTATAGACCAGGAAGGATGTTTTCATTTGGGATGAAAGCCTAACCTAAACGCTACCTTATATCCCTCTGTTAGTGTAGGAAAATATAGTAGGGACATTAGAAACACGCTGTGCTCTTCAAGGCTTATCTTAACTATAACTAATGGTTGAAAAATAAGATAAAGAAAAAAATAGAAGCAAATAAATAAATACATAAATAAATACATAAAGTAAAAAAAACATCTCCAGGAAATGACTGGTTAGTACTTGCATATGAGAGCTTAATTCATATTGATGATTATTAGGGGGGAAAAAAAAACCCAAAAAGCCCTTAAAAGACATTTTCCTGAAAATGCAGAATTTATCTTGCTTCTGCCTAAATTGATGCACCATCTTTTTAAAACAATTTCTCCCATGAAGAACCCAGAAATGGGCAATGAGGGAGATGATCTGGAAAAATATGAAGTGAAATTAGAACAGTAACTTTCCTCAGAAGTCACTGTGTACATTTGAATCCTGTAGCAAAACACAAACCTCCAAAAGCAAAGGAAGAAAAGCAACGGAAAAATAAAGCAAGTATAAAGTAGTAGTATTGGTCCTATGATCTACAGAACTATGTCAGACACAGTGTCTTTTATTCCCAAGGTATTCAAGGTGCCTTGGGACTGTGTTTCTCCAAAGATGGATTAAAAAAAAATAAATTGTCATTTCTTGTGGCATGTTTTCATGGATTGCTGCAAAAAGGGTTGTATGAAAGATGTGAAAAGAAAGGCTGCAGGCATGTTTTCTTTTGATTTTACTAGCACACCACCCACACAGAAAATCCTGCATCACACAAAATGGGCCCACAGATCAATCTAAATCTTCTTGGATTTTATGCTCTGACCTGGGTTATCTAAATTGCAATAACTGAGGCCATAAACCTTAGAACTGCACCTAAAAAAGTCAGTTGATGATCCAATGCAGTGTCTGGATGTCTTGATTAACCCTGTCAAACCCACTTCTCATTGAGACTTAAGTTAGATTCTCAGCCCATCGGGACTGTTCCACTGCACATAGATATTCAGAGCATGCCCTGATTGGGAAAGAGCAGCTAACCTTGGAGTGACTAGGTGACTCGCTTACTTCTAGAAAATTCACAAATATTCTCAAGCAAAAGAAAGAAACTGGATCTGTGTTTCTCATATCCTGGTTAAATGATGAAGTAATCTGGGTGTTGAGCAAAGGCAGTAACATCCATCTCCTCCTTTCTCTATTGCTTTTCTTCCTTTCTCTCAGAAAAGCAAATATTTCATGCCAAATGGAAAGAAATTTCAGTTCTCAATACAATGCAGAAAAATGTACTTCTGGGGTAAAATTTATTTTTTCTCTTTCTCTTTGTCTTCCCACCAGAAAAAGAAGAATAGGTATGCACCGCTCCGCTCCAGACATTTCTCTCAGGTAATATGTTCACAAACTCCTCACTGAGAAACCCATTCCATAACCCTCCCCCCCCCCTTTCCCCAAATACATCTACAGTAGCAGAAGTGCTTCTTCTTGATGGCCGTCAGCCTGCTGTTCAATGACAGACTCGCTTAAGGAAGAGCTACCATGTTTATCTTCAGCCTAGGATTTCTCCTAAATCTTTCCAGGTATCCCATTACAACTTAAAGAACAAAGCACCCCACACTCCCCCCCACCTCCTGAAAAAAAAACCCGAAACCAACTCAACAAAACCCTCATTTTACAGGCAGTTTGAAACATTTTGCTGGAGTTGAAGGAAAGAATTGAGCGAGAGGATTGGATGTTATAACTAGATACATATATTTATCTATTTATAGATATGTATAAGTATTAATTATATCTATTAATCTATATAATCTACTAATATAGCTATTAAATATATAGATATCTTTACTAATAGAGATATATTTATTTATTTATACAGTTACAGGAAAGAAAGCAGAAAGACAAACATTCTGCCTTTTAAGCTAGTTTATGTGGTACAATGGTAATACAAAACTCAAACGCCTGAAAATACAGTAACTGGTTTTAACTGTAAACTGATTTTCATCTTTCAGAAATGCAAATGATGTCGTTCTTTGATGAAATTCTTAAGGTTGAACATAATTGTCTATTTTAAAGATTCTTTCTGCTACATAAAGGTACATGTCTCAAAAACTCCATTTATAGGTAAGTAAAAGGCAGATTTGAAACTACACATAATGCCCACTTGTGCAGGAAAAATTATGTGACCGAAGCTCGTTGCTACATATTAACAAATAAGGGGGACAATTTTGGTTTTATGCCATTTTCACGGAAGGCAATTAGAGTGCCTGTGCTACTATTAACCATGTGCATTCCTACATAAATACTAAAAAAATTAAAATAAACATAATTGCATCATCACTACTTTCCCTGAGGTAGTACCAGTGTTGGTTTGTTTTCCAAATTTGCCTTTTAAGCAGTGCGTATCGCTTCTTTTGGCCGACCGGCAGAAAGAAACGCCCCTGGACTCGGGAAGTTTTGCTGTTTTTTGACAGCTCTTGAAAGCCGGCAGAAGCCTTCGGCCGGGCCTCTCCTTTGGCTGGGAAGCAAGGCGTTTTGCCAGCTGCAGGGTTGGAGGGTGGGTTAACTCCCGGCTGGCATCCGCAGCCCTTGGGAGGGTCCGGAGGCAGCGATGGATGCTCACCCAGCGGCGCCACTGTCACTATGGCAACCTGGGGGTTGCCTGGACGACGCGGGGGCATCTCGCGGCTGATGCTCCCCAACGCGGCGGCCGCCGCTCGGGGCAAATACACTCGTTCACCCATCCTTCACATCTCTCCCCCTTTTACTTCCAACATTAATTCATAGAAATCTCGTTTTCTTCACGCTTTCCTATCCTCCCCCTCCTCCCAGCCCACGGTACATCCAGGTCAATTTTATTAAGCAGGAACGGCCGAAACACCGTCCTTACTCCTTCCCCTTACACAGCCCTAAAAAACACCTGGCATACAGCCAGACAAGCAAACGCAAGAAGTCCGTCCAAATAAGCTAATTTTTTTTTCACAGGTGGTTTACATTCCTTTCACCACAACTGATGGGGAGAAGAAAAGATTTATTCCTAAATAACGGAGCTGCTACAGCAATGGAGTAAAGGCAGCTATAGGGGTGGGCAATAGTCTGCATGGTGAGCCAAGATAAGAGGAGAGCGTAATTTAATTATCCCAAAGCACACGGAGTTGTTAATTTGAGCTGAATTTGAATTAACTGAAAATATTGTACCAGAAAATAAAACATGTAAATAAAGTGTTTCAGAGGCACTCTTCAAAACTTTTAACCTAAACAAACCAGAGAACTTCACAGTGCTTTTTCCTGTTGGGTCACACATTTAAGTCAGGAAGCCGCTGTGATTGCTTTAAACCTTTTTAAACGCTTTAGACCTACTAGCTTTTTGATAATGCTTAAGAATTTACCAAATGCAAACTCCACTCTGAATAATGGCTATAAATGGTCCTTCAGCTGGCTCATGTTAATACAGCTGGGCCAATGAACTGGCTAGTAATTAAATACTCCCCACAGGAAACCAGTACACTTGAAGTCTCTGAGAGCCATTTTGGTGATGATGTCAGCTGCCGTATTTTTTGACAGCTTCCTGTATGTGGGGGAAGAGTAAAAATGAAGAGTTCTTTCTGCAAAATAACTGCTTTCTTTTCTCTCTCTTTTTTAACATGTAGAGAATGGCTATTACCAGAGTAGATTAAAAAGTGACTATCAAAAGATAAAACGCAATCTCATTTCTAGCACCACTGTCACTGTGAAGTAATTTATTTCCCTATTTCCTTTCATATTCAAAAGTAGCAAAGGAATAGGCACAAACCAATCCATTTCTGAAAACAAACAAGCAAAAAACTATAAATACTTTTTCTTTAAAGTAATAGCACCCCTGCCCCAAGTTCTACGTATAAGATAGTTATATCTATTGCATTAGAAATTAAACTCTTAGATAAACTCTGATTTTGAAAAGGAATATGCAATTTTTTATCATAAATGCCAGTGATTGCACTTGGATAAATTATATATTATCTTATTGCTGCTTTGGAAGACAGTCTTATTAACTTGCTTTAAGCTTTAATTTAGTTTGAAAACTGCTCTTGGTTAGACCATCATATTTCTTGTTTCCTTAAACTGCTGAAAATGTAATTCATCAACAGGAAAGAAATAAGTAATATTAATTGAAAAACTAACTTTGAAATAAAGAGTATCCCAGAAAAATCACTGCTTCTGTTTGATTGTTACACTGTGATCCAGTGAGTTTCAAGGTTCACTCAATTTTTGGTTAATAATGAATGGAATTTTATTTACAAAAATGTGAAATGAAAACTAGTACAGATACTTCCCATGAATACAAATTACAACAGAACATCTCTCGTGCATTGATCAGTAATGAGGTATTATACGCAGTCCAATCATAAATCCCAGTGGAAAGTTTAACTGATAGAAGTTTCATTCTTCAGTTGACTTAATAAGCCCGGACTGTTACTGAGTAAACTGAAAGATATTTCAACTTTCTCCAGGTGAGTTTGTCCACTTCCACACACCGCTTCTATACAAGTATAAGACCTAATATTAAATCCAACACGGCACTACTCAGCTCACATCTCAAAGATAAGAAACTCCTCAAAAGCGATGGGTAAAACATCTGTTGAAGTATATGTCACTTTCATTAAAGGAAGGAAGAAGGATTTCAACATGTACTGAAAATGGCATAGGTTCAAAGCTCAACTTTAATTTCTTTGCTACACCAAACAAGAACACTTTAAAAGGACCTGAAATACCAATTATGACACTTTTAATATTATGTGGTGTGAGAACCAGCAAACTCTTTTTGTCCCAAAGAGATGCAACAGAAGTCGATACTACAGAGAAGCACTGTGCTTCAACAGAATGAAACAACTCAAGGGCAATATATTTTTTCAGTTTTTCTAGTTCTTGCCAGTATACCTCATGCAAGTGTACCAAGTATACCATTAGCTTCAAAGTCTGAAAATCTTGTTTAGGGCAGCAATGCCGCAGTGTTTCCTGAATATAAAGCACCTTGAAGTGGACTTACCCACTAGCACACTCATATTCCAAGAAAACTAACAGATTATAAAATCCTACTGCACTCAATTTGGTTTTTAAAGGTGGAAAATTTGATGCAAAGAGAATTCCACATTAATAACTAAAAAAAATTAAAAATTAAGGCTGAAATCTGCAACTGAAGCCAAGAGCATAAGGCAGTGGAGTGTGCCCTTTACTAATATACACATTGGCAGCTTAAAAAGAGCTTTCCGTTTTCTCATATTTTCCTATTGTTCTCCCTAACTTGTTCAGTTTAGCTTTGACAAAACTAGACCTTGGAAGATTAATTTTAGTCAAACTTTATTTCCGTATAAAACACAGTTAGTATTCTTGTTAAAAAGTGTTCTTGACCAAATAAGTTTTCTTATCACTTGCAGAAATGTATTACTTATTGCAAACATTTAAATAACTTTCACTATGTCAATGCAGGCTAAGGGAATAAAAATTTGCAAACTAAAAATACGATGTAACTCCTGTTGGGTTTTTTGCTTGGTTGGTTGGTTTTTTAAATGGGCTAAATTAAAAACAGAGAAGTGCAAAGTATAGGAGAAAATACCCTGGAACTACTCACTATACTAGCATTGTAGAAGCACAGATGAAGAAAACATTTTTGGGTTGTATGGTGCATTACCAGAGCTAGCAGTTCTCAAAGTGCATCTTACAGCATGAGCAAATCCAGATTCTAAATGACACAGTTTTGGATGGAAGATCTGAGCATATGATGTTTGAACCCTGCCCTGCCATCTTTCCCTCTGATCTTTGAAAGTATGTAAACAGTATGGCTACCCAATTTAGAAATATTTTACAAAGTTTGGACAGTACATTAAGTTATTGCTGAGCTGCCTCACTTAGCTTTCTCTTAAGCAAGCTAAACCATATTTTTTTAATGCATCCTTTGCACCTTCAGTTATCAGAAAAATAACAATCAAAAGTACACTGTGTTTCGTGTTACTCTAGTTTTCCCAGAAAATATTAGCTGGAGATCCCTTTGCAGCCTTTCTGGTTGCTTAGTTCCTTCAACACGCCCAATTTCACCAAATCTTTATGACTAATGTGACTATAGAAGATTTCTATAATAAGTAATATTCTCATTTAGGCCACAGTGCATTTAACAGTTTATTGGTACAGGTCAAAAATGCCCTTTTTATTAGGCTAAATATGCAGTTACAGACTGAAATAGAAGCAAAATGTTTTATATACTACAGTTAAGTGGTACTGTTGAATGTTCTAATGTACTATAGCACTGATAGGTGATTAAGAAAGCTGGGCTTAGAATAAGGAAGCAACAAGATGTGGTTGGGAACAAGAAAAACTATGATTAGGTATCACTTACACAGCTTCAGAAATAACTAGAAAGGAAGAAAAAAAGATCCATGAAGGAAGATTAGACCCCAAATTAAGAAATGAGGATATAACTGGTAGTATCCTCAACTAAAGACACAGTCATTAACAGTTATTTTTAAATTTTTAATAATGAAGACAGACCTTTTTTTTTTTTGATTGCCACTGAAAAGTGGAAAGGGAAGAAAACAGTTCCACTTCAGCACGCTTTGTTTTCCGTCTCATAGGAAGCAACTATTCCAAATAATAAGATTCATATATTTTTGACCCACTGAAACAAACCCAACATTTTACAATAGGAGATCTCACCACATTAACAAGCTTTCAATAAAATGATCTCAGAGCAACTGCTGTTAGGTGGATAAACAGAGACTGGGTAAACTCAGCAGAGAGTAATTGGCTGTGTCCTGTTTCCAGTCCGCGGCCGGCAGTAGAGAAAGAACAGACTTAAAGCACCGGGGTAAGCTTGGAGACTGATTAGTCAGGAAGCTGTTGCTAAAGGCAGCAAGAGTAGGAGCTATCCCAAGAGCTCTCTCACAGCAGTTTTCTCTGCCCTGTGAGACACAACTGGAAATCCCTTAATGCACTCTGCCCTTCATTTATTTTTGCTACTGGACATTTGAGAGCATTTAAGAACGTTACTTTTTTTGAGTAGTTGCCTGATGATGGATCACACAGAATTAAAATGATTTTGTATTTCTTAGGGAAAGGGGAAGACTACCATCTACAGTACAATTATAAAACTAGGGAATATCTGATAGCAAAGTACTTTTTATTCTGTGCTAAAAAGCCAGAACAGAGTTTGCAACTACTCACACATCAATCCTGATTTATTCTTCATGCTGAAATTATGAACTCATCTTGCATACCAGGACGGCTCCGTAGCTTAAAGCCATGGTACTGATTAATTTACTTTTAATCTAGCTAGTCTAATGGAACATTTGCACGCTTAAAAATATTGTCATTGAAGCTAGTAGTATAATATAAATTACACAAACACACTCTATAGTAAGAAAAAGAGCTCAGTATCAAAGTACTAGAATTTGGAAGCACAAGAAAGTTGGCTAATCTAATGCAAATGTTTATATATATGCACTGTAAGAGAACTACCTCCTCCCACCCACCCATGAACTTGTATCATTCATTGCTTTGGACAGAATATACTACCTTAAAGATCAGCTATTCAAGATACTGTTTTATCCTCAGTATTGAGTATGCTGTGCTATGTTTTATTAACTTTATTATAGATAGAGAATTAAAACATGGAGAAAGCTCTTCAGGTCTCTCAGCCTCAAGCACTTTAAATTAGAAGCCTGAACTCATTGACTATTAACAATTTATAACAATAAGCTAACTCCTGTGTAAGATGGGTATGTCCCTCTCTCTAGCCAGTATATAAGGAACATAAATTGTGTATCTATAATTATGAGGTATTTTATCTCTTCAAGAGATTAAATACATACATTAATTTTGGGAGATCAGTTAAAAATGCTTAATACCTGATATCCCAGAGTAATTAACATTATAAAGGACTTTATGTGTTTAGTGCTCTAATCCTACATTTTTCATTGCAGTTATATTTGTTTGGTACATCTGTAAAGCAGACCCTGTAGATCTCAGCTTAGGAACCAAACAACATAAACTGGGGAAAAACCACAAACAACCCCAAACCAAAGCCAACAAACCCCCAGAGAAAAGGATAGCTCTACCAGCTTCTAGCATTTCTTTTGATGTAGGTCTCATTTCATCTCATCTCATTTTTTAAGCACTGACCAAAATTTAAGAGAGTCGTCCCCAAGGTCCTCCATCAGCCTAATTGCCTAATTTGGCATTGTGTTCATACAGGTTATCAACAGGTTTGAGATCACTTGAGTCATTCACCTAGTTCTTGAGCTAATGATGGTGGGGTGAAAGATTAGACATCATAAAGTTTACTTTCTGTTAGAAAAGATGGATCAATGAAAATATTTATACTTTAGAACATAGGAGGAAAAAGTATATTAAGCCTCCCTTCTCTAGTAATGACAGCAATAAAAGGCACCCACTGAAATAAGAATAGGTCCTCGGATAAATTTCTCAAGAGACACTTCTTATGGGAAGAGAAATCAATTTTGGCAAGTAAAGCATTTGAGGAAAAATCTCTACTTTTAAAACTAAGGAAAAATAAAAAAAAACAAACAAAACCACCAAATGTAATTATGACTACAGTAAAAAACCCCAACAAAATCCCAACCTTATACAAAACTGTAAAAGCAATAGAAGCCTTTATAATAGAGTATATATTCTCATCCCTCCTCCAGAGGCTACAGAAAAAAGAGGAAGATCAATGTGACCCAAGTCTTCACCTTGAAGACTTATTTCTCTGGCTAACACACCTGTAGTACCTCAAACCACTGCCTCTCAGTTAAGGTACACATTTTTGATACTAATTTCTTCTGCAGTTATTAAGTTCCGTTACCAGACCAGTAAAATTTAGGTGCCAAAGTCAACCTGGGTAACGAAAACTCTCACTCAGCTGTCTCTAACCCTGGTTCATCCAGATTCCATTATTCCCTCAGTGAGAGGATTTAAATCAAGTTTTCCATATCCTTGCAAAGTTCCCTTCTATTCATCAGGTCCTCTATAGAGTTTCACTATAAATAACAAAATGTTACCGAGTCTGGTGATTCAAATATTCATTTTGAATACAGAATGCTGATGATGATTCCTACCACAAAAATCCAGTGACTGAAGTAAAACGCCTACCATAGAAGCTCTAACCATGAAAATACCAGTCTATCAACTTGTGTCACATTAGGCAGGGATTTGCCAACAAATAGTTTACCCATTTATTAAGCATTTATTAAGCTCTTTGATAAAAGATGTTTATACCAAAGCAGTGGTCATTCCATTCCATTCCATTCATATCTATAATATTAACACAATCTTCTCAATTTCCCACTATTAAAACTTATTTTTTGGTGAAGTAGAAATTCATCTCGTATTTTAAATAAAACAAATTGTCAATAAATTGAGCAAATGGGAGGCATATCCTGTTTTCAGATTATTTAAAATGGTTTCCCACTTTCTGTTTATGAAAACCAAGTATCAGAAAATGCTGTCTTTCTAGCCAGTATAGGTACCCAAACGGCAGAGAAGAACCTAAGTGACAAAGTGATTCTAGATGTAAAAATATATAAGCTATTAAATTAGTTAATTTAGATTTTAGAAATGGAAAAGAAAACTAAGAAAAGACTGTTCATTATGACAGCGCATTCTACTTTTCTATGGTTCAAGGCTTGTTAAAATTCTTGGGCATAGCTCCATTAGGTGCTGTACACAGATACCCAAATTTGTTCTGAAATCCCAAATTTGGGTCGATACTCAAATTTGCTCCTGGCCTAAAAGCTATCCTGCTTAAAGTAGACAAAGTAGTCTGTCCAGAGATAATTCAAGTATCTGTATGTGCACTGTACTGTAATGTACCATGTACACTCATCTCTTTTCAAATACAAAGAAACGAGCTTAAAGCCTAAGAAAACAGATAAAAAGAAAATACTCTGGAATAATTATTTGCCCAAGCTGAAAATCTGCTGAGATTTCATTCCATTGCCCTGTTTATGACACTAAGTATTCTTGATGTTATCTTTTCAATTTCTTATTTTATCGTTTTGCTATGCCACAAGAAGAGAGAAAAATCAAGAGCTGCAAGTTTGAATACAATGTGGAATAAATTCACTCTTAGTTTTCTAAACCTCAGTTTTTAGATTTTTGAAAACCTAGGGCAAATATGGTCAAACTTGTTGAGTCAGTTTTCCTTTGATTCCTCTATATGGAGTTAGATAACTATCAGGAGACAATAAAGCACGAGAAAAACTCTTTCCCTCAATAAAATAAAACAACTTCACCGTTACATAGAAGTCTTCTTTTTAAGATATCATGACGAAATATTGTAACAGAAAGACCGTGCAACTCACAAGACTTTGTTATAGTCTTTCAAAGAAAGAAAGAGTATATATGCACAAATACAGCTGGGTGGAGAATGGATTGACAGCAGCCCTGCCAAGAAGGATTTGGGGGTGTTGGTAGATGGCAATTTGCACTCACGGCACAGAAAGCCAACTGCATGCTTGGCTCCATCAAAAGAAGCGTGGCCAGCAGGTCAAGGGAGGCAATTCTGCTCCTCGACTCTGCTCGGGTGTGACCCCACTTGGAGTAGTACGTCCAGCTCTGGAGCCCCCAACATAAGAAGGACAGGGACCTGTTGGAGCAGGTTCAGAGGAGGCCACGAAGATGATCAGAGGGCTGGAGCACCCCTCCTATGAAGACAGACTGAGAGAGCCAGGGCTGTTCAGCCTGGAGAAGAGAAGGCTTCAAGGAGACCTTATAGCAGTCTTCCAGTACTTAAAGGGGGACTACAGGAAAGGTGGGGAGGGACTCTTTATCAGGGAGTGTAGTGATAGGACGAGGAGTAATGGTTTTAAACTGGAAAAGGGTAGAAGGTGGCGAGACACTGGCATAGGTTGTCCAGAGAGGCTGTGGATGCCTCATCCCTGAAGGTGTTCAAGGTTAGGGATGGATGGGGCTTTGAGCAACCTGGTCTAGTGGGCCCAGTGCATGGGGATTGGAACTAGATGATCTTTAAGGCCCCTTCCAACTCTAACCATTTTATGATTCTATGATATTAGCAAACCTGGGTTTTGCAAATCTTGAAGAAGTAAAATGTGCTAGGAAACTGCATGGACATTACCATGCCAAGAACAAGTGTTAAACTACTTTCCAATGTATGCCAAAAGTGAATAGATTATTTACTACGCCAGTATCTTACAAAATCCAAATATTCTTTCCTGAAATTACTTAAACTATACTTAAACTTGTCTTGGATTTTTAAGCTACATCAACATAGGAAAAGAGCAGTTACAGTCCCAACTACCTCACACTACTCTTGATCATTCTGGCTATTTTCCTTCTTTCTGCCATTCACGTGATAGTTGCGTTTGCCCCCTATGTTTCCTTCCTTTACCACTTATGATGTCTTAAGTTTGAGCCACTAAGAAAAAGTCTCTTGAGGCTTCTGATTATTTTGCTGGGTGATTGATGTAGATTTTGCCTTAGGCACGTATGATAGAAATACACAAGACTCATCTATTTTGGGAATGAAACTAAGGTGATACTGCATTTATCAAGCAACTTACAGACACAACCACCAGTTCTGGTTCAACTTAAATGCCAATTTCCCTTTAAGAGTATTCCAAAACTTGAAAGTAAAGCTTCCAAGTGTTCCTACCCCAACAAAGGGAAGAAGCTGCAAGATATCCTTGTTTTCCCTGCGTCTATTTAATGTCCTTTATTTGTACCTTTGCAGAGCACTGGTTTATAATGAAAAAATTCAGGCAGAAACATAACTCCAGTATGTCTTTTACACTGTACATTTTTGCTCTGTTGCAACAGCCACTTAGGAAAAAAATGAAACTAAATTCTCCCAAAGGAGGAAAATAAACCCAGAACGTTAAGGGAACACATTTACTTACATGGCAAAGGAAGATGAATTAACAAGTGTGCTTAAAGAATTTCATAAGTAATGTTTTGTGCCTTCTCTACAATCTTTTGAATTACTGGCTAAACAATGGTGCATTAACCAGACATCAAACCAGTCACAAAACAGACTCAGGTTAAGGGCTGACACAGTGTTTGTTTCCATCTCAGACTGTGTCCCCAGTGGAGTCTTTTAACCAGAGAAAACTCATTTCTAATGTCTTGCTTATGAAATTTCCCTATCCAATATCTCACTTTTTTAAAAAAATAAAAAAAAAAAAAAAAGAAAGAGAACCCCTTTAAGAAGATATATATGTAACAATACAAAGAGAGTTATGATTGCAGTTCAGTCAAGAGATATATCATTTATCCTATTTGGATCAGAGTTCTTAAAGGCTTTGAAGGAAGAATAAAGAGTTTAGATACTACTTATTCTTAACATTCAGAAAACACGAGTGAAAGAGTCTGGTAAATTTACACTTAAAAACTTGTTTAACAAATATAGAAGAGACTTGGAAAGCACTCTGAGAAATGACAGAACCTCTTTGCTATACAGATCAACCCCGTAATTGTCTTCGAATGGCAAGTTCTGTGTGACTAAACAATGAAAAGACAAATACAGGTAAATTGTTGGCAATTTACAGATTCCTTCACTGTTTTAGGATTGTCCACTGATGCATATGCAGAAGACTGCTTTGAATGTATAACCTGGCTTGCCGTAGCTTTTGGAAATCTGGTCACCTAGCTAGACGATTATGAAGCTGACATTTAATGTATGCACAATTATGGAATACACAGTGTCACTGCTTTCAAATGTCACCTCTTTGCCACAGTTCTTATCTTGCAGAAAATGTCCTTGCATCCCTTCAGAGAAGCACTCTTATTCAACTAGTACCAATGAACACTAGCAAGATATTTACAAAAGCAATTAGCTTTTCTGAGTGCATAATTTGACATCTTCAAAGGGTCTAACTTTAGGAATGAAGTTGTCAAACCTCTGGAGAATAAGAGCCATTGTAAGGTCCACCTTGTCTCAAGGTGGCACCTAAAATTTTAACTCTTAAAAAGCTTTGCTTCTTTTTCTTGTCTGTATTATGTTTGCATACAATTCCTTATGGTAAGACACAGAATGGAGGATATATGCTAAGGTTCACAGTATGTGTTTGGCTTATACTAAGGGGAAGTTATTAATATTTCTTTTCCTATCTATACCAATATTTTCACAGTACCAATATGCATTTACCACTGATTTCAAGTACCTTTTTCCATTCTTAACAGAGCTTGCACCCATTTTGCAGCACCTGGCATCTAAAAATAAGTAATTAAACAACCGAAAGTTTTTTGTTTTTATTTATCATTTTATAATAAAAAGTTTGATTTTATTAACTTTGTTGGTAAGGCTCTGAAAAAAAATAATCAGAATTTATAATTTTTCATCCAAAACTCTTCTTCCTGGCTGTCAACCCTTCTGACTTCGGCTTCTGGCTATTGAGTACTGTCTCCACTCCAACATTAAATTACAAGGGAGGGAGATCACTAGAAAAAGATCCTAAAAACTTTGCATCAATATCAATCTTATTCCTAGATATATTGGAATGTAAATTCTTCAGCGACATCTCTGTGAGAAACTGTATGTGTATGCAACTACGGCAATGCAGAAATAGTTCTAAACAAACAAATAAAAATGAGTAAATTCAATTTCCTTGTCTGGATTTTTTTCTCCGTACATGCAAAATTGACTTGTGTGGTCACCGTTTCCTTGAACTCTGCTATCTGCTCTAGGAAAAAACTCTTTATTATAAACAGCACAGATGGTTTCAGGGGAATTATTTCTGTTAGAATAAGCAGCAATTTTCCTTGACCTATGAAGTCAACATTGAAGTGAAGCTTTGGTTTTAATATGTGAACAACTGAAAACTACATCCTGGTTGGTTTTTTAAAAATAGAAATCCTATTAAATGTTTTCATTTTGTAACACTGCCTGTAGATATTCCAAATCTTCTGCCAAGGAAACTTGTCTATTGTGTAAAACTTCACAAAGCCTTACAAAAATTTTCTCCACCAGAGGTACAAACACTCATGTTTTTAGATCCCATACAGAAAAAGCAGGACTGGCTAACACGCATAGTGCCTTCAAAACAGTATCTACCATGAAGAACTGGTAGTGCTCAAGCATGCATCTTTACTACTAACACATACTGGGTAAAAAGTTATCTTCACAGTTATTTCCTAATGTTCACTACAAACAGTTCTGAAAAAGACAGCAACATACACAGACTTCAGAGAAAAAAAATAGGAAAAATTCCTTTGAAATGTCAATCATAGTTTGCTGTCATATACACCAATGATGAAATAAAATAGTGACCTCTAAGTGGTTGCACTGTCGGTTTCAAGAATTAAGATGAGCCTGAGCTCATTGTCAGCTGTGATTGTCAAAAATAAGGTAGCAGAGACACTAATATGAACCTCAGATGACAGTTCTATTAGGAAAAAGAGATGAAAAAAACCCAAGGAACATGAGAAAAGGGTTTTCTTCCACTTAATTGGGACAAGAATGACATTGCTTGACAAGGATTTTATTTAGCAGAGGTGTTTAAAATGCTTCAGACTAAATGTGACATGAAAATTATTCTATTGTTTATAGATTCACTGAACAAACAGCTATAGTAATTAAAACTATTTCTTACCATGGAAGTTTGATTTGAATATAGAAACAAGACCTTATTGTTACCTTTGGAGGTATAGTCCACAATCCAATTACTGATTGCAACAGAAAGATTTCTTTCAATCTTTGCAGTCACAAAAAGCAACCTGTATTTCTTTACTTTCATTTTATCGTAGCTTTTCTTTACTCACAGCATTGTGAATACAGTGTACTCGTAAAGAAAAACACCTTCTGTTGCATTTGAGGTATACAAACTTGCAATCAAAGCTGCATCTCGAATTTGTACTCATGCATTTCAGATAGCATTACCTTGGCTAATGTTACTGCAAATAGATGCGTAGCCATAGCAGCTACTTGATGCAGGCTGCAAAGCCTGACCGAAAACTTAGTGAATAATGCAGCTTTCTGTGCTACAGTGGGCTCTGTGCTGCCTTGGATATGCTACTGTGTGTATTTGAACTTAACTAGCTTGAAATAAGTGTGCGAGCTGCAAATATGCCTTGACTGTTGTTGTAAATAACTGATAAACTCAGATCAGCCATAGCTATTAGCTGCTTGAAATGATCTTCTAATGTGCAAAATCCTGATCACTGAAAATTAAGTGCTTTCTTCTGCTCCATAAATAAAATAAAAAAGCTCCCCTGTTAAATGCTACTGAATCAAAACCTTACGGAAGTACAACACTAAACCTGTGCTAATACTCGTGTCATACCGTGCTCTGTATGGCAGCAAAAGCACATACCACAATATTTACTGCAGCTTATGGCTCTTTGTAGTTAAAGCAAACTGTAACATTAACCTATACTTTTGAACATATATCTAATTCAGTTGTTAATTTAAAAATGCAAAGCATCATGAATGGAAACAAAGGAAATAAATATACCAATCATACCTATGACAACAAAAATCTAGTGAAAATTATTTGTATTCTTAAGGTATTAGAACATTTTTGAGATCTAGCAATTCCAAATGTATATTGTTCCTATTAGTTATGCAGCAGGGCTTTTCCTCAGCAAGAAATTACCTGACTTGATGGGCCTTGTCACAAGCAGAAAAAATACGATTGGCAGTTCTGATCACAGAAATAGAGTAGATTTAAACTTGACAAAAACCACGTATCATGTTAGAAAGAGGCAATCTGTTCAATAAAAGAAGAGTGCAGTAGGACTGAAAAGAAAATAACACACCCAAGAGGCTACCCTGGGGTGCAGCATGAGAACCAGTACACCTTTTTAATCAGCTGAACACTGCCAGAGCTTTCTGTGGAGCTTAACAGATCATGAACAGAAAGATGGCCAACCAATGGCTAGCATTCCATTAGTCTTCCTTTTCTTTCTTAAGCAGTCCATTTAATCAAATGAAACAATTTCAGTTCTCAGTTCTAGAGCTAAGTAGTGTTGGTTTGCTCCTCTGTATTATTTTGTTTTATAGGGGCTTGGCTCAGCCTCACGAGCAAGCGATAGTTTGGTACCCTGAGCAGTATCGTACTGAGGATGACAATGGCAATGGTTAGAGAGATTTCCTTCCTGCTTCTATTTATATTACAACTGTGGAGAAGCGTGCATTCTAGCTGTATTTCTATCCCTTGCCATCCCCTGTGAGACATGGAGACACTACTCTTTCGTTCCCATCTATGCTTGGGTCTGATTCGTATTCCACTTTTTTAGAGGAATATCTTTAATCAAAGACTAAACCAGCTGTTATTCATTTGTTTGTTTCTGTTTTCTTTGGAAACAGAAGAGATTAGATAGAACTTGATTGCATTGGTCCAACAGAGATTGCCATACTCTGAACGATTCAGAGAACAGACATTTCAGGTCATGGCTTGTTAATTCTTTTTGACTGCATGATGAGTCAAAGAAGTTCACCCTAGGTATGTAACTGAATCTGTTAGTCTCATCAGAAGCAGCAGCACCCCAAACAGCCAAAACCAGTGCAGAAGCAAACAACCAAAGTGCTTGAATTGCTGCTTGAGGACTTAAACGGTCTCTACGTGTTTTAAGCTTAGAATAAGCCAGTGGCTTTTCTGCCATGATACAAAATCTAGCATCCATTTGAAATTTTAGGTTGGGAAAAACAGCCTTTCATATCAATGAAAGACCAAGCCAATACTTCGCCATATCCAAATTTTTCCAAAGAGGGCTGAAGTCACAGACTTACTGCTTATGCAGTGTATATGTAATAGACCATTATATACAGTCTTCATCACTTAATATACACACATACATAGAAAGAATAGGTTATTGCATAGGTATTCATATTAGACAGAAAGTGCAAGAAAAAATTATATAGGGGATAATACTGAAAAAACCCTGACAGTATACATTGTTGAACTCGGAAACAGAAAATTAAAGAAATTTTATCATCATAATTCTTGCTTTGAATGGCTACATCATTAAGATCAATGAGGTTATTATTATCTAAAAATAAACTTTGATACTCAGGGTCTACCATTTTCTAGACAGCATGCAACCTAATTTCTGATTTCCCAATAACAAAATAAACTATTAGAAGCAAATTCACAATTTACCTACACAGACTTAAAAAAACCAGTTCACCTCAAAGATGAACTCAGAGCAACCAATGATGGTATATTTCTATCTAACAGCCAAAAAGGCTTTGATAAGTGAACTCACCATAATTTACACCAAGTTTAGTGCTCTGTTTGGCTCAAGATAGGAAAATATAATATGTAGATATTATGACAAGTGTCAATAAATCAAAAACATACTAATGAATTCCTTAAAAGCAAGCTGAGAGTTGTATTATCCTGTTCCTGAGCTAACAAGACATGTGAAAGAAAAGCTGAATTCATTTTAAAATATCTTAGAATCAGATTGTCTCAAAATGCTCTATGGAAAAACTGTCTTTGGTAAAACCAACAAAAAAAAAATCCAAGAGTTTACTTTTACTCTTCTCTCCAAACCAAACGTCTGAACTTCAAACTTCAGTACCAAATTATATCTACCTGATGTACAAATCAGTCCTCAGTTTAGATCAAGATTTTGCAGAATTAAAATCTTGGGGGAGAGGGGTGTGGGGGGTGTTTGTTTGTTTTGGTGTTTAGTTTTTAACATGAAAGATAAAACAGGGTCCTAATATTTGTCCAAATTGAGTTAGTTTGAAAACTGGAAACTACACTGTCTGTCCATGGACAGCTACCTATCTAGATAGAATGGGCTGAGATGTAGTAACATTCAACGTAATTGTTCTTAAAAGCAGAAACACAGGATATATTCATATGTACTTTGTAGTCATTATTAAATATCAATATGTTATGTGCTAGGCAAGCACCTGTCAAATATACTTCCTTCATCCCATTCCTGTGAATTAATTATCTTTAAACTGTCCTTCCAGCTCTATTTTCATTAAATTTGTGTTTTACAATACAAAATTTTGCACATTCTTTTTTTTTTTTTGCTATAGACACTTAAGAAATAAACACATAACATAAGGTATAATTAATATCATCAATTTGATGGCATCTGCTTTATAAACTCCACAGTGCATTTAAATACCAAAGGATAATGCATTCTGCTTACAAAACTAAGAAAGGAGATTTTTTTTTTTTTTCCTGAAGTTTCAAGTTAATTTTTCCTTCACTGGAGGTACTACATATATAACCTTTTTCCTGAGACCACTAGTTATGAGCCACTGAAAACCATCACTCTGGACTTCTCAAGCCTAATTAAAACACAGCTAATATAATAATATTCTGTAGACTGTCTAACAAACAATGCTAAAAAGAACCCATGCTCCCATTATAACTTTTCACATACGAGCAAGTCCTACTGATTATGGCGAGATAGTTCAGGAGTTTATGAATAAACATGCACAAAACTCATGCTTTTTTCAGGAGAAATATTTTGCCATGAAGTAACTATTATTACTTTGCTGATTGTAATAACTTTGCTGATAAATCATTTTTGATTTATAATGGTGAATGATAGCTTAAACCATTCCAGCTATGGTATCAAGACAACCAAGGTAAGGAAAAACAGAATGAATCCAAAAAATTCTCTGATTTGGTACCATAAAAACATAGTAACATTTAAAATGTTCCAAACTCTCTGCTTTCAATTATAGTTTCTTAATCCATTAAAAAATTCTTGCATAATTGTTCTTAAGAATCATAAAAATACTACGTTTGAAAACATAAGCAAATTTTAAATAAATAAAAAATCCACAAAAGATAGAAGTGCTTTGCAAAGTAATCAATAAGTTTAGTTTCAGGATATAATATTCAGGTGACTTAAAAAGCAGGTTCTAATACGGTTTTAGTATTCCACTAACACAGAAAACTGAAAAAACCACATCAGTCTTTTGAAAGCACAGATCAAGTACGTAAGCTAAGAAGGGCATGCAATTCATGAATATGGTTCATTACCATGGTTACAAGCTTTCAGCACAGGCCGCTGTGTGGTTGGACTGAGATTTTGTGGTATGTCTGCAAAAACAAGGAAACAATGGAAATAAAACACACCTTTGAAAGTTACTGTTGTTACTATTGTAACAACATTTCTAAGCAGAATTATTTAGAAGTTAGCTATTTCTAGGGATAAACTGACAGTTATATACCAGTGAAATAATTTAATTCACTTATGGGGCAAGATGACTTCTACTCGCCCCATTCAACTATAAACCCTAAAAAGTTAAAGTACATGTGGCTGTATCAAAGAGTCTTGTCATAATAATCAGACTATGCCAAGTTCAGTAAATTAACGTCCAAAGCGCTACTGACATCAGTACAACAGCCTGAACATCCCTGAAAGCTGTCATTGCAAGAAAGAATTAAACCTGGTATCATTTAAGTTCTAGAGCAGTGGGGCCCATAATGCTTTTAACTTTCTCTGGAAAATAAAATGTTCACCTTTAGACCTTGGTGCCCTTTTCCTTCGGTCTCGAAAAGCTGCACCTGACTGCAAGGCCTCCAACAGGCTATCCATCACTCCAGTCTCCTCACCTTCTGTAAAGGAGAGAGAAGGTTACCATAGCAATATCAAAGCATAAATAATAATAACAATAAACAACAATAAAAGTCATTAACAGTGGTATTAAAACCATTTCAAATTTAGAAACGGGTGTTAACATTCCCAAATTGTCCTCTTGCAATTAATCGCAATAGATTTCATCTTCTACATGTTGAACTAGGCCAAATTTTATTTCATTCATCTCACATTCCTCTTTCCCTATACTGAGAGTGAAGCATGGTTTTAAGTGAAATGTCATTTCACTCATATTTTCATTTTAGTACTCTTTTGCAACTGCAAATAATCAGTTTCATGTCATCTTTCAAGAGCTGTCCCTTAAATGATTTGCTATATTAGACAAGAGATCATTTCAGTTATTGTTATAAAAAATTGAAATTGTTTCTCAGCAGGAAGCTGAGTGAACAATATTGGACTGGATAGGATACAGAGTGATATCTATAGGTAGCTTTAATCAAAAGGCATTTTCCCTTCATATTTAATAACCTCTGGCCAATATTAAATAATTGATGTAGTTCAGGAAAATTCTACTCATTGTATTACACATGTATGCATAATATCCCCTGAAAGAATTATGAATGTTGCTGTGAGATTATAATTAAACGCAAGCATTAAACGCCTTATTTTTATTTCTTCAAATAAACACATCAGAAAATGTTAGATTTTTGAACCTTGTTAACCCCTCGTGTCTACACTTGGCAGGACAAAGAACACAACACCAGGGATTTACCATATGACAAAAAATCATGGCGGAAGAATAAAGAATTACATGATAGAAATCTCATTATGCCTCACTGGGCAAAACTCCCACCATCAACACACACCTTGGATACAGTCCGACACATCACACAATTCTGCAGTTATTGCTGACAGTGAATATTCAAATCAGGATCTAATCTAGCTGATAGGGAAAACAAGATGGCATGCCACTAATTTAAGGAATTCTGAAAGTGCTGGACTACAAGTAAGGAAGCAAGGCAACCTTTTAAACCTGAATATGGGGGAAAATTATTATGGAAAATGTTGCTTTCCAACACTGTTTCTATTTGTTTCCCCCCTTTAAAGGAATTCCACCTTTCCACGAGTTTTAAAGAATTCTAGCATCTTTCTAAGGTAAGTGGTTTCAAGGGCAACAACAATAATTCAGACAAAAGAAAAGCTCAAAGCTGCAGAGAAAAGCCTGGCAAAGTACCATCAAATCACCATGAGCCAAATCACGAATATGACATTCTAGAAACAACATTTTTACTTTCATTATTCTACTGCTAAGTCAAGGGTTGAATTTAACGTAGCTTCTGAGAACCCTAAGCCTGGATATCATTTAAAAGCAGAAGAGGAAAGCATACCAAAAACAGCTGCAAGATTTTAGGAAACAAGATACGCAAATCATATTTAAAAAAAATAAAATCATTTATTGTCTCAAAATTAGAGCTTTCCTGTCCACAAATTAAAGAAAAACGTCCTTTAAATATGTCTTAAAATCACAGTGGCAATCTCCTCATAAAATAATGAGTCTATATATTAAAAAAATTCTATAGAAATACTTATAAGCTCACAACTCTGTAAAGCTCACAACAGCTGTTCCCCAACATTAATTCAAATCCAAACAGAAGTTTTATAAACATTTTTGTCATTTTCTCTATTCTTTATTATTTACTAAGGGACCAAAAACTTTTACTTTAAAAACTGATTTTGTGCAATTGTATTACAAATTGCATTTAGTTAGCACTTCTGTTCCTTTTGCTCGCATTTTTGCCCATTCTTTAATTTCTGCTACTTCTACATGCACATTTGTGATTAGAAACTGATTTTGTTTTAATTTTCTGAATTTCCTAAAAATATCCTCTAAGGATAACCGTCTTCCTTCCCTATAGTATTTAATTTGCTGCGCTCCCAAGAAGGTCCTTAAAACAACAAAACTGTAATCTCAGAACACCCTTAGAATCATCGAATTATTTCAATTTGGAAAAGACCCTTAAGATCATCCAGTTCAACAGTTAATCTAACACTGCTAAGTCCACCAATAAACCATGTCCCTAAGCACCACGTCTACATGTTTTTTAAATACCTCCAGGGATGGTGACTCAACCACTTCCCTGGGCAGCCTGTTCCAATGCTTGATAACCCTTTTGGTGAATATTTTTTCCTTATATCCAATTTAAACCTCCCCTGGCCACAAACTGGCCATTTCCTCTTATCCTATCGCTTGTTACTTGGGAGAAGAGATTGACCCCCACCTTGCTGCAACCTCTTTTCAGATAGTTGTAGAGAGCAGTAAGGTCTCCCCTCAGCCTCCTTTTCTCCAGGCTAAACAACCCCAGTTCCCTCAGCTGCTCCTCCTAAGATACCTCACCAGCTTCATTGCCCTTCTCTGGACATGCTCCAGAATCTCAATGTCTTTCTTGTAGAGAGGGGCCCAAAACTGAACTCAGTACTCAAGGTGGAGCCTCACTAGTGCCAAGTACAGGCGGACAACCACTTCCCTAGTCCAGCCGGCCACACTATTCCTGATACAAGCCAGGATGCTGTTGGCCTCCTTGGCCACCTGGGCACACTGCTGGCTTACGTTCAGCCAGCTGTCAACCAATACCCCCAGGTCCTTATCTGCCAGGCAGCTTTCCAGCCACTCTTCCCCAAGCCTGTAGCGCTGCAGTTAGGACCTGGCACTTGGCCCTGTTGAACCTCATGCCATTGGCTTCAGCCCATCAATCCAGCCTGTTCGGATCCCTCTGTGGGGCCATCCTGCCCTCCAGCAGATGAACGCTCCTGCCTAGCTTGGTGTTGCCTGTGAACTTACTAAGGCTGCACTCAATCCCTTCATCCAGGTCGTTGATAGATGCTGAACAGACGAGTCCCAGGGAACACCACTTGTCACCGGCTGCCAACTGGACTTAACTCCATTCACCACCCCTCTTTGGGCTCAGCCTTCCAGCCAGTTTTTCACCCAGTAAAGTGCAATACTTAGTTCTTCTCTTTTCTCTATACTCTGTATTAACAAGCTAGTTAACAACCTTACACAAAAGAGCAATACACAAAAAATAAATAATGGAAAATTAGCAAATGTTTTATAAATTTTCATAACATTTAAGTGTATTTATTTTCTGTACGATACATGGCAGATATAGAATAAACATGAAGACCAAAATACAGATTTTTCTCTTTCTTTGTGTTTGGTATAACATGGTTTATTATGCTGAAGTTTGCTCTCTTATGACTAATGGACTATCACAGGTATTAAAATGGCTTGGAACATAACTTACAAAAAATTACTCAGGTTATGTATTCAGCTTCCTGGGTTTTTTTTGGTTTTGTGGTGGTGTAGGGTTTGCTTTTTAGGGGTTTTTTTGGGTTTTTTGGTTTTTTTTTTAACTTTCCTTTCTGCATCTAATGTCATGCAATTTTCTAAAATACTCATGCCTGGAATTAAAATACTCAGTGAATAGTTTCAAAGCAAAGCGATGCTTGAAATTTTGAGGCCAAGCCATTAGTTACATTAAGGTACATGAATGTTATTAGCATTATAACAGGAAAAATTTATAAGCATTTTGAGTAACAGTAATGCAAAAAAGATTGAATATCACAGTTCCCAAAATGATACAATAAATGTTTATGGAAAAGAGTTCATAAGCTTTGTTTTGGGAAGTAGAAATAACAGAAGGAAAATTTCAATCCTATTTCAGCATGTCATCTCTTTCCTTTTAAGCCTATCCAAGACTACTATGGCTTTCATAGTTATTTCAAAAACTTAATAGTTTTCAGCAGAAAAAAAATCCTGGTGCATAATCTGCTATACTATAAAAAGACCCATCAAATAAAAAAAGATTTTAAATAATGGAATAGAAATTCTTCAAAACCACAGCTTTTTGTAGCACAGCTGTAACACATTTATGGGTACTATCTGGTTTTCATATTTATCTGAAATATACTGTAGACACAAACTGGATTATAGATTAGTGTTTCAACTGATATGTAAAAGAGTTAACAGAAGAATAGAGTATATAGAAACTTGAATTAAAAAACTCCTCTACCAGCTTTCCTGTATGCATGGATGTATTGAAAAAAATTAACCACTGCAAATAAAAACATTCATAGTTATAATCTACGTACCTCAAACAGGCAAAAAGGCTGTTTTTCTAACTTATGCCCCTTCTGTTAGGCTCCAAATTCTGTATTTTAGTGCCTACACCAACAGTTGACTGTGACACCTTCTGTGAAGCGACACAGCTAACTAGTAGCATCTGCACTGTCTATATGATTGTCCAAGTTTCTATGACTGAAAGTTTAAGAAATGGAAGTGTACCATGTAATATTTTAGAAATCCTTTAAATTGCCCTGGGAGAACTGCAAACAACATTGCTATAGTGATAGTATAAGAGTTGCAAATATTGTTCAATATTAACACTTCCTATGGGACCTTTAAATCGGCTTTCACAAGCTGCTGCAGGCTGCTGTCACCAGTCCCAACTGGCTTCCTAATTAGTCAAGTGTATCAATCTTTTGACATCCTAGAACCAGTAATTCCAGTTGGTTTGCAGATAGCTGCCTAGGCCACAATAATTCCTTTGAGAAATATACCCTTTTATGATCTAAATGATCTCTTTTCCTTCAATTGCAGAATAGCAGATTTAAATACTTTTTAATATCATACCTAATTAAAAATCATACAACCATCTTTTAAATACCATTTAAAGCAGAAGTAAGCTTGCCAAAATAGCTGGTAAGTTTTGCCCTTGACATTTCAGTGCCAAGTCAGATATAAACTACCTAATTTCATTAATTACATCTTTAAAGACGGTAAGAATATTAGAGACCCTTCTCCTTTAGTGCCCTGAGTATCATAAGCTTTACAGTACGACTTTGCTATGTCTTATGATGACAGAAACAGATACTGCAGTTAGTAATGACTCCTGCATTTTACACACTTATTAAAGAACACATGATATATACCCTAATTCCAGAAGCAGCAGTCCAATGACATGACAGAATCACAAATATCATTAGCAATACGGTATTAAGAGTGGTGCAACAAGATTACTTTGGTTGAAAAACGTTCCATTTTTACAGCTCCCCTGCATCTGTCCAATACAAACTAAAACATCACACTCAACACTAGGAATCCAGAAGTTCACTTTACCAGGAAAAACACATATAATATGTCTATTTTCTCTTAAGGATTGAAAGCTTTATTCAGCTACTCCTTTTAAAAAATCTATTGGTCTTGTTTGTTTTGTGGTTGTTTTTTATGAAGGAAAGACTAAGGAGCTTCAGAAAAAACAAACTAAGAATTCTTTAGCATGATTTCTGTTGATGTTGCCTACTCAGTGTGTACATTTAAGAGATTTATCTACAGGAACTTTGACTGCCATTTTCCACTGGAATCTATTTATGGCACTGCAATTACATACATACAGCTTTTTGCTACACTGCAAGTAATGGAAAGGATCAGCTCCTAAAGCCAACCTCTGAACACTAAGACTCATCTGAAATTAAAACTGCACAATATGGACACATGTATACATTAAAAACAGACCTTAATATTTCATAGATGTAACAGAAGGAAAAGGGTGCTAAAACTCAAGGGCTACTCATCAAGTTATCTGAATTAGCAAAGACTTCAAATTATCTTTATATCATCTTCAAAGTAACTCCATGATAGCACTCAGGCTTTTATATAATTTGAAAACAAACTCGGAGCGCTGAAGCTATTGGATTTGTTTTTCTTGTCTGAAGAATCACAGAAGAATTAAGTCCTGATCTCACAATTCAGTAATTACTGCTTTTTTCTCTTCAGCTCAGCATATAATTCAGGTTGGGTACACTGTACCCAGTTTTTGATCAAGTGAAATTTAATGACTCTGCAGCCTCCTTCCAGGTTTAGTTACATCATGTCTTGTGCCTTAATGTACAACAATTTCTGAGGCAAGTGAATACCAGGCTTGGGACAATGACAGCATAGATTTTTCCAGACTACTCACACAAGACGAAGGAGGAAAAAAAAAAAAAAAGATACATCTTTTAACTTTGTTAATGTTGTACCTTTACTTTCACGACATCATAAAAAGTCCCATATTTTTGTATAATGATTGATTTTGACCAGTACAGCCTACAAAGCAACACTCGGCTGACTAAAGGTTTCCATCGAAGTAAAAATTGAAGGACCATTCTCTGAACAATGTCAAAAGAGAAAAGCTTTAGCAATAGTATAATGTTGAGTGACTTCAGCTACAGGGAGCAGAACAGCAGATCACAGAGATGGAGATAATTTAAACCATCAATGCAGGTACTGAGCTCCAATGTTTTTGGAAAAGGTTCCATCTTTTCAGTCTCAGTGTCTTAGGCAGCCAGATTCTGTAAAGTATTCACAGTGCTGACACATAGCAACTTCTAGACCTCTCAGCCTGATATATGAGCAGGTCAGGAGACTTTTTGAAGGCTCTTATATTGTCAACATAAAAATACAAAGCAATCTTAACATCCAGAGAAGGTTTCAAAATTTTTAACAGCATGGTTGTCTAAACTCACACTCTTCACTCCACTGAAATTCAGACACAATCTTAGAAAGAAATTGCAAGTGGACATTAAGGCTATCTTTGTCCAGAAAATGCACAGCACATACAGACTTCAACTTGAAGTTGCTCTGAGGCTTTCAACTTCTTCTGGTAAAAGCTATAGGACCAAGCAGATAATCTTCATTGACAGGCGAGTGAAGGAACAGGTGGCTATCAGTTCTACTTTCAATAACTGTGCACAACTAGAGCTGTGACTCAGAACACAGCAGTTCCTTTGACCCTCATCAAGTCTCACAACCTTGTTACATTACAGTAATGAAAATTTCCAATGTATAGATGCAAAGCAGAAAAATCTGCCAATTGTGCTTTGGATGGGCTGGCTGATAGTTCCTTTTAGATTTAAAAAGCATGAAATCCAACTTTGACCAGAAATATCACTATTCAATTGTCTTTCCTCAGCGGTGACCTGATGAAATCAGCCCTTCCCAAAAGCAAAACACATATATATACACCTCACAGGAACCACAGAATCAGTCTTGTCCAGAATCAGAAGAATTACATTCCTTACTGATGCCTAAACACAAAGCAGTAAGCCTTTCCTAGTGCTTCACCGCCCTAGGCAAGTGTACTATAAAAAGGTATGACTTCCCCTAATGACTGATGCACCTATTCCATAAATCTTCCAGCTGAGAAGAGTGGGTTTCATGTCATCATGTTTGCCCTTGCTAAAATTGTTCCATCATTGAGTTGCCATAAAATGCTTTTATGGTACAGAAATAGATATATTTTGACTCTGAGCATATGAATGAAAGTGTGCACCAAGTTCCAAAGAGCTCAAAAGAAGTGAAATGCAAACCAAGCATCCATTCTGCACAAACTCTGAAAGACAACTGTTCCTTTCAAATCAATTGTTGAAATTAAGATTGGTAATTATACCAATTTAACTTCCATAAGAAAACTCATACCATAAAACCCAAAAGGCAGACTTTGGTTTTAGAGGTGGTTCTGTATCACAGCTATACAAAAATACATCAGTACCTATTTCTGCATCTCAACTGGATCACAATTTCCCTTTTAAGTAATGGGACTGATAGCTAAATCATGTTAATATAATATTGAACTTTATAACAAAAATGTACAAATTTCTGATGTAAAACCGTGTGTCTGTAAATCCCATTCTTTCTGTGACAACAGAAGAAAGCCACTCTAAACTCACTTTCCACAGAGATTACCCAGGAGCATTTGTATTGATTCCAGATCCAGTAAAGAGTTTGCCAGAGCAAGCTTTTTTGAGAAAGATCCCAAAAAAGTTTTCCTGAGGTGAATCGGAATTTCAGAAGACTAAACAGAATGCCAAGCCTTTGAAGTGGCGTACCCCAGAACTTGATACTGGGGCCAATATTTGTAACATCTTCCTTTGTGCCCTGGATGATGGGACAGAGTGCACCTTGAGCAAGTTTGCATATGGTGCAAAATTCAGAGTAACGGTTGACACACCAGATGGTTGTCCTGCCATTCAGAGGGACCTTGACAAGTTGGAGAAACGGGCAGACAGGAATCTTACTGACAGGTAATACAAGACCTGCATGTGGTGAGGCATAACCCCGTGAGACACCAGCACAGGTGGGGGCCAGCTGGCTGGAAAGCAGCTTTAAAACAAAAAATCTGGTGAACAACATATTGGCCATGAATCAGGATTGTGTCTCCAAGGCCAAGACCACCAAAGAAAAGCATTGCCTGCAGGTCAAGAGAGGTCATCCTTCCCCTCTACTCTGCACTGGTGAGACACACCTGCAGCGCTGGGTCCAGGTCTGGACTCCCCAGTACAAGAGAGACACAAACATCCTCAAGCAAACTCAGTCAAGGGCCACAAAGATGATGAAGGGACTGGAGCATCTCTCTCACGAGGACATGCTGAGAGCTGGGATTGTTCAGCCCAGAGAGGAGAAGGCTCAGGGATATCTTAGCAATGTATATGAACACCTGACGGGGGACGGGGTGGGGTGTAAAGATGACTGAGCCAGAGTCTTTTCAGAGGTGCCCAGAGACACAACAGGAGGCAATGAGCACAAATCGCACTACAGGACATTGCTTTCAAATGTAAGGTTTTTTTTGTTTTGTTTTCCATTGGAGAGTGGTCAAACAGTAGAACAGGCGGTCCATCTCCAACGGAAACTCTAAACATGGCTACAATAAAATAGAGGTTGCCTTTCCACTAAAACCACAGAAACAGTAACTAACAGTCTGAAAATGAAATTATTTATCTGCATACACACTCTCTTACCAGCTCAACAGGACAGGATATTCTAGTAACGTATTACATATTGCATTACCTGACAGTATTTTTAAAAAGCCAGTTTAAAGACACAATCTTCTTATAACCCTTTTCTGTTCACTAGGGATACTCTGCCTTTTTAGTGGAAAAATAAAACTGCTAAATTAAGCAGAATGCTAAGTTTTAGTAACTTACATTTAATCACTTATAACTAAAACATACCAAACTTACAAAATATTATCTAAGATTAAGATTTGATAGGTCAGCTAATAGTGAGAATTGTCAGCTACATATGAAGAAGTTAGTCAACAAGTTTTACTGTTAATGAATGATTTTTCTGTTTTCTCTAGCTCCAGCTTCAATGACACTGACAAGAACGCAACCAATGTGTTTTTCAGACTAACAAAAACCTAGTATTTCCATAAGTTTTTTTTTCACAGAGGGGAAAAAAAAAAATCTATTATTGAGACATATCAATTACAATTTTATTTAGAAAGCAGTTAGAACCACTCTAGTAGCATTCTTAACTGAACATAGTTTCTTATAAACATATATGTAGCTGAATATAATACATGCCTGTGGGTGTGTGTGAACATCTTGTCTCTTAGTTACCACATGCATCTGAAGGAGTTCATTGAACACAGGGGAAGACATTACTGTTTCCATTCAAATTTGTAAACAACCAATAAATCAGAAAATATACACAATGATCACTCATACTGACAGCTGTGCTACAGAGATGAGGGGCTGAAGGAAATTTAAAAGTTACATACTGTCTCACTCCACAAGTGAGAAAGTTCTGACTGGATTGCATGACTGATCTTAGTCAAAGGAAAGCTACCAGACAGCTTTGGTGGGCAAGATCCTTTTTGTTTGGGTGGCTATAAATGCATGAGAACACCCAGGAGGATCAGATCAATGGTCCATCTACCCCTGCATCCTCTGTGCACTAGCAGCAAATAGCAAACATCTCTAAAAAGGACAGGATAAATATGTAATGACATTTCTCGAATGGTCTCTTGGTCTCCAGCAGTTCACGATTCAAAGACTTCGTATTTGCATTTAATAGCTTTCAATGCATAGAAGCTGCCAGAGAAATCACGTAACTTCTGTCAGCAAGCTTCAGAGCAAGAATATTTTGGTACGCAGTAACAAGACGGTACTTCTGTACAACCACTGAGGTATTGCCGAGTGAAGATAAGTGTCATAGTGAACAGCATAGAAATAGAAGCAGCAGCGGACTCAGTTTGAAGGAAGTCTCAGAGACATGACCTTCTCTTCCGCTAGCTTTCCGACAATGACAGAGGAGGTTCTTGGCCCTTTTACAACCTTGGACTAAGGAAAGTAAAAATAAAGCATACCCTCCAATGCTTTGGTAAGGATATTTATTCCTCCCCTCCTCTGCAGCTTGAAACTTAAGAAGATTCAGAAAAAACAGAAAGAATAAAAGCATTTACACATAGCAGGAGTGAGAGTTTAAAGAAGGCTCTGATGTCTATCTCCTTATGGAAGAGAGGTGAGGTAGTATTTGGAGTAGGAAATGCTTACTCAACTCAAAACCTACTATCTGCATAAATGTTACGGCTCTTAATCCCAAAAATGGCTCCAGAGATTGAGTATTTTTCCTGGTAATGTCATTTTAAGTTTGCAGCATTCTTTTCATATTTGTTCAGAAATTTTACTGCTACTACATAAATGACAAGTCTTATGAGAATATTTATCTACAGACATGAATTTAGTGACCCTTAATTTTTTCAACAGTTGTGTTTGTTTTAACGATTTCTCTCTCTCCCAAATACAGCTGCTATTTATTTTTTCAGGGGCTTTGTGTAAACTTCAGTTTCACAAATGCCTTTCAGCTACTATCTCCAAAGGTTCCACTTCTAAGTAAAATTTTCAGAAAGAAAAATAATTGTTTCTTCTAAACTTCTTGTTCTTTTGGAGCTACTGCGTAGTAGTACAAACGAATAGCAGCTGGTGCATTCTGAGCCCATGGGTCACCAACAAGCGCATGAACTACACCTCCATGTTTCAGAAGATTTAGCACCTTTGAGATCTTGTTAGAACATGACTTGTGACTATTAGTTGTTGGGTTTTAATTAATATACATTCAGATCAGTTCTATTTTTTTTGCACTAAAAGCATTTAGTTCCCTGAACATTCTACAGTGTGAGACTTGATGAGGTTTTGCTGTGGCTTCTGAAGATGTATCACACATTGTTTTTCAGGCCATATTTTTTTTTTTTTAATTGAGCATATCTGTATTTTACCATTCTCTATATCATTTTCAAGTACAAATGTGACAATTATCCTTGAGGGAACATCTGTTCTCAGTAATATACCCAGATTTATACTTCACTGTCAAAACAATACAATTGTAGCTGAAAAACAACCTCCATACTTAGTGACATATCAGGTGACATCTCCTTTCCAGTGGATTTGTGGTCAATGTCTGTCACAACTCATTCCTCATATATAGGACTTTTTTTTTTTTTTTTTAATGGGGATAAAGCAAAATTAGATCTAGTCTCCAAGCTTGTCATGAGTTTAGTGTCAACTGCCCCCATAAATATTAATATGAGTAAGTACTGAGTAGGCAACTCTATAAGGTCCCACAGTTCTTTCTGCTCACTGCTATTTAATGTATGAGGAACAAGCTACACTCCTCACAGTTACAGAACAGATTTATTCCCCACTGGCCTCATAGTAAAAATGATCCTCAGGAATAAAGTTAAATAGAAAAAGTGACCTCATGAATCCTCTTGGTGAAGAGGATCCAATTTGAGGATAAGTGAAGGCAGTGATGGGACAACCAGAAAGAATAATCAACACCAGGGAGGAACCAAGATGAACGGAGCGCTTGAAATTCCAAAACGGGAAAATCTTTAGAGAAGAGAGCCCTTACACAAAACAGTTGTTGGCTATTAGTATTCTACCTTTGGGATTTCTTCATATATAGCATTATCAGATCTTTTGTCCCCTTCACAGTAAATTTAGTTGCACAAAACATATACCTAAATGCCCCAAATCTCGCAATACTGTCCAAAACATGCGTTTTTCAGGAAAGTAGCCCAGCAGACATTTTGAAACAACAAATTATCAACATACATTAGAAACTACTGATGTCATCTCAGTTGTAATGGAACATGAACAGACTTTTATGATGAGACATTTGCAGTTCTTTAATGCTCTCAGAGGAAAGGAATACTATTAAGAAGTATTGATTCTTCTCTCCCAGTGAGAAGAAATTAATAAAATGGAGGCCTTACGAACTCGAGTTAGGCAGGGAAAATAGGGTCTTTGAGGGTAACTACTTATATAAGTAGGTTTGGGGATTTTTTAATTTATTTCAAACGCAAGCATTTTATCTGCTGGAATCTGAATTTTAATTACCTAATTATGTTTACTATTTTCATTACTCAAAACTGTCAGTGCTGGGATGCATGTTGTCCTTTTGTTTTGCAGAACACTACTGAACTGAAGAAAATATTCATATTGAACAGCTTCACAGACAGTCATAAAGTAGTAAATGCTTGAAGAACCAAAACCTAAAACACTCTTAGTAAGTTTGCGACACGTGAATGCTTTTTTTTTTCCAAAACCAGATAAACAATATAAAATCTCTGTAAAAATAAATGTTGCGAAATTGACTGCAAATAAGGTCATAACTGTCTAAATGAACTGGAACACGGATTTAAAACCAGTTAGTTGGGATAAAAGTGAAGCTGAGTAACACAACTGAAAACAAACTAATACTCTAGATTGGAAATCAGATGTTTAAGGCACCATTTTGGCATCACTTCACTGCTTTTGCGTAAGAAAGGGCAGCCTTTGTAAATAACCACTGATGAAAGTGGCTTGTTACTTAAATAGCATTCCAAGTAAGACACAATGAAGATGCCACAACGATGGAGCTCTCAATTATATTACAATAAATTTAGCTGGTGTTATCACAGTTATAGAATTCTTTACACTGTGATAAGATCAAAATAATTGATTGGTGTGTTTTCTACTGAGAATCTGAACAGCATGAGGAAGTATGTATCTGAATGTTAATAGTATGCAGACAAGTGGTATTTACATAAAGATCTCCTTCCACTGGCTATTTACCTTTGGAACGATAGTATGTGATAGTTTGAACTGGCTTCACAGACGCAAGTAAAGCAATCTTATTGACAAAGCATCTCACGATGAATATCACTTTGTATCCCAGAGGGTATTTAGAGGACAGATTTTATTATCATAAATTTCAAAATACCAAATATCATTCACTGCTTAGACGTTCCAAATTTTTAATGAATCCCAAATACTTTTCAAGTTAGGATGGAGCTGAAAGGAAAATATGGAACTGGTACTTTTATTATGTAAACTTAAGACTCTCATACTTTTATATCTGTGAACCATTTGAGCTTTGATCATTAGGACACAAAAGTGTCACCAAGATGTAAAGTAGAGATTGAGAATTTTAGCAAATTACAATTTACAGAGATCTAAGTCTGACATTGGCTTCAGATCCAAATCTCAAAAAAATATTTGCAAGAGAGAAGTCAAATGATTCCATATAAATAACAAAAAGCTATGGTCTTATTACCAGAGGTCTAAATTTATATTATAAAGCCTACCTAAAATGTTAATTTTTTCTAAAAAGATGGCATACTACATATTCATAAAACACTACACATATTTTAGAATCTACAAAATATTGATGTAATTACTTATATCTGAAACAAAAAAATTCAAACTGAAAATTTTCTGAATATTTATAACACATTATACTTATTTAGCTAATTTTAGAAAACAACCGTATCAACACTGAACTTGGTGCAACAGTATTTCAAAGGCAATCTGATACAGAGGTATGGATGACAGAGTGTAAGCTGCAACCTAGATGGTTAAGTTGGCACCTGTATATCAAAGGCACAACATAGGCTAAGGAAGGCTGTTACAGTTCGTGAGAAGGCTGGTATAGTGTAGGACCACCACAGATCTCGTGTTTGCAGTAAATATCAGTTACTAGTGATGAAATTATTGTATTCACCCAGAAGGATTTCCCCCTCCTCCGCAAAATAGTGCAAGATAAAAATCAGGAATTACCTTTAATTCTGGATCATTTTCCTTTTGTTTTAAGAAATCTGTGTAGTGCTAGGCTAACCTGGTATGATACAGTCCTAATGTGCTATATGCAACTTATTGGCTCAACTCACATATTTGGGAAATATTCATAAAATCTATGGTTTTGTACTTATTTAAGATCTTAGGGTTTGGGGAATGAAAAAAAAGTCAGCAATACCCCCTGAAAAGCTAAAATTTTGCAGCATTATGTAGGTCACTTTTACAAGAAGAAATAAATCTAACCTTATGCAGCAGTAGCGATTGATAGTAAGAACTAATTTGTAGTGTTAATGACAAATACGGCGTAAGAATAAGTTATTAGTACAACCAGTGCTGTTAATGATTGTCAGTCCAGTACAGTGGGGTTGTTTGTTTGTTTGTTTTTAAAGTTTAAGAGAAACAGTTAAGAAACTTCAAAGTGGCATACAGCAAAATGATACACAGGCATCCCTAACCTTCAGGTCATTTTCAGTTAAAAAGCAGTGTTACTGAAAACCTAAAGTGGAGATGCAGAATACACTATGGTCTCTTCACTGAAAAGAAAAAAAATCTCAAAGAACCAGTTAGTACGTATACTCTACACTTTTCTCTTCTTCAAGTATGCACCTATTGAATCCCAGAAAGTATTTTCTAGGATGGTGACATCAATGAGTTTTCAGCTACTCCATTCAAGCAACAATTGAACAAACGTTCCTACAAATCCAACACCTATTCTAGCCACCATATAAAGAAATGACATGCAGCAAAAATCAATTACTCCACAGTTACACTCAAGGTAAGAGCGTTCTGGTATATTGACAGAGGGAGGACCTGGCTAAAAATTTGCCAGCAGGCCAGATGTAAACATTTTGTGACTGATTTACATATTCTTAATGAGAAGACAGCCTTCCAATGAACTACTAATGGATAGGGAAAAAAAAGGGTGGGGAAAAAAAGGAAAAAATAATTTTTGAGTGTCTGTGTTACTCTTCCACCAGAATCAGAGCAACGTTACGCCCCTTCAATTAGTAAATACAATTTTGATAAGATTTTATTTGATAAAAATAAAACAAAAAACTTTTCATATTTCTGTTGCTCTCATTCCTGACAAACAAATCTACCATGGGTCCTTTGCATTGCCAGAATTTGGGTTTTCCAAAAGACTTTTAAAATTATGTTTCAGACAAGCACAAGAAACTTCACAAGGAGCTCAGCAGAACAATACACAACTCATCATTGGCCAATTTAATGAATATCAGACTCAAGACATTTAGTTTCAGGTGATCCTAACATTATCTTTTCCCATCTGCTGTTGTTTAGATCAGCCATTCCAGACTGAACTTTAAATAGCTGATAACAAGAGCAAGAAACCTCTTTCTGTATACTTACATGTTTTACTAAATAAAAAAAAGCTACTAAGAGATTGTCAGGGTTTAACCCCAGCCAGCAACTAGAACCATGCAGCTGCTTGCGCATTGCCCACCATTTGGATGGAGGAGAGAATCAGAAGACTACAAGTGAGGGGAAAAAACCTCATGGGTTGCGATAAAGACAGCTTAATAGTTAGAGCAAAAGCCACACTCAAGCAAAACAAAATAGGAAATTCATTCACTACTTCCCATCGGCAGGCAGGTGTTCAGCCATCTCCAGGAATGCAGGCCTCCATCATGTGTTATTTGGGAAGACAAACACCTTAACTGTGAATGTCCTTCCCCATACTACTTCGTCCCCCAGCTTTACACGCTGAGCATGACATCACACGGTATGGAATACCCCCTCGGTCAGCTGGGGTCAGCTGTCCCGGCTGTGTCCCCTCCCAACTTCTTGTGCACCCCCAGACCACTCGCTGGTGGGGCGGTATGAGGAAGAGAAAAGGCTTGACTGCCTAGCAAGAACCAAAAACACCAGTGCACTATCAAAAGCATTTCTCATCCCAAATCCAAACCAGCATTATACCAGCTGCTAGCAAAAAAGTTAACTCTACCCCACTGAAACTGCGACAGAGACAAAGCAGCTATTTAGTCAATTACCCAGCTGACCTGTAGATGACAAGTTCATAGTTCCCAGCTGCATTAGCTGAGGCAGTAGATTTACCTACCAGAGGCCTACATACACATGTGGTTATATGACTCAGAAGTCTGTGACATTGGCACCTGTATTCCAGAAAGCCTGAACATGACATTATGAAGAATAGGACTTGAGATGAGCTTTAATTTTCCCTGAAAGACTATCAATTTTCCATCCAAAGCACTATCAGTCATACATACAACATGTCTGAGAGAAGAATACCTCACCTCTTTTGAAACACTTCCAATCATGCATGAATAGAGACTAGTTTTACCCTTTCCTAGTCTTCTACAGCCTCCTCTGTCTTTAAAAAGATTATTGTTGGTAGTTTTCTGATTGGGTCTTGAATTAACTTGTAAAGAATTAGAAATTTTCTGTTGAGAGGGCAGCCGCCTGGTTTCCCATATTAAGAGAAAGTTTTAGTCTCACACCTCAAGACACGGATATTCTTATGAAAATAAATCAAAGACTTTTGGTTTGAAGAATCTCTGAAACTAACACACCTACTCTGGCTATTAGTGAAACGTGGAAGAGACAGATAATCATTTACGCCAAAGGTGTCGACCACAGTTTGAGTGGGGAACTGTTTAACAAGATCTCAGAAAAAAAAAAAAAATGACAGTAGCTAACGATAATTTACACAGTAAGTCATGTATCATTCTGAAGGATTCCAGAAGCTCAGTCTGGGATAAAATATAGCAGTATAGAGGATCATCAGACATCTTTTTTAGTAACAGAGAACTCACAGTGTATGCTGTCTCTTTTGGTACAAAAGACAACACAGCACAAATGAGTAACTTTAAAAATGCATGGCTGAGGTTTCTTTTAGGGTGTTTGAATAGAGACCTATTGAAACACCAACTGATGTACTCAAAGAAGGGCTTACTCTCATAAAAGAACAAAAATTAGTATGTACCCTCAGTTAAAAGAAAATGGCTTTGTGATCTGGAAAATGTCTGTTCTCAGGTAACATATAAGCATAACTGAACTTATACTTGGTCACACAAGGTTCAATATATTCTAATGGAAAAACACAAAGCAGCATTATGAGTTCTAAAATAGCTTGAGGAAAACAGGTAATTAGAGAAACTCATTAACAAAAAAAAAATTAAGAACCTCTTTGCTGTAAATTTTAATTGGTAAAAATCGTTCATTTATCCTGTCTTTTCTCATAGCACATTCAGATAATGAAAAAAATAGCAGCTTTATTTCTGGTAAAACACTATAGATAAAATACATTCTCTACATTACTTACCTGTTTTCATTTCTAACAAGCGCTTTTTCTTTTGTTGTCTCTCTTGTTTTTCTTTTTCTGCTTTCTCCTTAGCTATTTTAGCACGCCTCTGTTTTTCTTCTGCTTCCCTTCTTCTCATATTCTCCTTTACTGCTTGCTATGAAAAAAAAAGGTAATATAGAGTTCCATTAAAACTGAAGTCTTAGCAAAAAACAAAGCTGAAACTTAAAAACAACCAAAAAAAAGCTTCAAAATCACATCTCCTAACAAACCTTAATTTATCAAGCCAAATAAATATTTGACATTCCATATTTAGTACACTGTATTCAGAAGAGTAAGCAAATTCAGAATAAATACATTAAAAGCATACTAATTAGCCCCAAATGGGGATTATAAATTGAGCAAGAAATACAGCTTAAGAATACACACGTTAATGTAGGAAGAATTCAAAATATCCAAACTACCTGGTTTTAGTGAACTTTATGTATATTACTATTTGTATTTCTAGAATATTTTCAACATTTATTCTTTCTCATGCTGCCACTATACCAAGCAAAACAAGGCTGCTTGGGTGACTTAGCTGTGCATTTTTCTTATTCTGATCCACATATGCATTAATTCACTCGGTTCATAAATTCTTGTCTTCTGGTTAATATCCGTACAACATTGTTTATTTTGAATTATAAATAAGTACTCCAAAGCTTCCAATGAAACCAAAACAGAACTATGAGGTTGAGTTTTTAAATCATTATTTTGCATAAAGACATATTAAGCAGAAATACTGTGTCACATTTAATAATTTTTTAACAAAGCTATTGTAGGATTACCTTTTTATCATTTTAGTGTTAGCTATGTACACTGGTAAACTTTCAGTGCTCTGCCGAGGTTTGCATTAGATGTGAAGTGCCATGCACCTATTCTTAATTGCAGAAAGTTTCTCTTTTCAGAATGCATTTACACAGAGAATCTCATCTTTCACAATATATCTAAGTGCCCTCCCCTACAAAATGGCTAACATCTTCACAAGGTCTGAGGCAGAGGCTGCACATTTGCAGGGTTAATTAAAGTTTCATGTTGTTTTTAGCAGGAAAATGTCCAGCCTGCACTCAGAAAAAAAATGTAAGAATGGACTGAAGAGTACTATAAAGCACATATGAATGTGGATTATGGCAATATTTGCACAGGCACTGTTTGTGTAGCATCGCTGCAATAGATAGTGACCAAAGGAAGTAACAAAAAAAAAAAAAAAAAAAAAAATCACAAAAATCTGGTGAGGAAACACTTGTCTTTGTTAACTGAAGAAGAATAAGCTTTCGATCACAAAAAATAACAATGAATTGGACTTTCTAAACAAAGCAGAACTGTATTTCCTCAGTGTCTTGTCCAGAGTCACCTCTGTCAATTTTCTTTATACTGGGGGAGGAGGGGAGAGGCCTACTGCAAAATACTGAAATTCTGCATTGAATTAATTTTAACAAATTATTTGCTGATTTTCAGACTGGGTATTCTGTAAAATAAACTACTGGGCAACACTCAAGTGGGACTCGAGCACAAGTACAGTTTTGGCAGATTACACACATTCCCAACAGAGTGACCAAGGAAACGTCTACTTCGCATCTACTTTTCACCTCAAAATAATACCAGTAGGACTCAGCCTCAGACTGCACTCATCTAAACGTATTCCTATCTATCTATCGATCTATCGATCCATCCATCCTATTTCTTTCTAATCACACTGATGAACTGTGCTCAATTTAGTAGCTCATGCTTTCATATCCAGTGTAAATCTGATGCTTTGGAGTATCACACCTTGCCTCCAATCTTTCTCTAGGACGACACTGGTCTTCCATAAGTTATGTGTCATAACTTAAAATTCCAGGCTGATGATGTGTTTGATACCATTTAAAACTCCGGGATACTAGTTAGTTCCGTTGTTAGGTCTGCTTTGAGACATCAGGTAGTTAAGCTCTCCAAATTTCACTAACCGTACTGAGTACACATCTCCCTTGACTAGAACATGAGGTTGGACCCTTAAGCTCACATACAGATGCCAATGTTTAGAGGCCTATACCCTAAAGTCAAATCCTATCCTACATGTTCTGTGTGTTTTCAGCACAAAACATAGGTGTCCATAAAGTTCTGCAAAATACTTATACCGAGAATTGTCACAAACATGACTGAGACAAACATGTATTTGTTTCTCACGCTGTTTGCATTTCACAGATTAAATGCCTTAACACTTCCTTGCTCAAAAGGCCTAAAAAAGTATACATGGCCTGACCCCATCTGCTGTATGCAAGCGGCATTGCATTCAGCATGCGGCACCATACGCAAAGTTAACTTTCAGAAGAATTATCAAAGCATACACCTTTTGCATATCACATGCCAAGGCACAGAGTTTCTGAGATGGAGGTGTTCTTGGGTTCTCCCTTGTGCTTTCCAGGATTGTTTCTGATTTTTTTGCATGATATAGAAGAAAAATACTCTAGAGTCTATCGAACAAAACTCTTATATGGTTGCTCTTCTTCCGGTTCTTTAAGTCACGTTTCTGCTGCAGAGCAACCTAGTGTCAACAGGAGTCAGGGGTTTCTATAGCCCTCTGATTAGCAAACTGTCTTGGACATAAGAGTTGTTGATGCAAGGCCTCTTTCCCTCCCTTCTCCTACAGCTGCAGGAAAATTCTAGCAATTAAACAAAAGAAGAGGAAATACTACAGTTGTTTCATCTTGTTTCAGAAAGGAACCAGCCTGTTAGCAGTACCTCTCAACCTGTGAAAGCACAGGAGGAAGTTAACAGAGATCTCAAATACTCAAGATGTTCCGCTGAGTGTACCAGGAATAACTTTGGGAGTTAAAAGCACGGAAGGTGCTTTACCTATTTTTTGGATTTGGCCAACTAACTCTACTCTAGATTTGGTGCTCAAAGAGTGTGAATAATAGCTGTCACAGCCACCAAATACTACTGAAGTACAAAATGCAGTCTAAAGTTAGCTATGTACCTGAAGTCCATGGCTCCAGATTTAAACATGGTTTTTAAAAATGTTTTAAACATTTTCATTAATTGAGAACAAAAAAACCCCATTATAAGTAGGTAAGTACTGTATGTGAATTATCAGTTTTGCTTGACAACAAGGATGACTGAATTTCACTTTCCCATACATACTGGTGACCTAAGTAGTCTTGGTTTTGAATTTTTTAAGAAACCAATGATTTTTCAGCACTAAATTTAAAAGTCTTTTGAGCTAAGTTTTCTAGGACACCAACTACCTTCAGTTTCTGTCAGTAATCAAGACCAATGCTAAAAAATTCTGAAAAATCAGACCTCAGGTGTCTCACCTTAGGCATCTCAAAAATCTTTTCCAAAAAGTCTCAAAACTGAGCAGGTACTCAATATTTTGTTTAGTGTCATTGAATGATAAGTGGTTTCATGCCTTATCTACACACCTTTTTCATATAGCCTTCAAACTGTGCTCTGCAAGACAGAATTATTAATTTTCCTCAAGGTTTCTTCTATCATGCTCATCAATAATATCTCACTGTTTCGAAGCATTAATTAATCTATCTTTATAACACTGCTTTGAAGCAGGAGTTAGTATCAGTACTAATTTTACAGATACAGAAAAGAAATACAGGAAAATCAAGGTAAAGCACAGACACTTCTTTGAGTCTCCAATTCAAGATGAACCTAAGCATTTAGAATTCTTATTCTACAGCATTTAAAGGGGAGGTGTGGTTTAAACATCAGAAATTAAAGCAATACAACTATTTCCTAATATTTAGCAATTTTGAAATCGGACTTTCAAATTAGGCACTGATCAAGTTAAGAGAACATAATCAATGCCAATGTTGAAAAATCTGGCAGGGGTAATTTGCCAAGCATAATTATTCTGATTGAACTGCGTCTTCTAGGTTTTTAGCTGTTAAACTCCTAAGTAGCAGAGGCTTGGTAATCTTTACATGTTCCAATATGTTTGCCAAATACGGGTTTCATTTTAAGTCATTTCCTTAAAATAGATGGACACAGGAATTTCAAACCCTTTCTCAATATCTACAAAAGAAGTATTTTTCCTTGTCTACTTCCTCAGGAATGCCTGAAATCATTAAAAAAAAACCCCAAACACAACTGACCAAGCAAAAGCAAACAAGACTGGGAAACCTGCAAGCAACTTAAGTGTGTTGTAATAATAAACGTCAGGCTCCAATGAGGTAAATGGTAAAATGACTAATTGAATCTTCCTACAGATCAATAGGCATGAGTTGGATCACTGCTCCAGACTTTGCTACAAAGCTCACGCTCAGATAACATTCCTGGAGGAGTGTAGCCAGTAGGTTAAGCTATGTAATCACAGGTAGCCAGATGTGATAGGATTCAGCTTTTCCAAGTTATCCATATTAATAAATTAATAAAATAGTAAAATAACCATTTTTTAGCCCCTACCCCCAAAGATTATCCTTTCTAAAGGGAAAAGAAGAAAGTAAGCATTTAAAATGCATAAAACCGAAAAGCCTAGACAATCTATTGTCAGAAAAATTAAAGGTTCTTAGAAACAGACTGAGTATGAGGAAAACATGCTATTTTTTAAAGCCAGGATAAGGAGCCCTGAGTTCCATAGCAGGGAACCTGCTTACAGATGCAAACCTTGACACAGATCAAATGCTGCAGGGAAATGAAAAATTAAACGACATAAAATCCTTGGTCTGGATTTTGCATGGGAAGGATGTGCGTTGTAAATATAGAATAATTGTTAGAATATTTATTTTTAAGTGAATATTAAGCATCCTTTAAACAGAAAATGCAGTTGTATTTAAAAAAGGTAGAGTTTCAGATTTTTCCCCTTCAGGTTATACATGCATACAAGAGTCTCAGTTTTAAATTGCATTCATTGTTATTAGGAAAGAAATAATCCACAAATAATAACTCAGAACTTCATTATCCTTTGGATATCCTAAGAATTTAGGATGTGCAAAGTAAAATTTCTGATATTAGTATCAGATAAGATTTGAGGAGGAAGCAATTTATTTTTAGTTTGTTTGGTAACTGAAAGAATACAAAAATAATTTTTAAGAAACATTAGGCATAAAATAAACAGATTGTACCATGAACATTGTCCTGAAGTTGTTTAAGTCCGTCAAAAACTCCTCCACTGAAACTTTCTTCAGGTCAATGGCGTAATATCCCATCACGTTCTGATAGAGTTTTTCCATGTTCTCATGCATCCGTGAAAGTTTCTGAAAATCTTCTTTGGCATGAACTAGAAAGCTGTATGGTGCTGTTAAGGCTGCAAGAATACTCAGGAAATCGAGTCAAACCCCCAGTTTTTACTTAACATTGATCTGTATTTCATACACATTTTTCATTTGCATCAAATGAAGTATCAAAAGAATTCCTTCCATGGCATATATGCTTCCTAGTATTTACTGTGTATATTAGGCCTATCAATAAATCAAATCAAATTTTCTCAGCCACTTTAAATTTAAAGATTATTCCATTAGCATATAATTTTGTATGGAATGAAAAGTATGGGACTAATCTAACTTCAAGCACCTATGTAGTTCATTTAGTATCACTGTCTCCTTATTGAAGCTAAAGGTTTAGATATATAAATTACAATTTATATGGAATTTAGGTAGGTATGCCAATAGCCAACCTGAACACTTTCATAGATCAAGAAATAGTATAGTTCCTACTAAAATTAGAGTAAAAAGAGAAATATTAATAAACAACAGTATTAGAGGTAAAAACCATAAAAGATTAAAAACTTCATCTTAGCCACTTTTTTTTAAATGCTCTTATAGCATTAGCAATGCATTCATTTCTATTCCTGGTGGCTGCATCAGGTATTTATGCTTTTTCTAAGGCTATTAGCAATGTCAATACAAGTTAATAAAATTAGTGGTGAAAACAATAGAACTGCTTCTACAACAGATAGAAAATTTATGAACAGAACCGAAGTACTGCATAACATAAATGAAAAAAACAAAACCCTGTGTTTATTCAAGAATTTTGATAATACAGTTTGTCAAAGAAGATCATATAATCATAGAATCATCTAGGTTGGAAGAGACCTTTGAGATCATGGAGTCCAACCTAACACTGCCAAAATCACCACTAAACCATGTTCCTAAGCACCATGTCTACACATCTTTTAAATACCTCCAGGGATGGTGACTCAACCACTTCCCTGGGCAGCCTGTTCCAATGCTTGATAACCCTTTCGGTGAAGCGATTTTTCCTAATATCCAATCTAAACCTCCCTTGGCACAACTTGAGGCCATTTCCTCTTGTCTTATTACTTCTCACTTGGGAAAAGAGACCAACCTCCTTTCAGGTATTTGTAGAGAACAATAAGGTCTCCCCTCAGCCTCCTTTTCTCCAGGCTAAACAACCCCAGTTCCCTCAGCTGCTCCTCATAAGACTTGTGCTCCAGACACCTCACCAGCTTCATTGCCCTTCTCTGGACACGCTCCAGCACCTCAACGTCCTTCCTATACTGTGGTGCCCAAAACTGAACTCAGTACTCAAGGTGGGGCCTCACTAGTGCCAAGTACAGGCGGACAATCGCATCCCTAGTCCAGCCGGCCACAGTATTCCTGATACGAGCCAGGATGCTGTTGGCCTTCTTGGCCACCTGGGCACACTGCTGGCTCATGTTCAGCCAGCTGTCAACCAATACCCCCAGGTCCTTATCTGCCAGGCAGCTTTCCAGCCACTCTTCCCCAAGCCCGTAGCGCTGCCTGGCGTTATTGTGACCCAAGTGAAGGACCTGGCACTTGAACTTGTTGAACCTCATACCATTAGCTTTGGCCCATCAATCCAGCCTGTTCAGATCCCTCTGTAGGGCCATCCTACCATGAGGGATCTGAAGAAGAAATATGGTGTGTAGTCATTTCCTTACATAGGACAACTTCATGAAGTGCTTACTTTAATGGAATGATAGCTAAACAAACATTTGTGTTCCATTATTCTCCTGCTGCACGGAAGACCACAAAAGATAAGAAATGAAAATTTTACCTTTACTTCCAATTGGCCACCTCAACTGTGGGCAACTCACTTCACTGTATTTGTATGTATCTGCAGCATGAAGTATAGACTATGGTCACTTTATTTTAAGGAGCACAGGCTTTTTAATCAAGTGCATTAAAATGTAGACAAATACAATTTTTGTCCACCACGCTGTTTTAAATGCACAGTAACAATCTACTGCTGGGTGGGTACTTTTGCCCTTCAGGGTTTTTGCAATGCACTCTTACTTTAGTTTTGTTTAGAGGTTGAATCCATTTCAGTTTCACTATTAAACGTCCTTCTAGTTTGTTAACGTTGCTTTTAAAATACTAACCAAGCAGTTAATGGTTTTCTTTTTGTGATTTTGAATCCATGCCAGAAACTCATACAATAATGTCCTCAGACACGTAGAGGAAAGGGGGAATAACGCACTTTCACAGCAGAGGTGAGAGACAAAATTGCTGTGACATTCTGCAAGACATAGCTAAAGTTACAGCTATGTTAATAGAGCCCATGTTGGCTGCTTAGTTTATACTGTTAAAACTGACTCCCCTAGAATATGTGATGCACAATTTTAAGCTCAAAATACGGCACTCTGGACAGATGTTTCACTATCCAGTACTTCAATGCCAGACATGATGAATCCTGCGATTTTTATTTTCTCTCTGGTGCATCATGGGATACCTTAAGCTCCTGGCATTCTACTGAGACTGTGCTTCAATTTAGGTATTTTTAATAAGTCCCCTTCCTATTTGCCTTAAATATGGCTTTTGTTAGGCAGCCCTAGCTAAACTGGAGACAACAGGGAATACTACTGAGTACAGCAATCCCAACTGCAATTATTATGAACAGGTTGATATATATGCATTATCAGCTACAGAATTCATTGGCTTTGGATGAATGAAGACAGAAGTAGAGCAGAGCTGCAACACAGGCAGGAGTAAAAGGAAATCAAGAAGTTAGGTATTTGTTAACTTTTTCTGAAGTGGCTTCACATCACGGTCTGCCTTTTTGGACTCACGGGACTACAGATCATCATTCTGCTCATTAATGGAACAGGAAAGCAACACAGGGCTGAGACAAGTAGTATCTGTGGCAAAATTTCTAACTGCTGTATGTTTGGTCTTGCATATTCATGGCAGCTCTTTTCATAGTGAATTGCTTGCCTGAAGTTTATACCAATTTTAATATATTGTGCTATGTAAAATACTAATATAGTACAGGGTATCAAGCTAAGTAAAAGCAGCTGGTACCCCAGAGCAGATAATGAAAGATGTTAATCCGTACCAGACATTTGCTTAAAAGACTCCATATTCACCACTTGTGATTTTTTTACAAATTAATCTACTTTTTAAATGTAGACAATTCAAACAAGGAATATGATTCTGCATAACAACAGAAGATTAATAGGTGCATAGATGCTACACATATTTTAGCAGAATCTTTAAAATGGAACTGAGACTGCCATTATACTAGCCAGCAACAGCCTCTGCAAAAACATGGCAAACTTCTCAGACTAGTGCAAAAAGACTATGAGGTCACTTCAAACCAGAATTTCAACAAATTATTTTCTTCTAATGCCAAAGAATGTGAACATTGTAAGGCCCTGTTGCGGATTTCCCACACCAAATTATTGGGAAAATAACTGCAACCACCTGAAAAATACATGTCACAGAGACTTCCTTTTATACACTTATAGCAGGTTCAACAGTAAAATTCTGTACCTGAACAGAATAGTTCAAGAAACACATAGAAATGTTTAGATTTTTAAATCAGTACCTTCTGAAGAGTATTTCTCAAATAATACCTTTTCCTTGACTCACTCACTCGTACTTGTCTATTATAATATGAAACCAAATTGACACAGAGCTGTTGTATCCCGTGTGTATACCCCATATAGTATGAACAAAACCAGTGCTAGCTGTAATACACACATGAAGTCCAGACCAGAAATTAAAGACTTGTATAAAAGAATTATACATTTAAGTTAAATTTGCATTGTTTGCCAAAGACCTATCTCATTCCCTGTCCCCACAGTGAACATCTCGACCCTCTCCCAAACAGCAACATACAATCTTTTTTCACCTAACGAGCTCAGGTCCGGTAACCTTCCACAGTCCTTAGGATGTGAGGACATCTTACAGACTTCAGGTTTTTTATGTTGCACAGAACGAAGTTCAAACTATGAGGCCGATTAAGCAACCGACAGTTTAGAGGCAGCATGTAATTTCTTCCTTGCAGCTGAAATGAGTTTCTTCTACCTCACTTGAATCAGGCTCTGACTTGGGTAAGGGCTGTTCCTTTCTTCCCTTTTCACAATGTCAACAAATTAACTTAAATCACAAGGAAAGGGGAAGAGAGAACTGATTAAGAAAAAAAAAAAAAAGACTCTGTTCCTAGCTGAAAGGCAGCAACCAACTCGTCGTCTCTCAAGTATTAGTTCCATAAGCTTTTGTGCAAATCAACACTACATTTAGCAGTAGACCAAAACTTGTGATGAGTTTCTCAGCTGCTATGTAGAAAATCATGAGATGTGAGCTGGACTGATAAAAAGCACGTTGACTAAATTACTTAATTAAGCTTTTAATATGCAATTTAAATAGTCCCCATAAACCCATTAAATTTTTATTTTGAACGTACAAGTGTATTTTGTTCACTGTGCTTTTTATTGAACATTTCACTCAATGGATCTAATACTCTAGATCAATATCAATTCAATATTCTTTGACTTTCCTAATTAAAGCAAACAGAACTGCAATAATAACTATAATTTCTTTTCAGCTAGTATACATAAGATGACTGACAAACTAGCACAATCTAATATATAGGAGAAATATTCATAATTATAGACTTTGTCAATAAAAGAGTGCGCCAACTGTGCATATATCTGACTTCCTAAAGAAACAAGAATGCTAATCAGTTCATTAGAGGCCTTTGGGTTGTGATATTTAGCGACAGGATGTAGTAGCCTGCTTGTCCATGGAGCCTAATTGTACTCAGGATGAAAAATTATTTCCAACAAAGCACCATCCTTCCTTTCTCAGATTTCCTGCTGGTTTCCTTTTATGAGCTGCATGCCTTTCAAGACATCAGCATCATTCAGCGTTCCTTGTCATAGGAATAAAAGTAAAGACAGGTCCAGGCTTCATCATGCTGTGCAGGATTATCTAACCTTTACATCAAACCTTTCTTGCTTCGTAATTTATTGAAGTTCCTGTTTTTCTAAAAGTGAGCTTCTTTAATTAGTGTGTTCACAGGCATTACTAGAAACCATATGCAACTTCACTGTTTTGAAATTACTGCCTGTCTGCTGGGAAGGGAAGTAGGTGAGGGCAAACTATTCCTGTTCATAATATTTACTGTTCAAAAGACTGTAGTCTGATACAATGAAATATGTAGTATGGCTGGTTTTCCCTGTACTGATTTATTCTGAGTAAGACCAGATACTCATCTCACCTGCCTCTGACAGCAGTCAATACCCAATAATTAGGGAAAACAAGATAGAAACTTGGTAAGTATAGCAAGATAATTCAACTGATGTAGTATTTAGTTTCTAACAGTCTGCAGGCTAGTGATTTTTCTGAGCTAAAGCTACCTCTGGACTACTGTGTTTAATAGCTCCAGACATGCTATCTTTAGCTAACTACCTATGCCTTATATGAAATTCATCTACATTGTCAGCCTCTACAACATCCTAAAAGTAGATGCTACAGTTTAATTGTTTGTTATATATGAAAACATTTCCATTTGTCTAAACCTGCTGGACAGTATTTTTCATGAGATGAACCCGGGTTATTTATAAGACACAATGATTATGTTCGTAACTTTCCTTCTGTATGGCATAAAAAATTACAAGTATTTCTACTATATTTTTCTAACATTTTTGACTTTCTAGCTTCAGAGTTCTTTTTTATTAAAACATCCGTGACACAGAAACTATTGCATACTGCTGATCATTGTCACCATTCTCTGCCACATCAGTAGCTATACAGTATACTTTTTAAGATGAGGCGATGGAAGCACTCAAGATATAAGAGTAATACTGACTTATATAGCAAATTATTTGTGTCTCCTGCTTGCTCTTAACTACAATTGTTCTCAATTGTGCTAATAATTGTTCTTCCTCCAGATCTTGCTCTATAATAATTGAAGTTCACTTGCTCTCTTGTCAGCATCTGCCGCTATCTACCCCCACCCTTTTTGGTGGGGCTTTTTTAAGATATTAATCCAGAAACAATCATTCCACTTTTGATCTAAGAAATTTCATTTCTTGGAAGTCTTTGTTAGCACACCTTGTTGAAAGGTTCATGGAAATTCAGGTATGCTCTACCGACTGTCCTACCTTTATCTGCATGCTGTAATAAATCTGCAAGGGACGGTTTCTCTTTACAAAACCCGTGCTGACTCTCCCCCATCATACTGTATCTCCCATATATACATCTTGGTTCTGTTTTTATTTAGTTGTCTTCATTTTTTCTTTTGGTAGAGAAGCCAGACTTACACATCCTCCTTGTAGCCCTTTTAAAAAACTCAGGTGCTTCTTTTCAGCTTTGATTCTTTTGGTGTTTTGGGCTAACTTAGTTCATATAAGAGTTTATAGTCAAATAGGTTTATATTTGAGTTCACTTTAAAATCTTTTCAAGTCTTTTGCGACCACTGGTTACTTCTGGGGATTTATTGCTATTTATTCTCTATTTTCCTTTTAAGAAAAAATTCCACTGACTCCTTCATTTGAGATTATCCTCCCATTCAAAATATTGCACAGTGGAGTCAACCAAAGTTCTTCCTAGAGAAAACTGATGCAAAGAATGAATTTATCTTTATGGCTATGGCTTATCTTTTTGGCACACATTGACAATCTACGTCTTCTCTGGCAGGATTACAGCTTTTGAGATGCTTGAAAAAGATGACATGTAGATCCTCCCTTGCATTTCCTAAGATGATCGCTATCTTTTTTAAGCGATCAGCAACTGCTCTAATGCTCTTCATGTATGGGGATGGAATTTCAACCTCTAGAAAACTTACGGTATTTATTGACAAGGTCACCTATTTACCCTACCTTTTATTATATTTTAACTTTTCATACTATTTCTCTACAACCGTGACTTACTCTGTCTTAAATACAATTTACAAACTTATATAATAGTATTCCACTCACTTCCTGCCATCAAGTTTCACAAATGCCTGATCCATCAGTAACACAACGGGAAATGAGCCATCCTACATAATAATTTTTTGTCTTTTAGGTGTTTGATATTAGCATAGAAGTACACAGTTATTCCTCAACTTACTTCTCCTGTGCTATCCTTCTTAAGTGAAGCTATTTGTTTCAGAGTATTCTTAGCTTGTTCTAACTTAATTTTGCCAATTTCTTTCAGATCTGTTTTACAGGTATGGAAGTTTTATAACCACATCTCCAAAGAAAGGTGTATACTAAATTATCTGTTACTTCAAACCCTAGTCCTCAGCTCAAAAATGCAAAAGGTTATAGAGTATTTTAAGTGCCAGCATCATGATTATTTTGGATTAGATGATCATTGGAGGTCCCTTCCAACTGAAATAGTTTAGTCTATTCTATTCTAATGGATTACGAGGAGTGTGTCCATTTTCATAGGTTAGATTTCTTAATATGTGCTTCCCATTCCTAACTTCCTAGACTACACGTTATTTTCTTAACCAAGCACAGACTTTGCATAGTCCTTGCGTGATTTATGAGAAGGCTATCAGGGACATATTTTCCTCTAATTTCTTAGCAATAGTTTGTCTCTTGCCTGCAAGATCCCTCTCCTAGCTCTCCTATTATGCTATTGGCTTCTTTGGGGACAAAACTTATGTTTTGTACCATAGAGACTCCATGCTGGTGGGCTGCAACATATCTCTCAAAAACACATTGAGCTGGGGGAAAAAAAAAAAAAAAGCTGGCAACAACAACAACCACCAGAACAACCTCACCAACAAAATACCTGGCTTTACAAAAAATTAGTTGCTACGCTGCAAGGTTACAGATAACCCACAGAGTCCTGCGAAGGCCTAAAGCTAAGTTGTAAATGCTTTGGTTGCAGCTAGTCTCCTGAAGAAGAAACTGGCCCTAACGCAGCAAGAACCACTATATCCACTTGGCCTCAGGGTCCCTTGCCATCTTTTATGTAATAGTATGAGATTAATCAAAAGGACTGTCTCTGGGGTCCCCCTGCCTTCGTACAGAACAAAGTCATCTTCCAGCTAGGTAATAACCTAACCATGGCTGCAGAGGAAATTTCCACCTGCCTCTCTATCTGCTGATATTTCTGCTTCCAGATTAGTCTCAGTGCCAAGCATATACGACCACCACCTGTAGGGAGGTTTAAGTGAAAGAATGGGTTTTTTCTGCTTTAATTAAGCATCCTCATGTCCCAAGGCTTTCTTATGAGACAGACAGGCAGTGAAGCTGGCTGCAGGATTTGGACTAAATAGTGAGAAAAGGAATTTTGGCAAAAATAAGACCAGAATCCGGTTCTCACACGCTATGCATCTCATTTCTGAAATATGAGATTTTTTTTGGTTCTGTGGTTGCATGTACAAAAACATTCACAGTGGTAATGCATACACTAGAATGTCTTTTCTAAGACATTTTCACATAAAAAAATCATTTAACACTAAAGCAAAATGCTTAACATTCCTATTACAATTGCTTTTCCCTAAGTTAAGAAACTTATACACAGTGTATAACCTGACAGCAAGCATTTTTCTCCTCAATCTATCCACTACTGATGAATCCTTTAATTGGACTGTTCATGCATTCAGTTTTTGAGGGGAAAAAAGTTATGGCTTTCAAAAAACTACTACTGCTACAGCACACAAAAGTTATGTAAAGAAATTCAAAGTTTAAGGTAATGCAGTTAAATCACTTCCCTTTGTTTTAAAAACTGAATACTCCAAAGGATATTGACATTTTTGCTACAAACTTATCGTGCTTATCTTCAGGAACTGGAAAAGTCTGCAAATCCTTCTCAAGCTGTTGGAGTTGCCTCTCCATATGCTTCAGGCTCTTCTCCAGATTTTCTGCTGAGACTAAAATACAGAACATTCATTCTGTTAACACCTTAAACAAGAAACATTGTTTGTAAAATACATGAGTAAAAACCTTACCCAAATCAGCACACTACCTTTTTAATTCTGAAATAAAAGTGCACTCTGAACAAATTTCAATACCGGGGGTCACTCTACAATGTTCAGTTTCTCTCACTCATGTGGCTGCCTTATTTTGATTAGGTGTATGCCGTTTGAACACTGCATTTTGTTTTATTTGTATGCCTAAGGTTTCGCACTGCAATTAACAGTCTGGTTTAAATAACCTGAGATATACATATGCCAGTCTGTCTCTTCTGATTAACCAAAGGACAAGTTTTGAAGCTACTCCAAGAATCACAAACCTTTCCTCAATCTCATTCTGTTAACACAGAAAATATGAACATTTGTATGGAAGATCATGAAGAAACTAAGACCCTCAAAACACAGAGAATCGGGGCTATTAAACACCTACTCATGAAACTTCAAGACTCTATTCCCTAGTTTGAAAGCATGATGCCTGGTAAAAAACAGAGTTGGTCAGAGCGGAAGTGCTTGCCAAGCTGAAGAGAAATGCAAGCGCTTGAGAGGGTGCTGCAGAGAAAAACAGGGACTAGAGGGAAAAAGAGAAGAGTAGAGATGAAACATCGGGGATTTATAGAAACACGTAGAAAAAAGGCAAATTTTCTTTATCAGAAAGAGAGAAATATAACTTTCATCCATTTGAAGCAATGCATGGAAGTTGAACACTTGCTATGTAAGTCGTTAATTAAACTATCAAGATCATAAAAGTAACCTGAGGAAAACAACTGTTAGCATGTATTCTGTCCTGGATTTCTTTATTGGAATCAGCTGAAACTTACTTCCCGATTGTTTGTGAAGTAAACGTAACATTTAAATATGTTGCATAGGAACAATGTACATAGATAAGAACGTGCTCTGAATTTTAGTCTAGTGACTTGATTTTTGATTAATGACTTTTCCATTATTTATTTCATTCATAATATACTGTAGTTATAAAGGTAAAGCTACCTTAAACTTAATCTAAAAACATCTCCGGAGGAAGTTTGTGGCCCTGTGATGTTACTAGGACCTGTAGTGGATCCATTATTTCATCCACCGAGTAAAGTTATATGATGAAAATTAAGATCCACACACTGAACACATCTTTCATAAAAGCCTGACTGAGTCCCCAAACAACTAGAGTAAAATGTTGCATAGCAACTACAATCCCATTCATAGCAGAAAGGTTAACGCAACTATAAAATGATCAATAGCAACCTGTTAAAATGCTAATGTAACCTAAAAAAACCTAACCCAAACAATTTGGAGACAATCTCTGCTTTTCTAAAAAGAATAATGGAATAAAAATCTATGTTCATGTTATAATATATAACTCATAATTTTGTTTATAATTACAATTTTTGAAACCCTCTGTTTACTCAAAACCACTGTTTTCCAATTGCATGTTAGACTTGGCAGATTTTCATTTAGTGACTGGTAAGACCAAATCATCACCAGGTAGGGCAGCTGGCTTCAGCAGTTAAGAAACCACCCTGTCTGGGAAGGAGAGCTAAAATCAGAAGCTGACAATGTTGACTACAGGCGTGTTTCAGTCTTCACAGGTTCTAGAAACAAACTTAATTTCAATATAAAGGCATACTTCTGCTGCCATAAGAAGCCTTCAAGGGTAGACACGCACAATTTTAAGACAGTGATTTACTTAGAAAGCTGCTAAGAAACACAGAATATAATACTTTGTGCTTAATACAACTATCAACAGGACTCTCTACAGTATTTCTTGCATAGAAAGAGGTCATAGCATAAAAGTCAAGTGACATACTTACAAAACAACAGAACGATGAGACTCAGCAAATACCTAGGTTTTAAAACAAAACAAAACACCCCCAAAAAACCCAACCCACCAAAAAAGCCTACACATCAATCGCAGGTAAAACCTGAATAACAGCTACATTCTTTTACCCAGATAAAAAACCCACAAACCTCAGTACCTACAGCTGATTAACAGGTTGTACACAAGAGATTTTTGAATTCTTGCTTCCAGCAAAGCCAAGTTTTAATTCTATTACCTCAGTTCTTTTGACCTTGAACAGTTATATATTTGATCAAGAATCTTTACATCTCTATCTTGTTCTGAAGTTTTTTCGTTTCCTCTGTCATGATCTCAAGTTGTTCCTGAATATAAAAATTCAGCATTCCTTTGATTTCAGCAGTGTACAACTATAGATATATTTTCCTTTTAAGACCGTATTTCTGGTGACAGCCTCAAGCAGAGGCTAGCTCACAATACACCGGTATTCATTTGGCACTATTACCTTTCAACTTCCAATTTAGTGAAAACAGATGAAAAAATCAATCTGTAAATATAAGCAGCTCTTCAACAAAAACAGCACATGAAATAACTGCCAACCCTCCCTCGTGCCCCCCTAGAAGACAAGTTATAAAATCTGGAAGAATGAAAGATGAAGAGAAAGAAATCCTAACTTTGATCCTTAGTCCTGGGAGGATTCAGATATAAACCCAAGTAAGAAACTCATCTGATAGTCTGGAAACAAAGTCCAAGATTGGGATTTTTGAATGTTAGTGAGCTCACAAACACAGGTTGTTTGTTGAATACATTGCATGTGTACCTGAACGCATTCTCAACTATACTCTCTGAACTTGCACACCCCTTTTTCAAAAAGCCTCCTGATATTTTCATAAGCAATAGTCACCTTCTGCTTTTCATGGTTCAAACAACTTTGTTCTTAAAGTTTCCTCTCTTGGTTAAGGTTTTCTAATATCATGATTATTCCACAAGCCTCTTTGCCCGCCTCTGTTTTAAAAACTTTCTACGTAGTATTTCAGGTGATGACTCACCAGACCTTTTAATATTTGTATTACTATTTCTGCAGTTCTACTGGAGATACATTATCTGATTATCTTACAATAAAATACCCTTTTTTCCAAATACCAAAGCTCTTATTACAGTATCAAGATACATGACCTTGTACTTCATACATGCAGAGAGGGACCTGGGAGTCCTGGTGGACAACAGGAAGACCGTGAGCCAGCAATGTGCCCTTGTGGCCAAGAAGGCCAATGGCATCCTGGGGTACATCAAGAGGAGTGCGGCAAGCAGGTCGAGGGAGGTCATCCTCCCCCTTTACTCTGCCCTGGTGAGACCACAACTGGAGTACTGTGTTTAGTTCTGGGCTCCCCAGTTTAAGAAAGAAAGGGAACAGTTTGAGAGGGTGCAGTGAAGGGCCATGAAGATGATTAGGGGGTTGGAGCATCTTTCTTATGAGGAAAGTCTGAAGGAGCTGGGTCTTTTTAGGAGAAGAGAAGGCTGAGGGGGAATCTAATAAATGTTTACAAATACTTAAAGGGAGGGTGCCAGGAGGAGGGGGCCAGTCTTTTTTCAGTGGTGCCCGGTGATAGGACAAGGGGCAATGGGTATAAAATTCAATATAGGAAATTCCATCTGAACATGAGGAGGAACTTCTTTCCTTTCAAGGGGGCAAAGCACTGGAACAGGCTGCCCAGAGAGGCTGTGGAGTCTCCAACACTGGAGACATTCCAGACCTTCCTGGACACCATCCTGTGCAACCTGCTGTAGGTGGACCTGCTCTGGCAGGAGGGGGGGACCAGATGATCTCTAGAGGTCCCTTCCAACCCTTAACTTTCTGTGATTCTGTGATTCATACTATCAATTCCTTTACTCTGCTTCCTCATGATCATTCAGTGATGACAACCCATCCCTCCTCTCAGCAGGCTAAGCTGTCTAACCCTTTGCCAGATATGCTCATTGGTCCAATTTCACAATTTTTTTTTCCCCATATTCATTTTAGACTACTTTATGTATGTTTCTTCCACTTTTTATTCTAATGAGTATTCTCCCATTATACATAATATCAAATGCTTTCCTGAAGTCAACATGGATTTCCTGCATAAAAAAGAAAAGAAAGAAATTAAGTCAAAGCTGTCAGATAGGTCTACTACCAAAAAATTAGCTTTCATTTTATGCTACTCTCACTTAATCTCTACATGTGGGATTATTCTTTCTTCTATAAACTTTCATGTCATTAAGGTCAGACAGAAAGATGTGTAATTGCCCAAATCATTCTTTTCTCCTCGGTTTCTTAAATAATCTGTAGTCACACAACATTACTATAGTCACAGCATAACTTGGTAAAAAATAGACTTACTAAACTTTTAGTTTCATATCTCAGAATGAAGAAATAGACACTGGTTATTTGCTATATGAGAATATGGTACTCCAATTTTTTTCTTTCAACGAATTTCTACAGACACATTTTGCTGCCCTCTTCCTCATCCGCACATCATTAATGTTGCTTAAAATCAAAGCAATGTTTCATCTAGTTTTGAGACTACACCTGTGTTATCCTAAATCCTAGAAATAATTCTCCAAAGCAAAACAGTAGTACTTGTGTTGTCTCTCATTTGTACTGCTGTAAACCTTCTGCTACTATTTCAGCTACTGTTTCAGATATTTCAGCTGCTATTTCACAAATCCTGTGTGCTGACCAACCCATATGACAGTTTTCTTGGATGGTCTCAATCTCCATATCAGGAGAATCTTCCTCTTGCCTACAGGTATTTCATTTCCCTTGTGCAATTCTGGCCCCTATATTGAGGGGAGAAGAGTGGCAGTCACAAGCTGGTCTCTAGACTGATGCAGAAAACCATACCATGTTATATTTAAAAAAAAATAATCTGAAAACATGCGATTGCTTTTGCCATTTGAACTTCATACTGGGCTGATGGACAGAGGGTCATAAAATCATAGAATTGTTTGAGTTGGAAGGGACCCTAAAGTTCACCTAGTTCCAACCCCCCTGCTATGGGCAGGGACACCTCCCACTAGACCTGGTTGCTCAAAGCCTCATCCAACCTGGCCTTGAACACTTCCAGGGATGGGGCCTCTACAGCTTCCCTGGACAACCTGTTCCAGTGCCTCACCACCCTCACAGTAAAGAATTTCTTCATAATATCTAATCTGTAACGTCTTCCTGGAGCTGCCTTCTTCTCCAGGCTGAACAACCCCAACTCTCTCAGCCTGTCTTCATAGCAGAGGTGCTGTAAGCCTCTGATCATCTTCATGGACCTCCTGTGGACCTTCTCCAACAGGTCCATATCCTTCTTATGTTGGGGGCCCCAGAGCTGGACTCAGTACTCCAAGTGGGGTCTCACCAGAGCAGAGGGGCAGAATCACGTCCCTTGACTTGCCATGTAGCCCAGGATGCAGTTGGCTTTCTGGCCTGTGAGCACACATTGCTGGCTCATGTTGAGCTTCTCATCAATCAACACCCTCAAGTCCTTCTCAGGGCTGCTGTCAATCCGTTCCCTGCCCAGCCTGTGTGCTTGGGATTGTCCTGACCCATGAGCAGGACCTTGTACTTGACTTGAACTTCCTTAGGTTTGCATGGGCCCACCTCTCACGCCTGTCAAGGTCTCTCTGGATGGTGTGACATCACTTGCTGTCGTCAGCAAACTTGCTGAGGGTGTACTCAATCCCAACATCTATGTTGCACCACTCCTAATACTGACCCCTGATGAACGCCACTCATCACTGGTTACCACCTGGACATTGAGCTGTTGACTGCAATGCTTTGAGTGTGACCATCCAGCTAGTTCCTTACCCACCACTTGGCCCATCCATCAAATCCATGTCTCTCCAATTTAGAGACAAGGGTGTTGTGTGGGACAATGTCAAATGCTTTGCACAAATCCAGGTAGATTATGTCAGTTGCTCTTCCCTTATCCACCACCACTATAATGCCACCACAGAAGGCCACCAGATTTGTCAGATATGATTTGCCCTTAGTGAAGCCACCAATCACCTCCTTATTTTCCATATGCCTTAATAATATAGTTTACTGAATAATTTACAGTTTTGATTGAATAATTCTCTAAAATTGCCAACATATTCTTGAGGTAGCATTTAAAAGTAAAGTTAAATGAAAAAAACATATCCTAAAAAACCTCAAAAACACAACCAAAACCCCCTCTGTATTGTGAGATGGTTTAGAGCACTAACAGAAAAATATTGCAGAGGCAAAATACTAGAAGCTTTCTGTAAACATCAGCAAAAGCCTGAAATAGGTACTAACAGTGGAATAAGATCTAGCTGGACATACTAAGTTTCACAGAAGACTGAAAATACAATATCTTTGCTTTATTTCTTCCAAGACAACATTTTCTCTTGTAGTCTACAGACTTTTTTTTAGCCTGTGAGTGTATGTGTGTCTAACAGGTGTATATTATCCTCTTGCTGAATTCCTTTTTTCCCCCCAAAGGCCTGACAATGACAATATCCTCTTGAGCCCTCAGACTTTCCCTTCTGTAGCCAAACCAGATTCCAGCTGTACAGTTGTACACATGAAAGAAGCAGCTCTCCAAGCATGATTTAATTTTGTCCCATTTTGAATTTTTGAATTCAAATACGAGCAAACTAATGTAGTGTAATTGGTAAACAATGCATAAGCATTTTTGTACCCAGTTCCCTAGTAATAATAGTTCCATGGTAATAACACACGAGCCCTGGCCTGCTAGACTTGTTATAAAATTCTTTTGAGAATCTCCTGAGTGAAATGCAGCCTGACACCACATGTCTGTTTTTACAATGTATAGTTTAAGCTCACAACTTGAAAATATCATCGAAAGTTGAAAACAGAAAGCCCTGAATGACAGTTAATTCACTGATGGTTGGTTATTCATCATTGGATTACAAAAAAATGACCAAGCAATAGGATATGGCACCTGCCACCCCATGGGGAAGTGGTATCTCCCACTGTTGCACAGTATATAGTGATATGGTGCAGTAGTGGACTAAGAGCTGCAAGAGACAAAATCACCTTATAAAAGAAGAAATCAGATTTAGAGGACGGATGAGGAAGAAGACCTTTGCATCATTTGCAACTTCCCTCACTGAAGAGCTCTTGAGCCTCACCACCTCGATCCTTGGCGACCCAGACCATGAAGTACTGTGATGACTGCAGTGTATTGTACATTTACAGCTAATTTAGGATATGATTGTTAATAACTATCTGCTTTGAATATGCAGTGATAGTGATTAATAATGATTAAGACTGAACCATTAGGATGAAATGTTAATGAATATCAGTCTAGTAAAATTTAAAATAAAAGTTTAAAACTGTCCAGATTTATCAGTTTTCTAAACAATCCCATCACTGCAATCTCAAACTCCCTGAGACAGATATATAGGTAGCAAGACACATACATGTGTGTATGTCCACACATACATATATATGCACTGGCAACACTTCCTTACTCATTAAAATTAAGCTTTCTCACCTTCAGGGGTCTATACATCTGCACAATGTATTCAGCTTTCCTATTCCATTGCCATTCTATTTCTCTTAATCTCACTACCTCTTAAAACACTATATAGCAACGAAATGTCTCAGTAACATTGGTATTTATACACAGTTGAATAAATATGAAATTAAAAGTATTGAACAGCTTTATCCGAATCCTGATCTGTCTACAGATCAAACTGTCTGCATTTTTAAATAGCTGGGGGCTCAAGAACTGGACCAGGGACTGGCCATGATACTTAACTGTTGGATCACTGAAAGATGGTAGAAAAAGAAAGCTATTTTCATGGACTACTGACATAATTCAGTACCATATTAGAAACTGAAGCACTTAATATTTGATTTGTTAATTCATGCTTGTAAGAGATGTATATATTTCTATGCCATAAAGGAAATAGAATATTTCACTTAGTTGACAGTAGTTTGTTGCATAATTGTATCTTAAAATTACTCACCACATAACAGTACTATGCAAAACTTAAAGCCACAAACATTAAAACAAAGAAGAGATTTGCAATAAATACATAACAGTATTGCATATGTTCCATCGGCTTTTAAAACCAAAATATTTATATTGTGAAATGCACCCAGACCGAAAAAAAAAAAAAAAAATCACAAGGTGTGTGTAATTTCTTATTTTCAACCAGGCTTAATTCATTATCAAATGGTTTGAACAGAAATACGCCAAGTCTGCAGCGTGATGATGAAGGACTTTTATCCCAATAAAGTAAGAGTTCTTGATCCCTTACAGGTATAGACAGGGATGCAAAAAACATCAATAAACACAAAACTGTAGAATTATTTTAAGGTGTAACTAAACCACACCACCATTAATTTTCCATGAATTTCCCTCTGCAAGTATTTATTTCCCCTTTGTATAGTATCTTAAATGCTCGAGTAGCACATTTTTGTCTTAAATGGTACATTTCTGGTAAATAGAGATATATATTTGTAGGTTAAGCTTTTCAAGATTAAAAAACAAGTTCTCTTCAAATAATTTCAAAAAACAGTAGCCACAAAAAACCATACTTTTTCAGTCTTGTATAAGAAGCTCTTTCACACAATTTAGACTAGAAGACTATTTCAAGCTCTAAGTACTCCACTAATGGACAAATATTTACTTTATAACTTCCTCTATTGCTTAGTGCTCTATAACAATGTAAAATTAATCTCTAAAAACATTACATATTTTGTCAGTCTTGACAACAAAAAACAAGAAAAAAATGTCTTTTAAATTTTTTTTTTCCTTTTAAAAGAATGGTATCTCAAAACTCTTTTTCCATATGGAATCATTTGTCCGTCATTACTTTGGTACACTTCAGTATTTATTTTAAGGCTAATGCCATTACGTTACAGTTAATAGGAGTCTTGTTTGAAAGCCAAATCAAACTGAAACTTCAATTCCTATTACAGTTTATCTCTTGAGCCATAAAATTTAGTATTTGCTATTTTGAGCATCATGTTTATATAATCATCGTTATAAGCAATATAACTCTGTCCTAAAGCATATAGTTGCTTTTTTTCTCATCAAGGAAAAGTTGTCCCAGGAAGGCAATTCCATAATTTTACTCTTTTGATAGTTAGGCACATTGATCTGGTTTCTAATTTCTACTTGTTATAATGTAATTAAGTGAAATATTTTTCTATTCATTATTACCCGCAGACCCACACTTTAATCCTATTCCCAATTGTGATATTCTAACCTTGCACTGTATTAACAATATGTCTTAATTTTATCTCATCACCTCATTTCACTAGGACATTTAGTCCTAGTAACAGTAAATCTTTACTGAAGTAACAGTAAATCTTTAGAAATCACAATTGGTACAACTGTTCCACAAACAAGCAAGTTCCTTTACAAAATTAAGTACTGCATTCTTGTTCATAGAGTTATTTCACTAATTCTCATTTTGTCCAAATTTGATAGCAATTTTCCGTGAGGCATAAAATCAAATTCTTTACTATCTATGATAAAATTCCTGAAATTAAGTCTGTATTTATTTTAAGATTTTTTTTCACTTGATGTAAGGAATGCTTAGTTTGTTTATCTGTCTTTAGACTAACTTAGAAGAGTATTCAATAGCTCTAGTAAAGCACACATTGGCTTCTTTCTATATAAACTAAGGCATAAAAGTTGTTTGATACCTCCCTTGGATCCTGTCTTGATATGCAACCAACAGGCTTCACAGACCAAGAAACTGAAGTTCTCACAGACGCAATAAGAGTGATTTTCACTCAGGGGATAAACCCTGTGTTTTCACTGTAAGGTTGATTCCTGAAATTTTACTGTTACTGTTGACTGTTACTACTAAATTTTGAGTTACGGCCCTGTGTGTACCACAAAGCTACAACTAAAGCTATTTATCACATTATTCTCTGCCCTTCATAGAAATCTCTGAATAGCTACTTTAAATTGTACTTCATAAATCTACATATAAAAAAAAAAACAACTAAAAACAACAAACAAACAAAACACCGACGAATTGTATATCCTAAGTGAAGTTACCTACCTAATAGCTGAATTAATTAAATTAACATGTAACAATGAACAAGGATACTGTTCCTTTTTCAGTACTGAGGCACTCTTTTTACTCTCTTTCTGAAGAGCTACCAAAAAAACAAAATCCAAGTAGCAGTTACAGAATAAAAAAAAAGATCTCTAAAAATGGACCTGTGGTTGGTAGCAAGTCTCCTGGCTATTCTTTATAGCCATCGTTCTTGAAAACTGTAATTTAATGCACAGAAACATCCCATACATAACATTAAGAAATTGGAAAATGAACTTCGCATTTATAAAAAGGGAAGTCTCAAAAAAAAAAAACAAAGACATAATTAAGATGAACTCGTTACCATGTTAGTTACAAACATTTTTTAAAGTAAATCTCTGAATGGACTACCATTCCAAACTATGAGTCTCTGATAAGAACTTAGAAACTTGTGTAATCTGCAAGACAGTGGAACCATCTATTGATTTTAGTACTGATTGAATATAATACAGTATGGAGTAACTCATGAAGTTCACAATGTTTTCTGAAAGCACAAAAAAATCCCACCCAAACATAACAATCCTGACTACCTGGAAACTCACCCTGTGAATTTGCTACTTAAGACAACACAAAAACCCCAAGCAATGCATAGCAGAAAGTATGGTATTTAACAGTACTGAGAAATTTGCCATAAACTTGTAGACATTCTGTAATAATAATAATTAAAAAAATTCCTTTTGACATAGATTGCTTACAGCATATATATTAATATTGTTCTCTCATGCTTTCTTGTTGTTTTTAAATGCTGTAGATGGGGTGGGTTTTTTTAATGAGTACAGATTAAACTTCACATTTACAACTTGTTTCCTAGCTTTTTAAAAAAAAACCCTGAAATTAATTACCTATGAAAAAACTAAATAAAGTTTCAAAAATGAAAAAATGCGTAAGTCANAAAAAAAAAAAACAAAGACATAATTAAGATGAACTCGTTACCATGTTAGTTACAAACATTTTTTAAAGTAAATCTCTGAATGGACTACCATTCCAAACTATGAGTCTCTGATAAGAACTTAGAAACTTGTGTAATCTGCAAGACAGTGGAACCATCTATTGATTTTAGTACTGATTGAATATAATACAGTATGGAGTAACTCATGAAGTTCACAATGTTTTCTGAAAGCACAAAAAAATCCCACCCAAACATAACAATCCTGACTACCTGGAAACTCACCCTGTGAATTTGCTACTTAAGACAACACAAAAACCCCAAGCAATGCATAGCAGAAAGTATGGTATTTAACAGTACTGAGAAATTTGCCATAAACTTGTAGACATTCTGTAATAATAATAATTAAAAAAATTCCTTTTGACATAGATTGCTTACAGCATATATATTAATATTGTTCTCTCATGCTTTCTTGTTGTTTTTAAATGCTGTAGATGGGGTGGGTTTTTTTAATGAGTACAGATTAAACTTCACATTTACAACTTGTTTCCTAGCTTTTTAAAAAAAAACCCTGAAATTAATTACCTATGAAAAAACTAAATAAAGTTTCAAAAATGAAAAAATGCGTAAGTCACTTGTAAAGAGACAATGAGTTAATGACTTTTAGAGGAAGGAAAACCTGCAGTGTTATATTGTTATACAAAGACTCTATATACTATTATCTGGAAGGTCTGCATAAATTAGAGCCAATCAAATAAAATAGCAGCCTGGATAGGTGCAATATAAATCTTTAGAATACAATAAAATAAGAAATTAGTAAAATGTACTAAATTACTAAAATACTCCTTGTCTGGAATACTAACGGAAAAGTGGGAAAGTCATTATGTTTAAAAGAAGAGACAGCTTTAATTACATGAATCTTCAGGAACTGTCATATCAGTAAGCTCATTAGCTGCAGTAAAAGTTCCTCCTGCTGATCTAAGAGTACTTAAAAAACAGGATTTGTTATACTTCAAAGGAAAAAAGGTATCTTTAATTCATGTACTGTAACAGTGAATTAAGCCTACTTCTAGTATTACAAAAGTAGAAACTAAAACTTCAGCACATAATAGAAAAAACCCAAATTAAATATCCTGAAGTAAACTACAACTGCATAGGTCACATGTTGCTTGCTGTTTGCCTGTCAAAGTTATATTTTTTTTAAAATGAACATTTGTTTTTCTAATGCAATAATTATTTTATATATTGTGAATGTTTTATCATTTATAAAATACTATACAATACATGTTAGCTTCACAGCTAACAGACCTTGCCACTGCTCTTAAAAGTCTTGCAAGTTACCTTAACAGCTTACTGTATGACAATTTCTGGACAATACTTAATAAAAGTAAAGTAATAAATTTTTTTTTCTAAAAGGGATAAAAAGAAAATTAGTTGCTAAACATTGTAGTGCTCTAATGTTCACCATTTTGAATAACTTGAGAGAGAAGCTTTAAGAATGAACAAGTACAAAATAAAAAAATCTATAAGGTACGGTACAAATGCGCTGGCTGATACAAGGACAGTCATGTCAAGGAAGAATTCTAAAAACTGTCTTTTCATTAACTTGTTTTAAGGCACTTGTAGAAGACTAAACAATTGCTTGATGGTGATCAAACCAAAACCAATAAAGAAACAACATGCATAGTATAATTCCATTTTTATACAGTCTGTTTGACTTAAAGTTTGCTGTTATTATTGTTCAAATGGCATTTACATATCTTTCTAATGCATTAATTTTGATTTGTAATTTAAAGGGCACTCACAAATAATAGCTTTATACCACATATAAATTCTGAAATTATTGCATTTGCAGAAATGAATATGCAGACAAGAAATAAAAAGAGCTCAATACAAAAAGAAAAAAAAGCTTGCAGGAAAGGTATGTGAGAAAAGAATATTCTTATCAAACTTCATTCATTTAATTCTGGGGAATTACTTTAAAAAATTACTTCAGAGCAGAAAGTTCAGTGAAACCATGAAGGGAATAGCATTCCACCACCTCTACAAGGCCCTAACCTTTGCTAGGACAAAAGAAGGAGAACAGCACTTAGAAACAAATACTAGAAGAAAATAAAGCAAATACGCTTCACAGAAAAATTGGACATTATATTAGTATAATACAAAATCAGAAAAAAGTAATGTATTTCCTCACCCAACAACTCTGACAAAGTAGCATATATGTGAACAGAAGCTTCCTATTAGATAACAGGAAAAAGACAGGCTGGCCAACTTCCTGCTGTCCTATCAGCAACATGTAACTCCTAGACCTAACCTTTTGATCCAGCAGTTTTCCAAATTTACTGCAAGCCTGAACCGCCTTCAATAAACGCAATCCATGGATGGATTATTCTTGTTAAGTACTAAGTACTATTTCTTGGAATGGAGGAGAAAGTCTGAGCCCTCAATACCTAAATTCTGTTCTAACAGACCAGTATTTCTTCTGGAAAAGGCATATTTGACTACATGATCATCAAGAAGAAAGATTTTTACTGCTTCCCCTCTATCACTCTCTCCCACAGCCATAATGATACCGTGTAACACTGCGGAAGCCTCAAGGCAAATCATTCACCATCATTCTTGGTCAACTCACCTTCATCAGCATATCAATAAGTCACATCAGACCAGTTGAGTCCATTCTCTTGCATATGGCTGTTCACAACCACAGATTCACAGATTTTTTTTTTTAACTGATGCTTTGGTAAGCTCAAGCAAAAATAGGTACTTCATTAAAAATTTACTGAGCAAAAGTTGGTGCATATTAAATCAACCAGCTTCATAAAAACACACTTCTAAAAAAGTACTGAAAGGTTTTAAAAAAAACCCCATGAGCTGCAGTCTTTAGTATCAGCTGGATTTTCCAAAATTCCAGTGCAGAAGGAGTCTTTCAAAACAAAACAGAATTTTGCAGGTAGAGAAACAAGTATAAACAAATACATTGAAATGCTAATCTGCTAAAGACATCCTAAGCCTTTGCCTTTTTCACACAGTAAAACTGAAATGCAAAATACATCTTATAATGTACCGAAGTAAATTCAGTATATAAACTTGAAATCATGGTCATTGATTTCCATCCTACAACGTACTGTGTGAGATCAAAGATTCATGTAGTCAACAGCAGATGCCCAAAAAAGAACAGAAAACCTGGACTAACTGATAATTTTACTGGCTACTCTTCAAATGTGCAGTGTTTCACATCTCAGAAACTTTCCAGAAGACAACCAGTAGCTTCATATAATATGACTGTCTACGCTGAAATACCGGCTCCTAATACGGAACATTTTAGTTTTTCTGGCTGATATACAAAATTCAACCACAATACAGCCAATAACATACTAGTAATGAAAAAAAAAATTACAAAAAAAACCCCCAAACCAGTGGCCAGTTAAGATTGTGTTCTATGAAAATAATGTATAAAATACTGATTTTATACACAGCAGAAATTCCTTCTTTTAACAATACAAACAGTTAAATGAAGGGCTTGAAGCTTTTGACAGCTATTTAAAAATACTTGAACTTGAAGTGGTTATAATGCACCAACTAAAATTGGAAACTTTAAGAACCATGATAACAGAACGAAAACTCTTACGTGAGTGACCACTATCTCACATTCTCAGTAAGGAGCAGGTTTTGCAAAGCTGTAGTTTGTGGCAGGGAGACCGAGCGAAGCGTAAGAGTGACAATGTACAAAGCAATACAGATAAACAGTGATATTCTCCAAACTGACATAAACTGAAAAATGATTAACGGAGACAGCCCATCCAATCTTCTTTTCCTGCAAGAGTATGACAGTGCTGAGGTATCATCAATTTCTAACTCCATGCTTAGTCAGTTTAAATTACTTAAGTTGTGATAAAATATGGAGAAGGAACTCTAAATTAAGAAATTAACTGAAAAAAAATCTGCTGGTGCATATACTGAGATTTACCGTATTCTATGCTGCATAATGAAGCAGTAAAAAGAGGAATTAATTTTTCCAGACTTTCAACGCTACTGTTGCATGAAAAACACACACAGGGAAGATAAACATGTTCTGATTCATGTTTAGAAAAAAAATAATTAAATGATGGTATGACAGCCTTTCTGCATTTCTGAATTAAAAGACACCAAGTGACCGTACTACAATTAAGATATAAAAGATTAAAGATGGAAATAGTTTAAGATCTGTTAACAGAAGAACTTTTAAAAGAAATCTATTTTGGACAGTGAAACTAGAAGATATGTTAGAAGAAACATAATGGGAAATTATGTTACAGGGAAATCCTGTAGTAAATATTAGACGACTGAACAATAAATATTATCTTCAAGACCAGCTCCAGCAGCTCAAATCGCTGATCTATGCTACTGACTATTAACGTCCATTTTAAAAATAACATTAGTATAAAATAAACATAATCTCACACAAAATACACTGCAATGCATACAGAATCAAAACTTCCTCAGTTATACAAACCTTTACTAGCTTTATCTAAATGCTGAAAATCATCAACAAAATTCAGGACATCCTGATAACTTTCTTCACATACTTCAACAAGAAAATGGAGCAATGTTGTTTTTTGATCTGCTGACTTTGTGTCCTTCAGCTAGAGAGAAAAACAGAAACGTCAAAACACTCAGAATAAGTTTACTTCTGACTATTTTGATAATTAGTATATATTACTAATTGTGAACCCAAGAAAGGTAAGAGTAAACTATTGAACCAGTACAGGTCTTTTAAAGAAAACCATAAGTAATACGCTGTTTCTCTTCCCCCCTTGCTAAAAATCCCTAGAAAGATCACATTAATTTTTTTTTTTTTAATTCTATGCAATATTTGAGTTCTGTGCTCAAAACCAGAACACACTTCTCTTTTTTAACTGGAATTATTTATGCAATACAGGAATATTTGCAAAACTCTGAATAGACTCACGAAAGAGTTAAAAAAAAAACCCAACTAAAAAACCCCAGAGCTAAATCAGCATAACAATATATAGTGCACCTATCCACTCCGTGACATGACTTCCTTATGTGTGAAGTTAACTCTAGCCTCACAATATTTATGCAGTGGAAGCTACAACCTCAACCTGCACAAGTTCTTGTTGTTACTAACTCTCAACAGGGCAAACAAGAGTTCATAGGCTTCATTGCTTAAAAAGTTTGACTTCAAAAATTCTGAAGCGCAAACTTTTTTTTCTGAACCTTTTATAAATATAAAATTATTTTAAGCCCAGCCATTTAAAAACTCACAGCTCCTTGTGCAAAAACACTGACAACTAGCAAACAGCTGTATGCTCCTGTTGTAGTCTCTCATTTGAGCTAGTCTTTTAAATAGTCAGAGAGATTTTTAGAAATAGAAAATGACATGTCATATAAAAGTGTTTCTTCACTACTTAAAAACTATTTCTGCATTAAAAAACGTTAACAGAAAAAGTATACATGTACATCGGCACATACAAAGGATGCACACATACCAAAGGCCCACCACAATGGCACACAGACTTGTACATCTGAGCATCAGCAGAAAAAAATCTTTAGCGTAGTATTAAAACTATCATTAAACAAGTCGAAAACACTCATGTTAGTTTCAACTTCAAGACTGTTCTTTAGTTTGGTTACCATGAAAAATACAAGTGATCAGCAATGCTCAATGCTGTAAGAGTAACTACGGCAACAAGGCACAAAGGAAAAACAACCTTCCGTTCCAAAGAGGGTTCAACACCAGAAACAGAGCTATATGGGGATTACTTCTGAATAATGAACTGTGAGCAACATCAATCCCAACTTAAATATATGTACACATTTATTTTTATATATATATATAACCACAGTTTTCCCATGGTTGCAAATTTCTTATGAAGAGATTTTTTTCACACTTCCTGTGCTTCCCAATATCCTCAGAGATCACTTAAAGGGCATTTTACTGATCTGATTTAAAAACTAAATTGGACTATATTGTATGCTTTTCCCATACTGTGTGTAAAAACAGGAGACTTTGAATGGCGGCTATCACTGAGGTTGGTATTTCATACTTCACTGTAAAAACGTCAGTGACTATTTTCAAAGATCAAACTGATGCTATCTTAATAAATATGATCAGATATACTCTTCCAGAATGTATTTGTACTCTGTCAGGCGAGTGGATTAATAGTAACGTGAGACATAATTTCCAGTGTAAAAGGAAAATGGAACACATGTATCAAACCAAAAAAATATACTCTATGGTCATTACTGTATGCAGTGTTAGAAGTTAGAAGTTGTACAGCACTGGGAACGTCAGTGGGAAGTGTCTCAGTAATTGAAACATCACACAAAATTTCCACAATGTGACATTGCTTAAAATACATAGAGTTAACAAAAATTAGTGATAAAAATAAATCAGTTATAAACATGCATATAATTTCAATATATCGGTATTTAATAAACAATTGAGTTATTAGCATACCAGCATCATATCTCTCTTCTGAGAACGTGCACAGATGTTCCCTGATGCTGAACTATTTATTACAGCTCAATTCTACATGATGCAGGGAAAAGGCAAGATACGGAATTGTCGCCTGCGAAGTGGGTAGTTCATATAGTCCCCTATGCATCGCTGGGCACCAATGAAGAAGAGCAGATAAACTGTATTCTTCAAATATTTCAGAAGCCAACTTCTTTCAAGGACAGAAGTCACTGCAAATTTCTTAATTTCTCGCAACCCCTACTGAAAACTGCTTTGCAGACGACCAAGCAGTCTGCAGTTTCCAGCTTTCTAGTTTGGGGCCTTGAAGCAATATTGGTTTGGGTGGTATTTTCCCTTTACTTTTAATACTAATATTTGTAATAGTTGAACCATCTTATTATTCTCAGAACAGAGGAGATTAAGGATTAACCAACACACTACACATAGTTAAGAAAATCCCAAAAATTGCACATACATAGTTTTACCTCTGTGTTTCCAGACAAAGTGATCTGTGTAAGACACAATTTCATAACCAGTGAAGGCTTGGCACTCAGGGACTTCCTAGATGAGGCCACAATTGGATGAGGTAAATTAGGAATCGGTGGCTAGTACCCTGGTACACATTGGACTGGACAGTCCAGAGTTACCTCTAAAACCCAGCTGTCCAATAATGAAGCAAGCAAGAAAAATTGCAGTAGGGATCAGATCTCAATTATCCGTCAAATCTGCTGATATACTGGAATGCCACCATGTATCATGAAGGAAGAACACTGTGGCTGATGTGCTGAATACCTGGGTCATATTTTTTTTGTATTTGGGATGATATAAAGATAGAACATTCTCAGACGAAACTGGTAGTATTAATTTACTACAAAGATAGGATAGTAAATGCAAACTACCAGGGATTGTCTCTCTGAAAAACTGTCAACCTCCAAAAGAACAAGTAGCTGACTGTTAGTGGCACTTGGCTTAGAGTATCTAGTGACAGAGATCTGAAATTTTACAGATGTTCTCCAAGGTGGCCATCATGGCTCTGCCTCTCAGCAGAATCTCCAAGTTGGTCTGTCTTTCCCAGTCACAGAATGGTTTGGCTTGGAAGGGACCTTTACCGATCACCTAGTACAAACTCCCTGCTGTGGGTAGGGACATCAACGCACTTAGATTTAACAATCATTAAGGCTGCGTTATCTTCCCCCTAGAAAACTTTTTAAGCACCATGGTCTGGTATTTCCAAGCTAGCAATTTGAAGTGATGCCAAATGAAATATACGTGAAAGCTTTGTCACTGGAACTTTGTTTTTTTAACTTGCATGTTTCTTATGCAGATGAAACATATTGAGTGCCATGACCTATGTTAATGCATAATTAATGAATTTCTGGAAGGACTAAACCAGTATCACCACTTCTAATCATAAAACATGATACAATGTTCAAATTACACTGTACTAAGCTGGTTGATCATAGGGAGCAAATTACCTTTTCTGGTCCTAATAGCTTTGTGTCTACTTCACTTACAGACTATTGGTAGTGAACAGCATCTCTCTTCAGCAGAGCGTTGGATTAGATGCTCACTGATGGCCCTTCCTCCCTGAATTATTCCATGATTCTAAGAAACACTCACACACATCCCAACTAGTTAACTACACCTTCTATTCAAAATACTATTTATTTTAGCTCTTAATTTGGCCTCACACAGACTCTGTAAATTATCAGTACACCTGGATTTCAAAAGCTTTCCAGAATCTTCCTCACTATCAAGTTCTTAACTATCCTTGCAGATAGAAAGCTTTGCTAACTTTCAAGCAAACTTCTTCTGTTACCACCAAAGCCAATTATTCCATCTCCTACTTTAGCTACATAAAAAACAAATGTTCACCTGCCTTCTTTATCATAAATTAATTACAAAAGGACACTGTTATGTCCCTCTCATGTTCCTGACCTTTAATTTCTAAACTAAATACACTCAAATGCTTTTTTCTCAGTTAATAAGTGTTATATTTTAACATCATCTGGATTCTCACCATTCAGTCTATATATTTTCTGCAGTAATTCAGGTAACACTTCACCTAAAACTTTATCAGCACCAAGTAAGCAGTAGATAATTACCATCTTTATAATACGTAGCAGGTCCACTAAGACAGACATTTTTTTCTCTCTAACAGAATGTTGCAACCACCTGTAAAGCTAAATAACCTGTAAACGTGCAAATTGAATTATCTATGAGATCCTGGATTAACAAATGCATTTAATGTCAGAGCAGTGTAGATTTAGCCAGGACTTAAAGCCCCTTTTCTGGAATTCTGCCAAGCCATTCACTCCTCACTTTCATTACATGCACACACCAGTTCATTTTCCTATGTGTAGTACTTCAAGTCAGTCTTCAAAATTTTAATCTTCTAGATCTTAAAGTATTTCTCCAAGATAATTTTGGAATTTTGATCCTGCTCTGCAGGATCAAAAGTGTCTTCATATTGTTTTCATAAGTATATGTGGTTTTTTGTTACCTTGTACATTAAAAATACATAGAATATAACCAGACCTAGTATAGATTCTTGTAAAATCATACCTAAGAAGTAAATACACCCAATTAGTGAGAGAACCTTTACTATCTTCCTTCTGAATATGTTTCTCAACAAATTGTACACTTAATAATTTTATCTATGCTGTATTTCTGTCAGTGGCTGATGCATGTAAAGTGTTTACTTTAGACTAGGGAAGGGATAAAACTTTTTCTCTATGAATATTTAAGTTACAGGTATTCATTCAACGTTCCAAGAACCACAGTGAAAGAATTTTTCTGAAACATGTCAAAGTAAGGGTGATTATCTTAAAGAATGTAAAAGATAACACATCGTATTTTCTCCATTGTGTAAAAAGATAAAGAAGCTGAGAGAAGACAAAGAGTATGTACAAACTTCCAAATAATTCCTTTATCATAAGGACTATTACATACATGTGCACTCTGTGCAGATTTTACAGTGGCCTATCAGAGGGCACAGCAAAAAATATAAAAACACGAAGTATGGGGAAGGCAATTAGCATTAGAACTGATAACAAACTGATACTCAGGAAAGTATAGATGTCTTTCTGGATACACCTTATATAAAAGTTGAAAGACCGAAAATTAGAAGAAATAGGGAACTGATGAAACTGAGCAACAACAAAAGAGAATCAGATAAGGAGAAAAATTATATGAAAGAAAAAACAACTGCATCAAAACAGATTAAAATGTGACAATCGTGAAAGTGCTCAGACATGTAAGATTAAAACACTACTACAATCACAGTGATATGGTCTTTCCATAACCTTATTTAGTTTGGGGTTTTTTTTATTATTCCTTCAATATGGAATCTTCTAAAAGTTTAAATGCAAGCCAGTCTCAAGATCACTGCACACAGATTAGCTGTATTGTTCAACTAGTGCTAAGAATTGTGAAAAAGGAAAAAAAACGAAAATGAAGAATTAATTGCAGGGAAAACATCAAAACAAGGCATTTAAGCAACGTAATAAAAACAAATGAAAAAGTGAATGTAATGCTTAACATGGATCTTTCAAAACTCACTTTACATAGGGAGCTGAGACTATATCCAAAGGTTTGTGCATTCCGAGAACCTGCATTCATGTAGTTTCCCATTAACAATACTAGTTCCAGCAGCTTGCTAAAGCTTTTACTCTTCTTTATCTCTTCACAGGCAGCACTGACAGCCATGATGTCAGGTTTGATGTTGTTCACCTGCTCCTCAAACTGAAGCTTAAAAAGAATAGCACTGAGCCGTGGCCGTAGTCTCTTCACGTTGCTCATCTGATTGAAAAGAAAATAGGAGATTTCCTTTAAAATTCATGCTACGCTTTGGCACTGTACAAATGCATACTATCTGTAATGATTTATTGGTGTGACAGGCTTGAAGAAGCAATATATCTGCTATAACTGATAGCAAATGAACGAATGAATGAGAGACACTTGGGTAAGCAACTGAAATCCCATCCTGTGGTTAATACGAACTGCCCCCATCCTTTCCCAATAACTAGTATGTGTAAGCAATAAAAGATAAAGTGTCATCATATATCACATCTGTCAACTCATATACCAAATCCTATAAAACTAATCCAACTTTATCACCCAGTACTTGCAAAGTAATAAAAGTAGTTCACAAATTTTGTATAACTCAGGATGTACCAAAACAAGGCAAATCTCATTTTCTGGTGCAAATATTTAAAAGCTGATTTCAGTAACAGCTTACGATAAACTTGCAGGAAAATAACAGTTTTGAAAACTCTCAGCTATGAAACACTTAATATAGCATTCATTAATACATACCAGTATTCATACCCCACTATCCTACTGGACATTAAACAGTTAATTAGGTAAAGTAGAACACTCCCAGGAAAACAGTAGCTTCTGTACATCATATGCGAAAGATCTGGCTTTTTCTATGGTTTACTAGTCATGGATTTTCAACACAAGTTTCAATTTTCCCGTATAACTTAGGTTACCGAATTCCCACCCCAGAGATGCTTTGCACATTATTTACTTTACCCAAACAACAAGACTCAAAATTTTACTGCTTCTTTAAATCAAGGAACGTTGAATTCATTCAATAAACTAAAATCTCTCCATCTCCCAAGTTTCCAATGTAATACTCATCCTTCCAACTCTATCACAGAAATCTTCAAACGTTTTTTTAGGTTTGACATCACATACAATCCTAGAAGCTTGCTTTCTTCTATTCTTGCTCCTTTCCTCCCTATGAAGCATTGTACGTTTCTTGCTTTTTCCTTCTTCCGCAGCAGAAATCATACTGTTTTCCTCCCTGCTCTGTGGTTCTGTTCGCATGTGAGAAACACTAGTCTCAAATTCTTCCACGAGTTTCTTCCCTCATTCTTTCCTATCCCTGCTTTCTCACCAATTTGATGAATTCTGTAAGACCTTCTTCCCCATACTTGAAGGCAAGGTTCAAGCCAGTAACACCTTGACAATTCCTGAAATCCTAAAGTAGATTATGTTTTGATTTTTTAAAATAAAAAGCATACATTATGGTTTCCAGCTATCAGTACTTCTCAATGCAAGAAAAGAAGCAATAATATTGGCAGCTCTCCTACAAAATAATAGGTTTTATACAGTGGCCTTAAAAGTTTACCTTTAAAATGGAAATATCCCCCTCCAAAGCTCAGTGATACCTAAGGTTTTACAGAATTTTTCTCAACCCGTATCTAGTCTATCAATACAAAAATAGTTCTGACAGTGCAATGTTCACAAGTTGTTTGGTGCTGATTATCCCACAATAGACTCAGTGAAAAGGATAATGGTGACACTCTCCATCCATTTCAGTGTACAGTCAAACAAGTTATCTTAAACTGATACTGAAGGCTCTCTAATCCAAAGGGTTTGCTATAGAAGCAGAGGAGGATGGAATTTACAGTCTATTTTATTGGTTTTACTGTGACAGCAGTAGCAAATAAAATCAGGTAGAGTTAACATTTTATGCTACTAAGCCACTTCTGCAATGCCTGCCTGACAGTGCACCTGACGACGTCCCACTGAAGTAAATATACCATTTGCATTTTAGTTCAGATAAGAAATCTTGAAGTAAAATAAGCAATTCTTTCCAATAACCACACTTTGGTTTGCATCACAGAGCAGAGCAGGCAAACAGCATGTCTTTCAGACGAAGCTAGGCTGAAAATCAACTCCACTACTGAGCTTTAGTCCACGGACTGCCTCCAGCTTGGTCCTAAAGTAAAAAACTAAAATGTATATAGTTTAAATGTTCGCTCAGTGCAACTGTAGGTAGATATTTTGTACTCATCATACACTAAGTAGCATCCAACAGTGTGGTAAAATTCTTACTTAAGAACAGGTAAGCAAGGATAACAGGACCTGATTTTAAATAGGGCATTTCACAGTGGAATAGAAATGGAATGGAAATGGAATAGAACAGAAATGGAATGGAATATCTCAAGTTGGAAGGGACACATAAGGACTATCGAGTTCAGCCATCAATCTAACAGTTCCAAAACCACCACTAAACCATGTCCCTCAGCACCACGTCTACCGGGCTTTCAAGTAACTCCAGGGACGGCGATTCCACCACTTTCCTGGGCAGCCTCTTCCAATGTTTGATAACCCTTTTAGTGAAGAAATTTCTCTTAATATCCAAGCTAAACCTCCCCTGGCACAACTTGAGACCATTTCCTCTTGTCCTATCACTTGTTACTTGGGAGAAGTGACCAACCCCCACCTCTCTGTAACCTCCTTTCAGGTAGTTGGAGAGAGTGACAAGGTCTCCCCTCAGCCTCCTTTTCTCCAGACCAAACAGTTCCCTCAGCCACTCCTCAAAAGACTTGGTCTCTAGATCCCTCAAAAGCTTCATTGCCCTTCTTTGGACATGCTAAATCCCACCTAAAATGAACATGGTACTCTTAAAACTTTACACCTAATTTACAAATAAATACCTAAAAGAATACTAAGGTACTGGACAGAAGCAAGTGTCACGAAGTCATTCTCCCAGCTCCATCAGGACGAACCAGTATTAACTCCTTTTCCTCAAACAATTCATTTATTAGATTTACATGAGTAAATGCTACTAGATTTGTAAGAGTATACGCTACTTGATTTAAATGAGTATATACTATTTCTCAGCATACTGAGAAGAATATTCTTAATTTTAAATTTTGTTCTCCATTCAAGAAAACTAGAAAACCACAAAACTCCATTGAAATTACCCAGATTTTTAGTATTTGTCCCTACTCAAGGTGCAATACAGACAATCATTAATATCAAACCACAGGAAGTAACAAAATAAAGTGTAAGTTCAACTGATTTGAAATGGTACCAATTTCAAGATACTAGAAAACCACCAGGTGATTAACTCTGGGCTTCTCAGACAGGCAGTTTCTTGAAACGGAAATAATCAGGTACTTTAGATCACAAAGATCTGTTGCACAAACATAAGCAAGCACATACATGTGAAAGATGCAGTTTTTTCACCTGAACCAGTTGAACTACAACAAAAGTTCTGTACAAAAGTCTTCAGGATTGATGCAGAAATATGTAATCTAAAAATCAGAAAAACAAGTAAATGCGACAGAAATGCCACTGGCCTTTTTTATTATTGTTTTTTAAGCATTCTGAAATCCATAGTTCATGTACAATGCATGTTGTTGGCACTACTTGTTTACCTATTTGCTAAGTCAATAATTGAGAAGGGAGGAGATGGAGAGTTCTCTTTGCAATATATGGCTTTGTGACATGTAGCCTACAAACACATTCAAACTGTAAAATCCATAAATCTTATCATAAGAGATGGTGAGGCTTATGTTCATCCCCTATACTTTTTTATACTCAGAATATAAGTACATAAGTCTACTTATGTCCTTATAGTGGAATCCTGAAAAGACAATCCAAATAACTCAAAAGGGAAGTTGAAGTGGAAAGCTAAAGAGTGCACGTCAGCCAACTCAGTGTATGGGTAATGAGTTGTTCTGTTTTTTTCAAGTAATGGTCCATGAGAATATTCTCACTATGTGCAATTCCAAATGAGAATTAACAACTGAGTTAAGCTATCCAGTAGTAGCTCTCACAGCCCTTTATCTAACAACAAAGAGAGGTTTTTCTCACAAATTCAGGATAAACCGGAAGGCACCTGCAAGAGTGTGCCATCTGGTAAATCTGTACTTTTCCTGTCTGCTTTGTTGATGTCAAGTAAAGGAACATGTCTCAGAAGTTACACTGACATTACATTTTGATCACTGAATGCGTTTCATTCTTACCACAAGCTCATAGAGAAAAACACTGCAAGGGTTCCAGTTGCACAATATACCTTCCTTAAAGGATCAACAGTGCCGAGGCTGTCAGACCACCTGAAGCATTCCCATCCAAAAAGTAAAATATCAGTCACAGCCAAGCCAACTAAAAGAGTAAACTGGAAGGCCATCCCCTGTGGAAAACATATGCTTTTCACCACTGCAACATCAGTGAGTTCTACAGACTGCATAGGTAAGAAGTGTGAATTCCTAACACTTGTCTTTAGACTCAGGCACTTGAAAAGCAGAAAAAAAAATTTCACGTAAGGAAGAACTGATACCTTAACAGACCTTTTATCATGTTTAAAGAAGAAAAAAGAAGACCCTGCTCAATTTGAAATGAGGAGTCAACATGCCCTAATCTTAGTGAAGACCACCAGCATTCTGGAGAGACCAAACATTATTTCAGTGTATGGGAAGTCAATCCATGACAATGGAACAGTATTTTTATTGAGATGTTTTTGTGGCTGTGTGGAAATGGTACATCTTTCTTTACCTTTTACACACTTTTTCCCAAATAAATGATAAAGTCAAGAACTGCCAACTCAAAATTAAAATTACTTACGAGAAATCAGAAGGTCTTTAGGCTTAAAATGTGGGTATGTGTACATGTAAACAATTGAACTGTTGATTTTTCAGCCTTGCTAGCACTGATAGAGGGCAGGTCCTGCTCCTCTGTTTCTCCAGCTAGAATTACATCTTGAATTTGCACCACTGACTCAATTTCTTACAAGTGCAAGATCATCCTAGAGAATATTCAGGACAGAAGGGAGTGTACTGTAACATAGGAACAACACCCCTCAATTACCTCCTAGCTGCACACAGATAGCCTTCTCTTGTCTTGTGGATGACAGTGCACTGATGTACAGTGCAGAAAATCCCTGGTACTGTTTTTAGTTCATTATGTTCAATATGCATTATGTTCAATAAACATGGACCAGCAAGGCATCTCAGAAATGGGGGCATTCTATTTGAATACTCCAGGAGTTACCTGTCTTATGAAATACATCCAAATTGCCAATGGACGCTACAGAACAGCTGTCAAAATACGCTGAGTTTACAGTCTTCATGCTGAAATTCACAGATAGGTATGTTCTACTATGAAAAGAAAGAGGTGATTTTTTTGTCTCATCCAAAAAGTACAGTTAGATTTACTGGCATCTTGATCACAATGGAACACAGAGACAGCTTTTGTTTCTCCAAGTTGAGTTTAGACAATGGTGTTTTCCTAAAAAGGAAGCATCCAGGAGTAGGAGGGTCTGAATTTCCCAAATTCTTTTATTTTTAGGAGATATAAAAGATGTCAGGAAAGCTGTTTTCATTAAAAGGTACATATGGAGCAGATACCACTAGACTGAATAGCTTTCCCCGTGGGAAACCAAGTCAAGAGTTTAATATAGGTAAAAATCCTCTGTAAAACCTCTAATTCAGCCAGATAGCAAAAATAAATAAATTTATACCAGAAGTCATTGAGGACTTTGAAATAGAATACTATAATATAGTATCAAACCAAATGGAGAAAAGTTCTAACAGTAAAACAGATCTAGCTGTATTCCAGATGGAAAAATCTGATCAGCTTAGCTCTAAAATAAGTGCCTTATCTTCTGTCTGGCTGCTAACAGGAATTCACCTCCTAATGAAAAGTAAGTCTGCAATATTACATTGAGTCTCCCAACACACAGGCCATGCAGGTACAGACAAATGATCAAGGTCTGGATGGAAATGTCTGAAAACCATGACAGCAGGCTTCATACTTAATACTTTCCATAAAAGTGTAATTTGATGCTATGTAATCGTTTAAGCAATACACAGTGGTAATAGACCACAATAGCAGCTGATTATGATGTCTTTGATGTGACAGGCATGGCCCTTTTCCAAAAAGCTCAGATATTTAGCACATTCATACTTAGTATAGTCTTCTCTATTGACCCAACGAGGTGTCCAAGTTAATTTCCTAAGCAGGAAGGTATGTGTCTATGACGATGACAGTACTGGTAAGGAAAAAGCATTCCCACCGTAGATCTTCTGTAGTCCTGTCAATAGAGGATTCAGTAATGACTGGGGAATTTCAATCCATATGGTTATTTAGTGTATTTGGAGCCACAGATAATCTGTGGCAAAAACAGTTTGACATGAAGCATCCTGTAAGTGAATGCTATGGAAGACAGCTTGTATATCTTGGACAAAGTTCCCCAATTCTACAAAATTACCACAGGGAAAGTAAATCCTAAAGCACTTGGGCTCCATAGGAGCTCCATTGAACTCTAAAGTCTAAAGCTGGAACAGGTGAAATATCTGCATAGTAATTTCAAGCTCCAGGGATCTAAGGTGAGAGGTGCTGACTAGCCTCAAGATTCTTTCAGCACAACTGCCCTACATTAGCCAGTCATTTGGATGTCTTGCTCAATTTAGATAGCTAAATTCCAAGAAACCCTTGAAGTTGCTTAGAGTCCAAATGACAGGATCATGTACTGATCATGGTCCTTACTCAAAACAGAAGCGTTTTTCTTGAGATGTTCAAATCACAAAATGAACATTAGAGGATTGGTTACATCTCCGGTGAAGCAAAAGCATCAAATCAGATTGAGGACAGGCTCCTGAGACATTTAGAGGAATCTGCAAAGTGAATGGCTGGAGACAAAACATGAGAACCCTTCAGACCAACAACCTTATTGATCTGAAGTTGTAGAGATATCTGCCAAGAAGAAAACTGAAAGAGGTAGCCTATGTGTCTGCTAGAAGAAACAACAACGAACCACTTCAAACCATCTGAATTAACAGCAGACAACAATAAACTGGTATTTTTTAAACCTATTCTTCAGACAAGCTACCCAAATAGTTTTACTGGAACTGAACAGGGAATAAGAGAGACCTGTTTGTACTGGCTCTTTTACAGGAACATTCCTCTATGATTCAGCATCATGATCTTTCAGTGATACAGAGGAAGTTACAGGATCCAGTCCAATCCAGTGGCAATTCCAAACACTCAGCTCAGTGCAGATCACAACGGCCACTTTCAGAAGATATTTCTGGAGGCTTGTTCTCCGTCCTATCCAGGTTCAAAGTTTGAAAGACAGCAATGTTACAGCAGTTAAGGATGTTCTCCCTCTAAACAACATAAGTAACCCGACTGCAATTTGTCATAAAGATTTTTTAACTGTCACAGATGGCATATAATAAAAAGTTAATCTTTGGCAACATGCCTGAAAATGCTGGAATTACGGGTAAAGAACACTGACAAGGCAGAGCAGCTGATACACATGACTTCTGGAAGACAGCAGAAGAAGGTACGGTTTAGACAGAAATTAACACAATCAAAATATCTCACAGCACAGATGCATCTCACCACTTCAGGATTTTAAAAAAGCTGAAATGTCCCTTGGGCTGTGCCCAAGCATCAATTATTAGGGACAGCAGAGTACACCTCTGCAGATATAGTGATACTATGGTATTTTCCAGACAACAGTGAATAACATTAATACATTCTGAGTTATCCTCAATGAGGACATACAGGTGAAATCATCACCCGAATATGGAATTGATAATTTTAAGTGTCTGCTGAATTATTTAAGACATACTAGTCTTCATCAGGCCTCACTCTAATCTTCAATTTACTCTAGTGAAATCTTTTCCTTTTGGTACGAACTCATTAAAAACACATCCATCAACGAACAAGCTGTGAAGCCACTTGAGGATTGCTTGCCAAATTCTATTTGGGTTAGCTATCAGTGTACTTCACACGGTCTGGGCATTAATTATTTCTGAAACAGTATTTCGTAATTCCCTCAATTTTATCTTTGAGTAAATAAAAGTGATCAAGGAAAAATCTGTTTCTTTTTTTCCTCTCACGGACAATATAGGAACATATTTTCAAATATCTCAAGTTTTAAGAAAAGAAATAAAGCAGAAGCTATCACACGTGGCTGTTGAGACACTATTCTCAGGTATGAGACTGCCAGTACAGTTGTATACAGCTGAGGCCAACTGTCTGCTAATAACATCCTGACAAGTATCAGCAACTTTTTACATCAAAAGTGTTTATAAAGAATGTCAAAATTATGATTTTTTTTAACAGAATTGCATTTATGGATTTAAAATCATATTAATAAATGAAATATGTCCAGGACTATTTTACACTACAGATTATAGGCACTGATGAGTCTACATGCTTACTACTGGATTCAGCTCCCTCCACACAGCATAACCAAATCAGAACTACTTTTGGGAACAATTCCTGGTGCAACAGGCAGTTAACATACATCGGCATGGATAGACCTGAAGCCTTTGCATTGTCGGGTGGGCAAGGGAGGGGGAAGAGGTGTCTCTGTGCTGCTGGGGAGTTGGTGGGGAACTATAGTTACAGAACATTCTTAGCTGGAGCAGCGTGAAAGCCTAACCTATTGTAACAATATGCAACTCTCTAAAGAATCAATTATATTTTGAGTATTTCAGCACTCATCTATATAAACTGCATCCCAAAATAACTTGGGAAGGGTGGGGGCAAAGATCTGGAACCACCTGATACAGGACCAAACACTGCCACGCACTTCTGTGCATCCAAAAGCATCCTGAGATACCAGGACTGAGAGGTGCAGGGATGCCTGCTAGACACCCAAGTTCTGAACAGCTGGAACATGCTTGTGTCCAACTTCCCTATGATGTGCTGTGCCATCTTCCCCGTGCTGAAAAAGGGAAGATGTGCTTTGTAACCTTTATAACTTGCATTAATAAATTTATCTTCCTCTGTCTTATTCTTGAGTCCTCAACTATCTCATGAGACGCTCAGCTCATGAGACCTCTTGCTGTCTCCCCAGCTGTGCTCAGAAATTGTTTGGGAATGTATAATTCTGCACAGGCCAAAAGCATACCTGTGTCGATTCTAATGAATTAGCATTATGCATAATTAAGTTTCAATGTCCAAAAGCATTCTCCAGTTGATAGGCATAGATAATGCCTTAAAATGTCATCTAGTGATTTACCATCCATGCAACTGCTAAAAACAGTGGAATCCAAGATGGTTCAGAAAGTTGCTTTCAAAATAGCCAATAATATTCAAAACCAATATAAAAATTGATGAGAACTGAATTTGGATGGGTTTGGTCACTATTATTCCCTGAATGATTTTAGTACGAGAAAAGGAAAGGCCACCGAGGACATGAAGGACTGGACTGCATATGCGAAACAACACTTATAGATCAAAAAGAATAAAGGATTTCAGGACCTCATGCAAAAAGTAAAACTATGTGGATTCTCTGAATCATCAAGTTATTTTAATCAACCATTATTTTGATTCCTCTCAAATACAAATATATTGCAGAATAAGGGGGGGGAAAAAAACCCAACATTTGCCTCAAGTATTTTCAGCATTCAGTAAATCTTTGTCATTCCAGAATCTTTTTCTGAATTTAAAATTGTAACTTGGGTGCATAAAATCTGTAGTAAATATAACTCAAAAAATGTGATATTGTTCTGTGCTACTAACTCCTTAATAATAATCCCCTAATAAAATCCAGCTTAACAGTTTGAGACAAATTTTCAAGTGGCTTGCTTGGTAAAGGCAGGGATTGGACAATCACACGATGACCTAGGCTTTAACTGAGATTCATAATATGATATCCTAGGTGCAAAGTGTTTATTTTCCTCAGAAATGTGTTCTTAAAAGTACGTATTTAACTAGTGATATCATACCAATTACAAAAAGTTTGGACATTTTGCTGAGCGTATACACAGAATAAGCAGGGAAATATCTTTCACCCCATTCTGCTTTTCTATGGGAGAATCAACAGTGTCACCAAAAAAGGTTATTAGCTTTGCCTGCCCAATAAGATGTCCAATTACAGACCCCACAGTCTCCCTAGTCAGTCCATTCTATTGTTTTGTTATTCACATATTAAAAAAACTTTCCCGTTAGCTAACCTGTATCCTTTTTTGCCAAAAATAGAAGCCTACTATGTACTGCCGTACTAACCATCAATGTTTATGATAAATTATTACCTTCCTTTTTCCAGTCTTCCCACACACATTTTGAGAGAACACCCTGCCTTGGTCTTAAGTTAAAGAACTTACAAACCACATTTCTTCATAGCATATATTTCTATAACTATTTTCATTAGCCATCTCTGGAGTTTCTGTGTTTGTCCACCAACTGATGTGTAAAACACCTCCAAAATGGATGTAATATTCTAGCTGAGGCTTCAGCAGTGGTGAATAGAAGAAAATTCACAAGTTTTACAAGCTATATTCATACTTCCACATTTCAGTTTCATGTATGTTTATTGTGTCCAGAATGAGGGCTTGACTGATACATGTCTGACTTACAATCCACTATAAATCACGTTCTTCATCAGAACTTTAACTCTACAATCACTGCCATTTAAATCCGTTTCATTGATGCTCAAAAAATATTCTTCACTGTCATTAAGCAACCTATACTTTACAAAAAACTCTTTGGTAAAAAGAAGTACCCAGCAAAATGGAAATTATTCAAGGGTCAGTCACAACAGAGCAACATAACAAGAGGATCATTACTGTGATCTGGATGATGCTGCTTCCAACACAAAGAAAGCATAGTGTCTCCAACCACTGTACCCCTCAAAAAAAGATTTGAAATGTAAATTATGCCAATGTATCTGAAATACTTAGATGTATATTTCTCATTCTCACATTCTTTTAAACACCATATTTACTCCACAAATAAAAAAAGGAGTTGTCTGTCAACACATTCGTTTTCAAGTACATGTTTTCTTGCGGAATAGATTTATAGAAGTGAATTAACAAAAAAAAAAAAAAAGAAAAAAGTTCAACATCCTCTTTTTCTCAACAGCACTTCCTGTCTGCAGGAAAGACATTCACAAAAGACCTTTTTTCTCTGTCTACATCATTAGGTCAACACAATTTCTTCCTGCTGTATATTCCTTAACAGAAACATTAAGGTTGGTATGAACAGAAGTATGAGCATGCAAGCAGCAGAAGACACAGCAGCACAAGGGTCAACAGAATGAGCCTTATTTGTTCTCAGGAGACCATCCCCAGCAGGCTGCAAAACATCACATCCATTATTCCTTTTCTTATTAGTCCACCAACAAACTTATGTGCTTTAAACATAGATTCCAAACAAGGGAAAAAAAATAGTGGGTAGCAACCTGGCCCTAAGGTTTACAGAAAGCTGGAGTTGGGAGATTCTGAGATAAAGACAATCTCATGGCAACTAACAACTCCTGATCATATAAAAGATCTGTCCAAAAACCTAGCTTGCTGTCACCAATCAAGAACCATAGAGATGTAACGTGGTATTGAGAAAGTCCCTTGTCCTCTGTGCTGCACCTCGACAATCCTCACCAGACTGCCTGGACACACACATCGTTGTCTTCAAAAGAATGTGGGCATGAAAGAACAAGTGAATTAAATTTATAAGAGACTCATCAGGTAAAAATCAGCTTACATCGAGATTTTGTAAGAAAAAATCCCTTTCCCCTTTCTCTAAGATCTCACACTGAAAGGTTTCATTCTATGCTCATTTTTCCATGCAAGTCTGAAACTTAAAAGCTTTAAGTTAATGTAAACTTCTCATTTGTATCTATCCTTCAATTTAGAAGAAAGTTCAGAAAGTTTACTTCAAACAAGCAAGCAATAAGATGCCCTTATCAGTTGCTTCATGACCCTTACAATTTTAATATCTCAGAAAAAACCTCAGTCAGATCTAATTAATACAAATGAACAATAATAGAAGATAATCTCTAGTACTTGAATATTTTATATTCAAAAAGCACCGAACAAATGTTGACTCACACATATCTATTATAGCTTTATTAAAAACAATTAGAAGGAACAACGGTTTATTTTTCAACTCTCAACAAGCCTCTCAAGCAAGCCCATATTTCTTTTCTTACACTATGTTTCTTAAAAGGCTCTAACCTTGCTTGTCTGAAATTAATACCACTGTACTATTGGATCACATTCTTAATTATGCTGTATTTTAGAAAGTGAGCTCCATTACTTCTTTTTGTTCTTATTTTCAAAAAGTCCTATGCGGCAGTTAATTATGACTTAGAAGAGCATTTTACTTGACTTCTATTTATTTACAAGATAATCTGGTGTTAAAAAGGTTCATAAGAGTTCTTGTTGAAAAACTACTCTACAAGTCATGTTTCCCAATAAACCAGCTGATCTAGGAACTTTTATGTTTCGCCTTCTTCAAAATACCTATATTTTTCTTTTATTCTGTCATCCCCAAGTTCTTTTCCTGTGAACTTTAATTGCACCTCCATGGTCCAAATCCCTTTATTTTACCTGTTCATTATACTTAAGATTACCCATGGTGGTGTTTCTCCTTTTAAGTTTCCCACAAGAGAATATCTAAATGAACATTATTTTTTTCTGAAGTTATTAGCATCTTCACTTGACAGCTGAATGGGGGCTTTAGATGGCCTAAGCAAGAGATAAGAAAAGTAGGGCTATCCCCAGCTGAATCAACAGTGGACTCATGCCAGAACACTGGCAGTGCCTGGAGTACCAACAAAAAAACATACTCTAATGGAGTGGAACTGAAGCGATGTTAGATTAGCTCCCATAGCCACGGAAAGCCCCTGTTGCTCCTTGAAAGCCACACAATGCCCCGAGAGTTATACTAAGAGGGAAAAAACAAACAGACAAAAAATAACCATGCCACCACACAGCTAAAACAGCTACGCATATTGGTTTCTGTCTCAGCTATAACTGGACACACGTTGCATGGTCATCAATGTTCAAGACAGACATCATGCTGTGCCACCCACACAAAACCATTAAAGTCAAAAGGAAGCTGAAACTCAAGAGGACCAAATATTAGCTAGAACAGGGGACAATAAAATTATGTGCAGGTAAATATGGGAAACACGTCAACTTTTAGCAGGAAATTGTCCAGTATTTCACAGAACTATGAGAGAAAACGAAGGGAATGAACCTGTCAGGGCTTCAGTAAAAGGACACAATGCTGCAGCTGACAAACTTATTCAAGGCTAGTAGGCCTTCAGAAGAAGCGATTGAGAATTTCATACACAGACAGGATCACATAGTTTTAAGAGAGACCAACTTTTAAGAACTTCACACAATCAAGATAATGAACTTTTACTAGCTGGAGAGTAAGGGTGAGAAGGAAATTGAAATGGGAAAAAAATGAAGAAAATTCGTTTACGTGAGGAAGTTAGACAGACAAAACCCAGCAATGCTCTCATCATCAACAGTAGAATAAAAGGAAAAGATAAACCATCAACGCTATAACAGGGATGAAGATAAGTAAAAACATAGCTAAAGTTATATTTGGATAAGAGTCATTGGATATATTGACACAGTAGAGTGAACGTCTAAACGACAGCTGAGATCTATTCTAAAGAATATGCAACGGACCAACTTTTAAAGTGAAAAATTCAGAGACAAAGAAGCTACTGCAAGCATGAATGGAGATAACAGTACATGGATGAGTGTTTCTACTCGTCCAAAAAACTGAACAGACAAGACAAACATTTGACAAAGACGGACCAACTAAATGCAAACTGTTTGCATTAAGAAGAAATCAAGAGCTAAAAATTTTAAATTTGGCTGATAAAAATCTAGAATCATCAAAAAATTGAAGGTGACAAGAAGTAAAAGAAAATAACTGCTATATCAATCAATGGACATTGTGTCAAATATTCTTCTCCTACAGAAAAATTTCCTCCTCAATCTTTGTCATACAAACAAAAAACCTACCTTGCCTCTAACACCGCAGGAAATTCTTTACACACATGCCTAATCCTCTTTTAAAAATGTTTTGCAATAAAAGGCATACAGCATAGTTCAGCAGAAGAAGTCCAGTCAGGTAAGTATTAATTTTGTAGATAAGGCATGAATGGTGGTATGGCAATAGTTTGTCAATGAAAAGCCATTAAACAGATAACCACATTTAAAAGTATCAGTCATGTTTAAAACATCTAACTAAATGACCTAATTTGGGGGTTGTACAAGATGATCCTCAGAGAACTCCAAACCATTCTATGATTTTCCTTAAACATTGTTTATTTGATATGATGACAGACACTACACCCAAAGATCAGAGAAAAAAATATTCTTTAAACCAATACTTTTATCTTAGTAGAAAAAACTGCAAAACAAATCTACATTGCTAAACAGCCCTAAAGCAACATAATACTTATACTGTCCGCTGCAGAAAGTGGGGGGGGGGCGGGGCGGGGACGGGACGGGAAGGGACCACACAAAAACCAAAGCCAAAAAAAACAAGCCACCAAAAAAACACCCAACCTTCTGTCAACAGCCACCTTCCAGGAAGGTCATCTATCTGAAAGCCCATTCATCTCAGATGGGTCTCACAATGCAAGTGTGCAAATGACTACTCATTTCTGAACACAAACATAGTCTTCATTATTAAAAAGTTTTATAGAATATATTGCTCAATATCAGTCATAATCAATGAACCCTCCAACAAAATAATATGAAGGTGAAATCAGGAGTAAGTTCATCGCACTGAGTAAACCAAGCACAAAACATGAACTATAGTAAAACAGAATGCAATCGAATATTTAAATTTTGGCAAGAACAAACATACTTCATTAAGATTTTGAGCAACAAAATACAACATTCAAAACAGCATCAACCTAACACAATACTTTGAAGCTAAGTTAAAGTGCTTAATAAGATCAACAGATTTAGCAGTTTTCATAAAATACTTCATGGCTGCCTGCAAGGCCCAAAAAAATACTCAAACCCCAAACTCCACAGTAAAAGGTGATAATATCTGTGTTCTGAAACATCAGCCTGGAGTAAGTGAAAGAAAGAACATACAGGAAAATAAAAGTAGTTTATCTAAAGAAAACCTAAAGTCTGGAAGAGAAGATAAGGCTAATAAAGGATTTATTTTATACTTACTGCTGAATGAACAGAAAACATAAAAGTGCAAAGTAGCTTAAAAAGAAGAGGATAATTACAGAGACCACAAAAGCAACACATAGAGTCACCAGGAAAAAAAGAAACAAAAACAAGCTACACTCATGAAGGGAACCTGAACTGTTTAGAGACATGCACTCAATGTCTTTAAGCCAACAACAAAACTTAATTAACTTTGGTTGAAGTAAAACATACATTACTGTAACAGTCACAGCATGCCAGTATCTCAGTAAGTGTCTAGCTGTTTCTTTCAGAGTATCAAATCTTGACTTTGAATTCAAAGCCAGAAGGATCAAAGGTTTCCCTTATAATTTTTTTTATTATCACACAAGTAGTAATTATCAGTTTATTCACTACTTAGGCTCTTCCTTGGGAGTCAAATAGTTTAGTCTTTCTGTTAACCAAAACTTTAGAGCAAATTGACATGGGATCTCCAAATTCTCTGAAATACCGTAATTCTAAGACCCCACTTCCCTAAAAGATAAACCTGAAAGTCTTATATTGCTTGTTTAAATTTTATTCTCTTCATTTGAGAAGAATGGCAAAAAATGAGGCATAACACAGCAATTTTAAGAAAAAAAAAAAACCCTCTTAACAACTATACTGAAAAGATTCATATTTGCATCAACAGCAGTTCTTAAAGAAATGAGTAGAAATTCTCAGACTGCTCCCCAGTGAGAATAAAACAAAAGATACAAGAGAGGCTGATGGAGATTGAAGAACCTTGATGAAAAGCAAATGTGTAAGATTCCATATTTAAAGAGTAAAAAAACTGACTTATTCAAAACTTCCCCCCTCCAAGAGAAACAAAGAATGTTTTCATGTTAAAAACTGACTGTAGTTAGTTCTCTAAAGCCCGCTCTACTAGACGGTGTAACACTAGAAAAATCGTGCTTAATGATGGGGGTTGGTTTTGTCCATGGGGTTTTTTTTAATGCTTTGCATGGAAAACTACGGAAAGTTCACAATTCCACTGTTCAGTGGGAATCTTACGTACCTTTTTAGAGAAAACTGATCAGGATAGCCAATTCTATAGTTGTACAATAGTGAGGATACTGTTAGCATTAGAGAGGCAATAATACGGTATTAAAACCACTGCTAATAAATGCTCAAATACTACAGGAGTCTTTCTGAAAGAATTAAAACTAGAGATGAGTCTTTAAAATACAAAATAACACCTGTTACGATGGTCTGATGACAGCAAAATCAAACAAAAATAAACACTTTTTTCCCCATAAGCCAAGTTTCTTTCCAGAAACATCTTATACTAAGTATTAGAGGGCTCCTGATCAATTAGAAAATGTTGATACACTACATTTCAAATTTATTACTGTTAGTAGTATGTCCAGTTGTCGTAAATCTGACACTTTTAAAGAGCAAAAGACAAGCTTGTCAGCTGAGCGAGGCTCAAAATATGAAATAAAAATAGCAAAGCAAGCTGTGGAATTAATTTTTAGATGTCTTTTTTAATCAATGTCTATTCTTGATAATAAAGTAAAAAAATATGTTTGCTACTTAACTTTGTATTTTAGTAATTCAATCAGAATGCAAAATCCTGCATGTGATTGTCCTATATAAGTAGTTCCCCAACAAGTCAGTTACATACTGTTGGAATGATTTGGCAGTCAAACAGGTGTCTACTCCTCAGCCAGTCCAGTTCATGGTCAAATTTACTGTTCTAAATCCGTCTTTACTTGCATTTTGCCATAATTTTTCAGACTCAAATGAAGCTGCTGAAGTTTAGACATGGGCTTATCTCTGTCATCCTGCCAGACACAGTTTGAAACAAGGTTATCAGGGAGAAGCATCATGCTCAGCCTATGTTATTCAGCACAGGACCCTTGATTTTTTCTCAGTAAGACTGATACATACGAGCTGCTTCTCTACATCAACAACCTACCCTTTCAGTTTTCTAATAAATTTTCTGGAAATCCATGAACTTTTAATATTATTGAACAAAAGTGCAGCACTTAACAGAGTTCAATTCCAGAATAGACTAATTATTTTAAAAAATTATTTAACATAAAACCCCAAAATGTTTATATAAAGAGGGTCCAGGACAAGAACAGAAATATTTGTAAGCTGTGGCACCAAATATCACAAGAAAAAAAAAAAAACCACCAGGAAATGAAGCTCGACAAAGTCTTCATACAATACCCCATTACTAGATTTCTCCTCTTTTCCTGTGTTGCTTATTACAGTGTCACCTAAATGTCTGGGTCAACCAAAAGACTATGGTAGAGGTAAAAATGCAAGAGATTGTTTGTTTTCTTTATCATATTCACTCTTCCTAACAAGATTTGTTGTTCCCCCCGCCTTTTGTCCTTTATCAATTCCTCTCTAAATATTTCAATTTCTAGATCAAATGAGCCAGGAATTCTAAGGAAATTTCACTCCCAGGACACCACCCGTAACATACACTGATTGAGATATAAACCTATAAAGAAACACAACCTTAGGAAATGTATGTATAACAATATATTACTTAAATTTTGAACCCATGAGACTCCAGACTAAACCTATTATATCTGATTTCTAATTTCATCATTCTTTATTGGCATTTAAGATGAAGACTAATTTTGAGAACAAGGAAGAAGTCTGGAGAATCTAACATAGCCATTTCACCCTACAGGATTTGGAGAAATCTGTGGAGGAAAGATGAAAGTGAGAGGGAAGGAGATAACTCTTATATCAGATAACTAGCCTGCCATACCATCAGTCTGGCTATATATTCCTAGGATGACCAATTAACACCTACTGTATATCGGTTGCAGTATTAGTCCATGTTCAAGAAAGAGAAATAATACACAAGTGAGAAGAAAAAAACCCCAAACTTTCAAAGCCTAGAACCATGGAAAATCTAAAGAGAATTTGAGAAGTCAGGTGGTACAACTCAAGTCAATGGTCAATGTAAGTTATTTTTTAAAGTTATTAAAGTGATTCTTCAGAGAGGTTGAGGATTTTTTCGTTGCAGTTTGTGATTTTGCCTTTTTTTTCTTTTTTTAAGAGACATTGATATACTGATGCATCTTAACTTTACATTGATTACCACAACTGAGTAAATAGAGAGACTAGAGAGATTACCACAACTGAGACTAGATATAAAGAGGAAATTTTTTTTACAATCAGGCTGGTGAAACACTGGAACAGTTTGCCCAAAGAGGTGGTAGATGCCCCATCTCTAGAAACACGCAAGGTCAGATTGGACAGGACTCTGAGAAACCCGATCTACTTGAAGATGTCCCTGTTCCTTGCACAGGAGGCTGGACTAGATGACCTTTAAACGTCCCTTCCAACCCAAATTATTCCATGATTCTATGACAAACAAATGGAGAAACTCTCACTTATGAAATTATAGATTTAAACCGAAATTTCCCACGTGGGGAACTGATTCAAACATAATAACTGTTATCACAGCTTCCTCCTAATTCTCACCAGCAAAAGGTTAAATTCTGTTGGTCATGGTGGATTTAGCTGCTAATCTGTCTCTCTCTTTCTAAAGCTCTGTAGTGAAAAGGTAATAATTTCTCTGACTTTAGACCTTTTCTGTTCTTTGCAAGCAACTGAGTTTCACATCTCATAAAACAACAAAATTTGTTTTGACTGGGTTTTTTTTATTGAGGGAGGATACTTTTGAAGAACCTCAGACCTATTAAAAGACCTTTTGAGCTAAGTGGTGATAATTTAATCAAATAAAGCACAGTTAAGATAGGGATGAACTATAAATAGATCCCTTGAACGTCTGATAAAACCTCAACAAGAAATAAAAAGCAAAATATTTCATTAGCTTTTGTAAATGAGAAATTTGGACCAAGAGAAATTGTTAATTTGGCATCAATCAGAAAACGATATATGAAACTCTTGGAAAATAAATGAAAGTGTTAAAAATGGTGACATTCTTCCTCTTTCTTTTTCCTGCTCCTGAGTGTAGTTAGAAGACTCCCAAGAACACAGAAACCAGCATTAGATGTACAATGACTGTTACTCTTGTTAAAGATGGATCGAAAATGAAGAGCAGCAACAGCTTTCAGCCAAAGCACCACTTCAGAACTAGTGTTATTTTACAAGTACCTATACTCAAAGAAGGCTGCCTAAGTCACATCTATAACTGGCACCAATTCAATGCAGTGATGTTTCCTGACCAGACCAACATTCTTCAGTTGATTCAGAGTAGTGATCACTGCTCTTATATACCACACCTGTACTCCAGCTGTTCTAATATTTAAGTACACGTATTTGATATCCACACAGATAAATACCAAGAGCAAGTGCCTACTGTTACAAAGACATGATACTCCTTTTCCTGAAACCCACAGATACATCTAAAAATTATTCTTCCCATATGAACCTAACAATGACCATCTTAGCTTGAAACACTAGAAGACAGACAAAAAAAAACCAGAACACCCCAACCAAAAAAAACCAAAAATCCCCACTTATATACGTATATAACAGGACACAGGAAAAGAAATAGTCTTATTCTTTGTTTGCCTGGATGAAAACATTAACAACTATGAATTATGAGCTATGTAGAAATTCTATCCAAACTGTATTTCCACAAAAAGCAACAACTGCCAGTACTGAACTAGTAGTATTTTCTTCTCTGTCTTCTAGTCTTCTTTTGTTAATTTAACCTGGGAAATATTATAAATGTATCTTCCTGCTAGGAATGGAAAAAGTGATTACAGGTACTTTTGACAGAACATACTATAAAATATAGGAGTAAGGGGGTAGAATAGGTTAACATAGTGATAATTACACTAAAAGAAAATCATCAGTGTAGAAAACTTCACTGAAAAAGTTAAGATTTATTAAGGAAAACAAAAGTAAAGACAAACAGTTTTAGCTATGGAAATTCAAAAATAGCTCCGTATCTCCCCCCAATGAAACTTGCCCCAGAATTTTTTTTTTTTTTACTTTTTTTTTTGGCAAACAAAATTATTTTTTTAAGGGAAGAGAATCCCAAATAATTCCAACAGTAATATTCCAACATCAAGCCTTCCACATCCATGCATATGTCCACTAAAAGTCAGATTAAAAGGCATCACTTGTACTCTTCTCCCAGTCTGGAACCTCTCAACATTTAGGAAGAAGCGGCTGGTGTTGTTTCTATAATACTATGTTAAAACCATATTTCAGGAAAGAACTGGAAAAAAAGTGATAATAAAATAGAACTCACCACAACTCCAAACTGCTCCGGCTCAGACAAATTATTATACTCACTCTTGAACTTGGACAACGCATTCAATTGTTCTTGTTCAGGAAGATGTTTTATTAAATTCTATCAAGAAAAATAAAATAGGCTTAGAATCTGAAATTTTTATGTTGTTCGTATTATTGTAGGTAAATGGTATTACATATGCATCATTACCATAAACCTGAAAGACAACACTCCACCCTGAAGATAATGGAATGTAAATTGACAACACACAAGTAAATGTAACTGAGAGTGTAAAATGCAAGTGATTAAATACTGCTACCTAGCATCTTTTTTGCTGATTTCTAGTCTTTTTTTAAACACGGTTTTTAAAGAAAGAATATGCTTGATAGCCACTATACAAACAGAACACCAAGAAGCAAATAGAACAGGGAAGGCAGAATAAGAAGTTCATGTGTAATGTATCCAACTAAAGGATGGCAAGAATTACCAAGGCTAGACAAAAAGTATTTATTTTCTACTATTTAAAAACAAAAACTTAAGCCCATTAGACACTACTTTGCCTGAAAAATTGCCAGAAGTAGGAATTCTGATGTGGGACACAGCTTCAGCTGAATTCAAGAGTCTATACGGGGAGCTTGGACATTTACACAAGTGAGTGTCTTGTGAACACAGGTAAGGGCATCTAAACACATCACTTTCATCCATCATCTGAAGAGCACTCAGTCTCCCTGGAGCTACCTGAACTCTTAAGACACCTATATTTGCGTATAGACCTCTACAGGAGGCACCTCAATCCCTCTCTAATTACAATCAGCTAGGTTGGCTAAAAATGGCTGTTCTGAGGTTCTGGAAATAAAGAATTTCTCAAAGATTTGATTATGGTATGTAATTTGAGTTGGTGGCTCAGTTCTGTCCCTTCACAAGATGACTACTGTAACTACTAGGCGACAGTCAGGGTCCCTGTAGCCTGCTCTTTCTTAACTTATGACTGTGTTCCTGGTTACACAGTGGCTAAGCTTCCATCATAGTAAGAAAACAAGAGAGAGAATGTGTTCTTTGTTAAACCACACCCTGGTCTACTGATAAGATCACTGTTCTGAACAGAAATAAAGATTCAATCAGGTCGAGCAAACACAGCTAACCCACTACCTACCATATTTCAAGAAAGGATTAGAAAGACTAGCATTTCCCCATTACTCAACAGAAAAGGCAGACACTTCAGTAAAGTTAAAGTCTGTTTTATTACACTGCAAGTAAATAGCTTCAGTGATATATAATCAACAAAAAGAATTCACTTAAGTTAGGGAACAGCATCTCCATGTGAAAGTCTTAAAAAAAACCCCTACTTTTATCCACAAAAAGATCCTAATTTCTTCTTCTACAGGAAATTCAGCTAGTTAGGATATAAAAATCATCTCTCGGGGGCCAGAGAGATAAAAAGCCATAGCTATGCCTTGCTTAACATACTTCCGTAATTTAAGAAGAAAGAATTCAACTCTAACTAGTACCTCAAAAATATCTCTAAACCAGTAGTCAACTCAATGGCTCTATGCTATCTTCAGAACATGTATTAGCTATTTCAGAGCTCACCCTGGTGTTTATTCAAGTTGCAATTGGATCCTTCCTTGGATTGCAGTATATATATTCCTCTTTTTACAGTATGAAAATACTAGATTTTTAACTAAAGAACAGATGTATCCGAAGTTTTAAAATTTTTAAAAGTAGCTTAAATATTTTGCTTAATACTACTTCTTTTAATTTTTATAACTCAATCTCCTGGCTCTTCTAACAATTGTCACTTTAAGGCAGTTTAACATCTATCAAACCATTTTTCTAACAGATAAAAAGACCTAGACAGTCCTTTATCACTGTTCTGTTTTAGTGCAAAAATAGTTACTATTTTAAGAACTGAAACCCTACTTTGATTCTAAGGACTACGATAAGTAATCTGTTTTACACTATTTTCTGATATCGAAAGTAAGCACAACGTAGTTTATCAAGGAAGTAAAGTCAGGAAATAAGAAAAGCTAGATTTACAAGCAAAGGTCTAAATAAACAAAAGACAAAGTAAATGATAGTTAAAGAGTAGACTGCTTCAACAGACTGTCTATGCTCAAATAAGGATTTTGGTAGGAAAAAGGAAAACAATTAAAAATGCATAACGATGCTTAAAATAATAAGACAAACTTAAATTTTATGGAGCTTGATTTGGGTGTGGTCAGACAGACTTTCAGCATGAAGAATTTATCACAGTAGTCATATATATCCTTACCATTATTACATTTGGAAAATATTTTTGTAAAAAAGACTACATTTATTAATTATGGATTAAGATGTCCAGCACTAGATTAGTAACTGAGCAAAAATGAAAGGGTACGGAGTGTAAAACGATACACTTTAAATTAGAAATTCATAACCCACTTATTTCTTGTCTTGCTATATATCTATATAACTAGATCTAAATATACTATAATTTCTTAATCTTTACTGAGATTAAAGTGTTATTGTTTGATGCTAAAATAATTTTCACATGTAGAAAAACTGACCATAAAACTTTCTTGTGAAAGAGAAACGGTCAAGTGTTGTATGAATGTTTTCAATATTGAGCATCAGAAAAAAAAATTAAAAATGAAGCAGCAGCTGATATCAAAGCAGTTTTATGGTGTTCAGATAAAGCTTTTGAACTGCTAGAGATGAAACACATTTTTAATATCAAACAGAGAATAAGCAGGAGAAAGAATTTTGACTAAGTCATAAGAAACATTCCAATAATTATTCAATGATTATTTGGATTACCACGAGTTGAAGTTTTTACATCTTTAAGAACTAGATTTAATTTCTAACCATAGAAAGCGAGGGTGGAGGGAGGATACATTTCACTTCTTAGGCATAACAGAAGAGTAGGATTAAGGACAAATTTCCAGATTCAGACTCTGTGACACTAGGATACGCTGAACAATATTTAAAGCTAGACAAAAAAAAATTTATGAAGGTAACAAATTACTAGAAAGGTGAAATATCATAATATCTAAGGTACCTTATATAAATAAAAATAGCCATATGCTTGCAAACCTGTGTATGCTTTTGCTCTTCTCAGAATCATAAAATACACAGGACTACGTTTTCACAGCACAATCATAACCCATACTTGCGCAGGTTTTTAAAGGTAGAAAGAGAGACATAGAACTGGATAGTTAAATTTATTTAGTAACCTAAGCATATGTGAAGGTGGATACCAAATTTTTAAAGCAATGAAGCACATTATTCTACCACTTCCAAAGGAAGATGGGTGTCTTAACTGCTTTTTCGTGTTAAAATGGTCCCCTTTTCAAAGTTATTACAGGGTTGTTTTACCTTGAAACGAGAAACTTGGATGAAACCATTTGATAAAGATGAAGACATCCAAACTTGCAAAGCAAATTTGGAGCCTAAGTTCCACTGAATCTTCCATTTGATTTACGCCTGCAAATGTTTAATCACTTTGCAGAAAAACGTCATCTATACTCTTGAATCATTTATATGCTTAAAAAAAAATCCCAACATGTGGGACCTGCTATCCCCTGACAGTATGCCTTGTTATATATACAACTGTTTTCATACAGGATAACACGAGCATTATCACTTCTATTCTACTACATTGACTTTCACTCAATCACAGCAGCTGCTAACATCACTGTCCTCTTGTAGGACATTATTCCTCACCTCACATTTGGCTCTTCAACTTCTCTTAGAATAGAATTGCTCCCTCCCCTCCAAAAGTAAACACAAAAAGACTCAAACATCATGAAAAATACTTTGGAAACAATTCTCATGCCAAGAACTAGATAGAGAGGTTACTGGATACACTGACTTTCAATATACTCCAGTGTTAATACCTATAAAAAGAGCCACAAGATTATCAGCATAGTGTCAAAAAGTATTTCCTATTATTGTTGACCACGCCTACTACACAGAGAATAAAGTGGGTCTAAGTTGTGTTAGCTGTTTTAAATAAAGAGAAAAGTAGGCATCTTTTACACCAAAGTATATTGAAATGGAAATAACAGTCCACAGAAGAAAGTAATAAGAAAAAAATAAACAATTCTCAGTGAAAGTAAAGGATTTTTTTTCTTAGCTTATTGTAACTGATGGAATATTTACCACATGTTCATATAAAAGTATGCCACCAGTTAACTACTTTTAACAGTTTGATGATCCTTTTCCCCAGAGCCTAGATGCAAAAAAATGTTTTGCCTTCTTTAAATAATACTTGTAGAAATTATCAAGATGCCAGTTTTTCATAATTTTTATAGATTTAATATATACGGGTTGCTTCATGATACTGTTGAGAACCTAATTTCATTAACAATGAATTTTCACTGCTGAAAAGCAGTGCTACGGTCAAAGAGCATGAGAGTCTCAAAGCAAGTGTGGACTACCTAAGACAGAGTTCAAGCTGAATGTAACAGCATAGGATATTCCTTCTCTCACCTTTTCATGCTCGTTTAGAGAATTTCTACTATTATTCCAAATAAAATAAAGTTACACCTCATGCATCATTTGAGCATGAAGAAAACCTTGAAAACAAAAAAGTGATTTAAGTGCAAACTAGAATCAACAAACAGCTTAGAAGTGTAAATGGCTTTGCTCATCCTAACAACCTTAAAGTAATAGTTTCAGTGCCAATATTAACTGCATCATTGAACGAAATAAAGAGAATTATACAATGATTACATGTATTGTCACCGAAGATGACAGCTCATGTTTTTTCCTTCAAATATTTCTTAGAAGAAACATCTCATTCTTCAAATCAATCCGTAGACAAGCTCCTTTTAAAGGACAGCGCAAGAGGTAAAGGGCACAAACTTGAACATAGGAAGTTCCATCTGAATGTGAGGAAGAAATTCTTTCCTTTGAGGGTGGCAGAGCACTGGCACAGGCTGCCCAGAGGGATCGTGGAGTCTCCAGCTCTGGAGACATTCAAAACTCGCCTAGATGCGATCCTGTGCAACCTGCTCTAGGTGGATCTGCTCTGGCAGGGGGCTTGGACCAGATGATCTCTGAAGGTCCCTTCCAACCCTGGTGATTCTGTGATTCTGTGAAAGTGAAGTCCAAATAGGTCAACAGAGTCTAAAGATATTTGAAAACCAACTGACAAGAAGTGAGGGCCAAATTGCATGCAGGAAGAAAAGGAGCATACTGAGCACTGTACAGCCTCCTCAGTAGGATCTTATTTTGACGTTCCAATATGGTGGAAATTTATTTTGCAAGCACAGCACACAAACATAAATTTGCCTTGTTTTGACCTTTGAATACAAATTTCTATATGTTGTAGTATGAGTCAAACATTTGAATCTCAGAATCTTAATGTTGCAACCCATTTTAAGACTCTGTTACATCTATTACTTCTTCACTAATCAATATTGCTGCAAAAAGCATGTTTCTAGAAAACTATCTTTCTTGAGTCAGTAGGGACTGGTACCCATGTCTCTAACACGCTTTCAGGTATGCTGTAGAGGATCTAAGCTCTCTGTAAGTGAAATCTATACCACATTACTAGTAGATGGATAATAAGTATGAATTGATATTTACGACCCATAACAGCAAAAATCTGAAGTGCACCACACTATACAGGAGTCCTGCCCAAGAGACAGACAATCTTATTCTAAGGACCTATCTTTGCAAATCTAATGGATGCCCATCAAGATGACTGGGGAACACAGGACATGACAGGCAAGGAGAGGTTGAGAGAAGCGGGTTTGTTGAACGGCAAGAAAACAAGCTTAATATGGTCTTCAGGTACCCAAGTGGAGGGTACGGAGAAAATGTAATTAGGTTCCTCTTGGAGGTGTGCAGCAGCAGGCCAAGGTCACAAATTGCAACAATGAAAATTCCAGTTAGATAAACAACATAAAGTGTTTCACCATTAGGGTAGTTCAACATTGGAAAAGGTGTCCAGAAAGGCCACGGAGTCTCCAGCCTTGTAGATAATAAAAAGATAATGGGAAAGGGCACTGAGCAACCTGCACTAGTTGATGTGGCTTTGAGGAGGGACTTGGATCTAATGACCTCCAGACATCCAGATTACTTTTTCCCATGGTTCTATAATCAACTATTTGTATTTAAATTATTAAATTCTCCAACTTATCAGCTCTTAAGTAACACTGTGCACAGAAGCACACTAAGAACTTCTGCTTTCTTCTGTCTTCACACAGAATCGTAACGATTTTGGGCTTTGAATAAAATAATACATAAAGGGAAAACACTATCCAAATAAAGTCTAGTGGAAAAAAAAAAAGGATTCTTGCAGTGGCTTATTGTTCAAAAGTTTATGTTAAGAGGCTTTTTAACTACAGGTTTCTATTTAATGAGAAACTTACCCTGAAATACTGGCATTTAAAGTGTCATTTTCCTTACCTGAATCATGGACTCTGACAGCTGTGTTTCATCTACTTCCAATATCATCATTTTGATTTCCTCATAAGGCACTCGGAAAGAGCCAAGGAAAATTGCTAAAACAAAGATTCAACACATAATGATGAAAGCAAGATAACAACAATCTTTTTTTCTACTTACAAAACACCAATTACACAGGCTATAGCATCTACAGGTTAACAAATGCTATGCAAAGTCATATAGATAAGAGAGAACAATTTTAAATGTATTTAAATGTATTTAATTACTGTTCTCCTACAGTTCCAGCCTTCTCCATCAGTTTGTTATGCACAACATCCAGCATCACAGAAGACCTCCATAAGCTGCTAGTGACAAGTCTACTCTGCAGGATAATCATTGCCGTTATAGTATTTTGTGCTAAGGTGACAATTACACTTCTTTCTTCAACAATCTAGTTATAGCTTTCTTATATAAAAGCACCATGAGAAACCAAAACTATATAAACAGTTAAAAACCAAAATGCTTTTATAAAAACTCTTTATTCATTCACCACAATCCAATAATTTCCGATTTTATTTCTGCCAGGTTCCTAAATGGAACCTATTCTTTATAGAACTCTTCTCTGCCAAAACTTTATCGCCTTTATTTGCATATTATTGCATAATACTGAGTATTGCCTTCTTTCTGTAAAGTACATGAGAGCTGACTAGGCGCCTTGTAGATATTATTGTCTTTTTTGGCTGGCGGGGGTGGGCCAGTGGGTTGGGAGGGGCAGGCAGTATTCCTCAATGAATATGTTGAAAATATAGCTAGATATTTAGATATATAGCTGTATGCTTTTACTTCAATATATACAGAAGAGAATAACTTCAGTCTTAAACAAGGGATAACCTTTAGCCATTTTCTGGGATTTTTAAAACATGTTTCAGTTGCATCAACTCACATGTTTGGGCTTAATACCAATTACCGCACACAGGTACATATTCCCACATGCTTTAAACAAAAAGTAGTTACGAGGCAGTCAGACAAGAGAGAAAGACATTTTTATGGAACATTTATACAACACTACTTTGTCACAAAACCAGAATCTACTTACACAAATTCTGTGCAATCTTTGGGTCCAAAACTTTCAATTCTTTGATTCGTTTCTTAATGGATTTCTTTTCCTCAAAATCCTCTTCCTCTTTTCTTACTGACAAAGTAAACACAAATACACTCACTGTTAACTCTTAATATTTAGAGAAAATGTTAATGAATTCAAAAAATATATTCGCTATCAAGCATGGTCAATTCACAAAGAAAACCTATCACAGAACATACAGACAAAAAAATACAGAGGTTTTGCATTTATTGCTTGCATTCTCAAAATTTTTGCTCTTCAGTCAAATTTGTCAGCATGTTAGCCTTCTAGAACAAGATTATTTTTTTAATATATTGAAACCGAAGAAAGATGCTAATGTTTATATATGAATGGTCTGAGGTCATGAAAGTCATACTTAAAGTACCATGTAACACACTTCAGTCAGCCTGGCCAGGTTAATATTCTAAACTGGATTTTAACAATAAGAAATCTTAAAGAAGATATGTCAATATGTCTCAACATTGAGCAATAAAGAAGCAATCCAAAATTCAAGCATTTTTATGACCCCTTTTGTCTAAATATATGCACCAAAATTATCAAAGACCACTGGCATATTAAAAAATTATCATTACCTTAGAACATAAATCAGTATACACCTATTTTCCTTATCTCCTCCAAAAAGATGTATTTTTAAATATACAATGTAATCACCTTATTAAAAAAAAACACAAAGACAAAGTGATTGTATAAACATACATTAATATTGCCGGAACTTTTGGCTTATTCTTTCTTTTCAGAAAATCATTCATACAAATAGGATCTCCCAAATGCATTATGTAAGCTGAATTGATTTCTCATTATTCACACATTGTCATAAGAATTTCACTTAAAATAACAGCATAGGCTTGATAATGTATTAGTAGGAACAATTCCAATTATTATGCAAGCAAGCAAAAAAGACCAAAACCACACAAATCCCTCCTTAAATCCAATCTGGTTGTCCTTTATTATTGCCTTCCTTGCTTTCTTTCTTCCCCCCCCCCCAGCACAAATCTTCACTGTCAAATGTTATTCACTCAATGTATTACTATTGTTTATCTAATTCTCTATTTCACAAATGAAATTAGTTTCCAAGCTTTTACAGCACGATTGTTCTAAATTGTTATACATGCTTCAAATACTTGAGAGTATAAAATATGTTGCAATAAAAGTGTATGCTACTGACTTCAGAAGGAGGTGGATATAGATGAGAAGTCCTGTCAAGAAGATATAGGATAAAAATTTCTAGCTCACTGATGATTCTTGACAAAACTAGATGTAACATGAGTTATCAGGAGGATTTCCTTAAGTTGAAATTACTTCCGTAAATTTCAAGAGAGATCTTTGAGAGCTATGTCGAGCTGGATGGGCTCTGACCAACCTGATCTAGCTGAAGATGTCCCTGCTCATTGGAATGGGGTTGGACTAGATGACCTTTAAAGGTCCCTTCCAAACCAAGCTATTCTATGATTCTTTATAAATGTTTTTCTGAGCACAATACATTTTGCCTAGGATGGGGACACAGACTAAATGACCTCTTGAGGTCTTTGAGCTTTGTTGTCTAGGATACTACAGAAGAGAAAAGAACTTAAAAGACGTCACATTGGGATTGAAGGTACTGGATTCTAGTCCCTTCCTAGTTACTGGAGACACAAATTTGAATCATCTCCCAAATCACTTCTGATATTCTACACCTGCTAGGCACCATGATGCTCCTCCTGAGGACACGCCACAGAGCAGAGAACCTAGTATTATGAAAGATTAAGTTACTGAGCGAAGACATAAAGCAGTTGGAAGAAGGACCGATATCCAAGGTCTCGGCAAACAGGTTACAAAGCCAAAATCCTCCTCTTGTCTTTCTCCCCACCCTACCCACAGCTATCAGCTGGTCTTGAATTTCTTTTAGCACAGATTTAACAGCAAGGTTAGCATTCTCCTGTCACAGGAAAAACAACAAACTTTGCTTACTACACATATAAAAGCAAAAGAAGTAGGTTTTAGCCACCAATGTGAGAACTCAATATTCCATGTTAAAAGGGAACAGAATGACATTTGAGCTACTGGATAAAAAGCTTACCACTAAACTTCACTTTTTTTCGGGTTATGCTTTAAGAAGAGCCCTTACTGAACCCAGAAGGGCATGTCAGGTACTACAGATCTCGAGATCATGCAACTGTTTTCTCCTGCACTTACACAACTTAACGGACCTCTCAAATTTATCAGCTACATTTTGAAAACAGTCATTCTCAAAAGATCATTTTGAGTTGCTGATCTTATCAACACTAGAAATGCAGATTCCACTAGAGCATCTCTGTAGCATAGGTTCCATGCCATCTTCATGCCTTACTCATCTGAACCATAATGAAAATACAGTCGTGCATTATGGCTACCTTAGAACTCGGCAAATCATCACTTACAGGAAACAAAATTATTTCCTTGGTAGCTGCAATTTTAAAAAAAGTGAAGTAAGAGAAATTATCTGAATTTATTAATTTACATAAGCTTGTCCTGACAGCCTTGAACTAGATACTAATAGGGACTGAAATAAAAAAAATACAAATACATTTGCCTTTTCCAGCACTAGAAAGCAACATTTACGCATTACAAGTCTTATAACAGAGATGATACACACATACACAAACATACAAAAAAATCAGCACTTAAACATGCTGTATTTTAACCCACAACTTTCAAATCAAGAAACAATGCTGCAAATGAACTGGCTAATTCCCTCTGAAATTTTCACCAAGGAGGGGGTTACTACAATGTTACAGCAATACATAAGGCATCACAACCCCAAGGAAAAATGTATAAGCATAGAACATATTTACTCTAGGAACTCACACAGGAATTGTATGCAGAGTTATACAATTATGCAAGAAACTAAATTACTTCAAACTTACATGATACTTCTTCAGGAGAACTGAGGTCACATCCTTATGTAGTTGGCAGCAATAAGAAGCAGAAGACACATGTTACTTGTCTTCCCTATTGGAATTGTTGTAATTTCCAATGAAAACTCTGATACCTCCTACTGCCTCTAAAAATTTTTATCTCATTTGCTTATTAACTTTCAAGGGAGCGAATAAAAAAAAATTTAAAAAAAAAAAGAGACAAAACTGTTACCTATTTCTAACAAGAAAAAAAGGAAAAAGCCCACTGAGGAAAAAAAAAAAGAAAAAAATTAATAGAAATATCTGAATAAGTAAGGTAAATATCTAGACTAACAGAAAATAAAAGAAAATAAGAAATTAGATTTTTATTTGGAGCAAGGAGGAAGGTACACAGAGGACAGAAAAGGGAAAACATCTACTTAGATGAGAAAAAGAGAGAGCAGCCCAGTGAGAGTGGGCAGCTGCTGCAGAAAGGTGACTGTCAAGGGAAATAGATGTAAGATGTTGTCATGTTAACAAGAGAAGAGTCTCAAAATACACAGAAAGCTCTCACGGCTCCAGAAGTTGAACCATCATATTAAACCATCAACTTTTTCAAAATCACATTTCTTATTTCCAGTGTTATACAACTAAAAAGGAATGTTACTTATCAAGAATGACACATTCTTTTAAATTCTGTCTATATGCTGCATCTATCACACTGGGGGCATAAACATGGCCCCAGCATCTGAACTGGATTGTTGCTCCAACTGCTCTGCCCTCTCAGGCTGGGAAATAAGGTGCTAGAGCACTTTGAAACACACAGAATTCAACTCACACCCTTCACAGTTCCTCTTATCCACTTACCTCCACAATTCCACACCCTTCTTAACATGACTCCAGAATTAACAGATGTGGTTGCTACGTACAGACGGACAAATACCCCAAAAGAGTTTTAGCTATTGACAAGATTGCTTTTACAGTCTTCTTCAAACATGCGTTCATATACAAACTGAACTGTAGCAAACCACCTCCACCTGTGGCAGTGATCTGACTGAAATCAGAGTCCTGAAGGGAATGGCAACAGGACAGTTTTACAAATATACCATCACAGTCGGAAACCTACAGAATAGCATTCCATAAAAATGCGGATGGAATCCTACATAGTTACTTTGCAGGGCTCTGAAACAGTAACATTCTTGGTAGGTGCCACTGAAATAATCTGTACACTCATGAATTGCTATCCACTGTTTCCATTTCTGTCACAGGTCTTGCTATAATCCGCTACCCACAATCTTCGTGTAAGAAAAAACACATCTGTGCATCTGCATGCTAAAGAAAAAAAAAAATCTTCTAAAATACATCATCCTGCTGAATAAAAACAAAATACCCTTGAAATGCAGGCTTCAAAAGGAACATGCAGATCTGAACATTTATTTTAAAACGTCTGAATTTCTACTTCAGATGCAACTTGAAAACTACATAACACAGACATCTACAGAACACTCAATGGAGCTATTTTGTCACTAATAGACAGTGTGTATTAAAGACATAAAAGAGTGTACAGAAAATTATACAAGACCTTGTACCTTTCCTACCCTCTTAGCTAAGGCAACAGTCATCTCCCAGTCTGTCTTCACTGAAAAATGAAAGAACAAGCCTGAGGTCACAGGCTCAAAGGATGTACCCACATTGAGTCTCGTTACAAAAGTAGATGCCTACCTCATCTGTTCAGAAGTCTAACTCTTAGAAGTAAATGTTAGCTTGTACCCCATATAGTAGAATATTCAACTGAAAGAGAAGCATTTTTTTATCTCCAAAAAGTTTTCTGGAATCAAAGGAATAGATCTTTAATAGAAGATGAGGTTGTAGCTAAATAACAAGTGCTGCAGAAGTTCTTACTTACTCAAAGCAAAAATGTGGAATAACTTGCTACAAATCACAGAATGATTGAGGTTGGAAGGGACCCCTTGCTCAAACAGGGCCACCTAGAGCCAGGTGCCCAAGACTGTGTTCAGGTGGCTTTCACTGTCTCCAAGGATGGAGAGCCCACAACCTCCGTAGGCAACCTGTGGCAGTGCTCAGTCACCCTCACAGGAAAAAAAAAGTTACCGGATGTTCTGGAGGAGCCTCCTGTGTTTCAGTTTGTGCCCATTACCTCTGCTCCTATCACTGGGCACCACTCAAAACTGCTTGGCTCCATCCTCTTTGCATTCTCCCTTCAGGTGTTTGTACACATTGAGAAGATCCCTCCTGAGCCTTCTCCATGTTAAACTGTCTCAGCTCTCTCAGCCTTTCCTCATAGGAGAGATGCTCCCATCCCTTTGTCATCTTCACAACCCTTTGCTGGACTTTCCCCAGTATGTCCATGTCTCTCTTCTGGGGAACCCCAAACTGAACGCAGTACTCCAGGTGTGTCCTCACCAGTGTTGAAATCAAAGGCCTGACAAGGAATGTATGTCTTTTGGCTGACAGAACACAGTCTTTGAAGACTTGGATTGTTTTAACAGCTCCACAACTACTGTCCCACAATATGACATGCAACAAGCAAAGAAAAGTTTAGTCTGCAAAAAAGGACACCAACAAGCCTATTTCCCAGACTATGATGCTACACAGATTTCATTTCCAGATTTCATACTGAGTTGGCAGAGTTCACCAGCACAGTTATTTGTGGCAATCTGCTTCAAAATAGCAAAGAAATTAGGAACTCGACCTAAATCATTCTGCAATATCACTGAAGACATCTATTTGCCTTTTTTATAAAAAACAAGGATAAAATGAGGATACCGGGCACAGCCCACAGCAGTAGGAAGTACATCTGAAGGCTGAGATGCCAGGAAGCCGATAAACGTTCTTCTTTCCAAACAGAGCAACTAACTTTCTATCAACGCAAACGTTAACCTCAGGGACTGTTCATCACTCCTCATAACCTCACCCAGCCCTTTTATGGACTATGTTTCAATTACTATGAAAAAGTTTTCATGCTCCATCTTATTTTAAATCTACATACATCTAAAGCTTGAAAAAAATCAGTATGAAGCTATTAACTACAGTACGAATACAAATAATGTTTCCCAGTTTTACTTGTCAACATTGAAACTCAAAACATTTCCATTACTTTACATCAAGTTGGACTGCAAACTCGTAGAAAGTACTTCTTCATGTTCACTACAATAGATATGTGGGAAATAGAATGCAAAGGAGCCCATATATTCAAAGTTCTTGTTTGTTCATGCCTTTTTGACAATTTCTATTAATCGTTAACTCATATCTTTGGAATGGCAGTTGCTACAATAGCGAATATTTCTTAAGTTTTACCATTTGTTTTCTGATTATGTAAGAGATTGTCACTTCTTACCTCCCTCAAATGTGTTCAGCCATGCACACATGCACTGTGGTTCCTACACTAACAATGCAGCTGTTCAATTGTCTCAATTCATGGATACATCATGACAACTCACTCAAAACAGAGGATTTCATCACAAACAATTACTCAAGGGTACATAGGAACTAGCACCATTGATGATAACGTAATCAGGCATTTTATCTCTGACAGGCTATTGCAAGATAATTCAGAAAAAGTAACTTATGCCTCTATAAGCAGCTATTAAATACATTCAATGACTGACTTTGTAGATAGTTTGACAGAAAGTTTCTCTAAGAATCAGCCTATGTTCTCAATATTTTAACTTACCACAAAATATCCATCCCATTAAACTTGTATGATTATATAATCTGCATGAGAAAACAACTAAAGAATATATAATATGTATGAGAGTTGGAGAGTAATTTATTTATAAGTGTAATATACTGATATATTTTTTTATAGTTGTGTAAAAAATTAAAAAAAAAATTGGAACATCTTTGCAGATAGTTTTAGCACCTAGCACCTATTATATTACTTAATGAAGTCTTTTTTTCTGTGTGTACATCACGTTAAATGCATAAAAATAAGTACTTCGGCTTAGAATCTTTACAGTTGCCAGCACGTGCACCCTGTCCATTGAAATACTGTGCAACCATTGAATGATAGGTGGACCAGGATAAAAAAATAAAACAATAGGTAATTAAGATGGACGTATAAGGTCCTTACTTGAAAGTAGTCACAGCAGTAACAGGCATAGGCCGACATGGTAAGTGATTGATGAAACAGACTTGTGTTTGTAATTCAACCTTCTCCCCCTCCCCCTTTTTAAAACAGTGAACACAGGAGTTTGCAGTTAAAGAGCACTGCCTTTGGAAAATTAGACAAGTAGCTAAACTAAGTCACTAAGTTTTTTTACAGTAGAAATACTGTCTTCATTTCATTTTGAAAACCTATGTGTTATCATACTGACTAAATAGTTTCTAAATAACATTAGTTCATTCATAAACCAAAGACATTAAGCTCTACACATTTTTTAACTGCAGCTGATAAAATTCAGAAGAAAAAAAAATCAACTCTGAAATCCTGTTTCTTAAGTAACTATCTAAACTTGTCTCAGAAATATGGCATATACAAATTAGAAGATTATTTTTCTTAGTCACAATGTGAACACCTGCTTGGCTCCAAACTAGAACCGTAAGTTTTAACCAAGATTGATTCAACTCCTGGAAGGATTTAAAACTTCACTAATTTTCCTGGGAAGGGAAAGGAAAAAGGAGGGGGAGCGAGACAAGCTTCCTGCTACAATGGAGTTTGCTGAAAAGGGAAAAGCAAAACATACTGGTGCGCTCAGCAGTTAAGTTATTTAATAATACTCAACAGACTGTTCTTCCATACATTTCTGTAGTTGCTTTTCACACCTAGCAAATTTTAAAAATTAATGAAGTCTTTCAAGAGAGTTCCTATTCTTAATTACACGTTGTTCAAAGAAAGACTTCCTTTTATTTGTTTTGATAATCTTGGTCAGTTTTGCTGTACCTCTACCATACCTTTTATTAGCGAGAGGAAACAAAACCACACAAACTATGCAGGATATGGGCAAAGCTTGAACTTATACAGTGACACCTTTTTTATTATTATTTTGTTTATTCTTTCCTAACAGTTCCCAAAATCCTATTTGCTTTCAACCATTACTGAGACAGAGAATATTTTGCCAGTACATCAGTAATTTATTAAATTGTTAACTAATTCTACCCTTTATTAATTATTATCTACAGTATGTCCACCATGGGTATCAACTTTGCTAACTCTAGATCCTCAAACCCCAGAAACCTTTTTAAAAAAAAATGTCACCACATTTGTCACCTTGCTTCCTTTCCTCTGATGCTGCCATAGGTTCAAATAATAGTTTAGGCAGCACAGTTCATAGCTCAGCTCTTTCATCCTTCAGTTCCCTCAGAAGTCTGGGGTGAATACCAGCTGGTCTTAGCAATCTGTTACTGTCCACTTTATTGACCTATTATAAAACTTCCTCTACTGACCATGCAAGTTAGGATTCATCCTCCGACACAGTGCTCCCCCCAAAGACCAGTTCGGAGCCAACTTCACTATTGGACAAACAGAAATAATTCTAAGCTTCAGCATTTGGAAGTAGGAAGGAGGGGTGTTACTCAAACTTTCTTTTTTTTTTTTCCCCCTGTGGAAGGCAGATAAGAAACAGTAAACCATACTTGTGTATTGCATTTTTATTAAGTCTTTATCCATGCTCAAAATTCACTAGTATGAAAATTTTAACACCTTAGCGCTAATTCAGCAAAGCCATAAGAATTAGAACAGCATATGAAACATATTGAACTCCCTGCAATTTAAGTACAAGCACATACTGTTAAGTAAAATCTGAATGAGAGACACTCCAAGATGTGGCTTCTGCTGCTTATAGATTTTATGTTAAATATTAATATGCTGCAGTGTTTGTATTTCCCTAACTATGCTCTGTTGTTGTAAGTAAGACTACTAGTTAAACATCATTTTTTTAATCTTCTAATGAACGATTCATTACTTGGCTTGATATCAAAACTCTTTCAGCTTCACTAAAGACCTTCCAAAAGTTGGACAATGACTTGCTTCTAGACCAAAGTCCAAGGTACAAGCTAGTTTTAGATCTTCTTACTGTCCAATTTTTCAAAATGTTAGCATGTACCATTACTTGATTACAAGAATAAATAAAAATATATTTTTCTTATATATATCTGAATTCACTACATTGTCAAAATTCTTTAATCATAATCTTTACTTTCAACTTAATATGTATGTTTCCAGCCTCTGAGCTTCAAAGACTGAAAGTTTGGACCAAACAAAGGAATTCAAGTTTTTTCACCTTCAGTTTCTCATATAAGCACCTTCATTCAAGCTAGGCTTTTAATACAAAAGCATACAATTAAAAAAAGCTGACTTGATGACTACAGCTCCCTTTAAGCAGACCTTAGGACTTGCACTTAAAATAACTTTCAGTGTCTTACACACTGAAGTATAAATTTATGCATTAGAGATTCTTAAAAATACAGAAGCTGATAAGAAGTAGGGCATGTTTTTTGAAACAACCATTTTGCTACCCATTTCTGCTAACACTTCAATAGAAAACAGGCCGTAACAAATAATGTCATGAGAGGAAAGCAAGACCACACTTATAGACTCATTGGACAAACTGACTTCCTAAGTCACTTGCAAATTATTACTTCATTGCTGTCATTATTACTATCACTGCCTGGTCAATAAGATCCTTGAGACAACTTCCTCCAGTCAAATAGGATTTTGAAAACAGAGACTCTCCAGGGCACGTCCTATGGCCAGAAAACAACTGCCCATACAGAAAAAGATATATAGTGCAACATATTTTAAAGCTCTAGTCCCTCCTCCTCAGTTCTGCAAAAGCCTTCCCTTCTGCTTAACCATCTCGTTACAGGAATGAGCTCTTGCCATAGCCTCTTTTGCTTATTCCTCTCAAAGTCAGTGACAAGTTTTCCACTATAAAAATTTCAAATACTATGAGAATTCAGTTGCCTCAGGTCTCCAATTTTACAAGTTTTTATCTGCAAACCACACAAAAGAGAATGTAAAGGAAAGGAAAAAACCAATCAACCTCCCCCCCCCCAAAAACCCTCAACTTTGTAGAGCAAGAGAGTATGGCAACTAAACAGTTAGTTGAGTTGTCCTACACTTCCTATTTAAAGCTCCCTCCCTTTAATTTTGCAATTCTTAAAAAAATAAATAAATAAATGCAAAATTGAAAAAGATACTAGTCTGCAAAATCATCACTGAAAAAATCTTTATTCACTAAATTGATTTAATTAGCAAGAAAAGTTGCAATTGTGCTTTACATATATACTGTGAAGTACAAAGGAAAGGCAAGTCAGAATACTTTTCAAAACAAAAAAAAAATAGACTGGCTTCAGATATAAATAATGGGAACGCGGAATAATGTCCATTAATTCCATTACTTTCATATGACCTAATTGCCCTCAGAGGCTTATATCAGAGCTGCTCTGATATACTTCTATTATCGCACATACTGCATGCCTACCGGTTAAGACATAATATGTCCATTTTTATGTCCATAAATGTAACAATCTCCTTTTTTTGTCTTGATTTTATGCAGTATATACAGGACATAAACAAATTCACTTCTTTGTATTGCTGCCAGTTTTTAAAGTGAAGTGCTACTCCAACCTAAAAAGTGAAAGAAATTTGGAGGATTACAGTTCTAGAGAGTTCCAGCAAGGTACTCAAGAAGTTTGCTATATATTTACAGTTGAAATACCTTTTTATAAATATAGAATACATTTATTCTTCAGATAGCAACCTCTGACAGACAAAGCTGAAAGACGGCATTTGTTTTGAGATTTCAGAGCTTGCTAGGAAATAATGTATTTTATATAAGACAAGTGAAACACTCAGTGTTCAGTGTATATCAACTAAATCTACTTAAAGGGGACCTGCAGAAGAGATGGGGACAAACTTTTTAGCAGGGTCTGTTGTGACAGAACAAGGGGTAATAGTTTTAACCTAAAAGAGGGAAGATTTCAGACTAGATATAAGGAAGAAATTTTTTTGTGATGAGGATGGTGAAACACTGGCACAGGTTGCCCAGAGAGGTGGTAGATGCCCCATCCCTGGAAACATTGAAGGTCAGGTTGGACAGGGCTCTGAGCAACCTGATCCAGTTGAAGGTGCCCCTGCTCACTGCAGCAGGGGTTGGACTAGCTGACCTTTAAAGGTCCCTTCCAACCCAAACCATTCTATCATTCTACGATTCCACAAATCACAGTATGCAGACACAGCAGAGCACCGCTGGTAATAGATGGGCATCCACTCCTTCCCTCACACACTCAGCTTTTCTCTCGGCTGCATATTCCTATAATTTCTCAAAAAGCCAACACAATGGTCAGGTTGCTTCAAAAACTTCTTCAACTCACTAAAATGGCATAAAGTTTATCAAGCAAAAAACCAAAACAGCGGGTAGTTTTCTACCAAAGTAGCAAGTTTAATCAGCTTGTGGAGTAATCTAATGGGCACCAGAGTGGGGCAGACCATGTAACCAGGAGCAGGGCAGAAGACCCGAGAGTCAAGCCTCTTCCCTTCAGCCTGAATGAACTGATGCATCTGCTCAGTTGCTCACAGAGCACTATCCCGTGATTCCACTTGAGCAGAAGCTGGCACTGCATCTGAAAGAGGCTGTTCCACCCTTTTGCCTGACCCTTTATTCTGACCAGCATATTTTTAGCTGCGTAGTGAGTGCCAGAAGCTAGTTCTCAGTTGTGCCAGTTCCCTGCCCGAGTTCACTGCACAGCCATGTAAACACATCGAACAAGAAGGAGCACTGGACCCCCCCCCATCTAGCAGCACCAGATTCACCTGTCCCTGAAATATGGCACAAAACAAATTAATGAAATTGGCTGCCATATCAAATTATAAGCAAAAGTTACACATTTTCAATTAAACACTTGTTTTTACTTAAGTGTGGTTTCTCTTACAACGGTACACTAATACCTTAATCAGATAAACATTTTTCAGGGTTGGTTTGATCTTTTTTATTCTAGGATTTAAAGTTAACAAGTACCATCTATATCTACAGCTTAGCTGAAGACATAATTCTGACAGAAAAATGATTCCATTAAAGTCTCATGTCCTTCCTTTAAACCACGGTTTTAATTTCACTTCATAAATTCTTGCAGTGTTGTATAGTCTTACCAGCACTCAGCTCTCAAAATCAGTGTTTTACTACGTATCCTTACAGATGAACAAGACCTCAAGGTACTCACAAAAAAAGACAATTTATACTAGTTATTATGTTAAAGCCATTTCATCATGGAACACCTATTGCACTATACAGTAAGCTTTGTAAGTACTTTCGCTGAACACAGATTTTCAAAGGATACTCTATGTGTTCTGATGTTATTTTTAATTCTTTTATTAACCTCTGACCTCAACTTAAAACAACTCAAGATCTTTCCAGCAGGGAAACAATGGATCAGACCTTCAATCTAATTAATCAAGTGACTGCACAAAAAAAGGGACACGGCAGCAAAAGAGACAGAGGGATGCAAGGGCAGGAATGAATGATCTGACATAAGAGGGACAAAAAACTTACTAAGCTACCTTTGTAACCTCGTAAGACATGCCAAAGAGACGGGGGCAATACCAACTTGAAAAAGGACTGATCATTAATTTGTGGAAAGAAACAGCAGTACATGGGACTCCAAACTGAAAGGGGAGAGGGAAGAGAACAGCAAACTAGGATTACCAGGGAGGAGCTGGTGTATCCTGAATGAAACTGGAATATGGAAGCCACAGTCAGCAGTGGACTGCCAAGTTACACAGGCAGCAGGAGGCCAAGGACATCAGAGATAATAAATAGCACTTATCACACCAGTCCCTGAAGTACCCTGAAGTATGCCTGGAGATCTGGATGGGTCACTTCTATCAGCCTAATTCATCAGACACCAGTACATAAGCAGGCAGTGCAGTATCTCTAGATCTCCAAGATGACATCATTATGCTGACTGGCAACCTGAAAGGAGCAGTGGACTTGCAGGTCAGTTGCTTGGGTTTGAACCTTCAGAGCAAGACTGCTAACTCATTGTTACAGCACCTGGAAGCTGGGAAACTTGGGAGGCAAGCCAAGAAACAGTCAAATCACTGGCAATTTCCCATCCTGCAACCTGCAGCCCATCCTCTTCCTCATGCGCTACTGCTGCACCTGCTGCTCGCAAACATCTACCTTACGTGGTGTACGGGGACAGAGCAGAAAAGACGAAGGAAAGCAAGTATATCCCTTACTTGTAAATTTTTGGAACAGTAATACTAACTACAGTGTCATCTAATAAATGTAAAATAGGAACTCTCATGGGCTAAAGACTAGGTCACTGCTATATGAAAGGACAACATACACATTTTTTGTATTTTTGTTAAGTTTATCTTCAAAATACTGATCTCTTTTTCTTAAAGATGCATTCACAAGATAAGTGTGCCTGAAACTATCTGATCTAGTTGATTGGAATCAAGCTGCAGTTTAAATTTATTCATGACTGGTTTATACCTATTTCTCTTGGTTTAAATAGTTCTTTTCCCTTCCTAATGCTCTCCTAAAAGAATAAGTATGTACCTATAAGTATCTTAGTGCTACAACATCATCTTTGCTTTTTCTTAATTAAAGATTTCAAATCCATTTAATCTCTTCACCTGATGAAACCAGCAGCTTCTATGCCTCTGTGATTTAATCTGTCTTGAGTCTGGGACAGTAGAACTGAAAGTCACATTACAAAGCGTGACTTGTAAACATATTAACGACAATGCTTCCCTACTGGAAACACTTCCATGAAATCCAGGATTTGTTCTGCTCTTCTTCCCTTATCTTTTTCTTCTTTTTTCTTGTAAAAAACTGATACAAACATATACATACATACATGTACAAAAACCCAAGTAAAAATCACAGATTCTAGCGCTAACCTAAAGCTTGTGTTCACACTGTTAAACTTTGGGTGTTAGCACCTCTTAGTTTAGGCTCCGATACCCTGACCACAAGGAATCATAGAATCACAGAGTATCAGGGGTTGGAAGGGACCTTCAGAGATCATCTGGTCCAAGCCCCCTGCCAGAGCAGGTCCACCTAGAGCAGGTTGCACAGGATCGCATCTAAGGCGAGTTTTGAATGTCTCCAGAGTTGGAGACTCCACGATCCCTCTGGGCAGCCTGTGCCAGTGCTCTGCCACCCTCAAAGGAAAGAAGTTCCTCCTCATGTGCAGATGGAACTTCCTCTATTCAAGTTTGGGCCCGTTACCTCTTGACCCATCACTGGGCACCACTGAAAAAAAGACTGGCACCCTCTTCCTGGCACCCTCCCTTTAAGTATCTGTAAACATTTATGAGATTCTCCCTCCATCTTCTCTTCTCCAGACTAAAAAGACCCAACTCCCTCAGCCTTTCCTCATGAGAAAGATGTTCCAGCCCTCTAATCATCTTTGGAGCCCTTTGCTGTACCCTCTCTAGCAGTTCCCTGCCCTTCTTGAAGTGGGGAGCCCAGAACTGGACACAGTACTCCAGATGAGGCCTCACCAGGGCAGGGTAAATGGGGAGAACGACCTCCCTCGACTTGCTTGCCACACTCCTCTTGATGCACCCCAGGATTCCATTGGCCTTCTTGGCCACAAGGGCACACTGCTGGCTCATGTTGGTTGTCCACCAGGACTCCCAGGTCCCTCTCTGCAGAGCTGTTTTCCAGCAAGTCAGCCCCCAACCTGCACTGGTGCAGGGGGTTATTCCTCCCCAAGTGCAGGACCCTACACTTGCCCTTGTGGAACTTCATTAGGTTTCTCTCTGCCCAACTCTCCAGCCTGTCCGGATCAAGCTGAATGGCAGCTTGGCCTTCTGGTGTGTCAGCCACCCCTCCCAGTTTTGCGTCATCAGCAAACTTGCTGACAGTACACTCTATGCCTTCATTCAGGTCATTGACGAATACATTGAACAGGAGTGGACCCAGTACTGACCCTTGGGAACACCACTAGTCACAGGCCTCCAATTAGACTCTGCCCCACTGATCACAACCCTCCAAGATCTACCTGCCAGCCAGTTTTCAATCTATTCCACTGCCCATTATCTAACCCACACTTCCTAGGCTTGCCTATGAGGATGCTTTGGGATACAGTGCCAAAAGACTTGCTGAAGTCAAAGTAGACAACATCCACTGCTCTGCCCTCATCTACCCATCCTGTCATGGCATTGTAGAAGGCTATCAGATTAGTCAGGCAAAGGCAAGTTCTACGCTACATTCTTATACAATATAAAAGGCATTTGAATGGACTGGAGAAGTGTTAGCTTATTTCAGACAGTTTCTTTCTCGAATGATTTACTACCAGTTTTTTTGCTTTCTTGTGACACCTTTCTTGTGACACTTGCACTCACATTCTCCATTCTCAACCACCACCAGTACTCTGTAAACAATGTCAGCTACTGTAGGCCTCCATAATAAATTATTAGCAGATGGATGCTAGGAAGGCTACATAAAGATGGTAAGAAACATTTTAATGACTACTACAAAACTTTAACATAAAGGTTCCAAGTTGCTCTTCCTATCCCCCAGTTGGTATTCCTCCCCCTTGTCTGCCATTCCCCTGCTTCCTGCCAACATCAGACACGGACTCACTGGACTAAGTAGCATGCTGTTAAAGACCAGTTAGGCAAATACAGTAGCATATAGAAACACAAACAAGGAATCTGACATACTGAAATTTCTTTGTTAAGTGCCAAAAGTTCTATTTAAATACAGACAAGTCAAGTTACAGAATAAGGTTTTTTGTACAAAAAAAGTACTGTGGTTCTTACTTTGTAGATCATATATGTAGTATAAAAGTCTTGAGATGGCTTGAAATGCACTTAACCAGAATTAGTTCTTTCAGAATTGGTAGACTTAAAAGTAACAGAAAAATTCCGTAATCATATTTAAGCATTTGGCTTTGTTCCCAAATTTAATTTAATTGTGCTTCTGCTATTCATGCAGATTTTTACCCGTGACACCTCCAAACTCTGCCATCACAAAGTTCAGCCTTCTCTTAAAATACACAACAAATCATTGAGACTATTTAATAATTCTTCCCAAAACTGATCCTTCAGAAACTCTACTAATAGCTTCATAGTCCAATGCATTCTTTTTCAATATTCCACACCTCCTCTTAAACTTACCTGTTTCACAAGTCTGCAGCTAATACCAATTTTCATTACTATTGGCACTAGTGGCAATCATACTGCAGTCCAGAGGTTAAATCTTTCACATTTCCTTTGCTTCGAAAAGTTATCATCTTCTCAAAAGAAACCAAATTTTGTCAATTGTCTGGCATAATTTACTTTTCATGTGCTGAATCTGATACACACACCCCTTTTAAAAATCTACCTCTATATCTTTGATTATATAATTCTGTAGAAAAACTCTCAGTATTTCTGCGTATCATTGATAGCCTGGGATTAACAAATCTACAATACAAAGTCCTCTGTGATTTTTGAAATTAACTTACAGAAAAGGTACTAAGACTTTTTTCCTCACCAAAAAGAAACATAAAAACTCCTCAGTAATCCCTTGCTATAACCACTAAATGATGCATGATTCCCCTGCAATCATCACTAAAAATTATATGCACCCCTCCTAATAAAAGCAATGAAACGGATTTATATAGTCGAATGAAGAAAAAAACAATAATGCTCCATAGTATAAGTTAAATTTAAGGTCCTTATGTGCACAAGCAACCCCCGTATTAGGCTGAAACAAAATATGGCTTCAGACAACATTTTTCATTGCTAAATCAAGAGCTGTCAGTCAGCACATTTGTTTGTGTGGTCTCATTAGAATACATTCCCTCAATCTCAACAGTCATAGTAAAGAATGCGGAGAGCGTAACTGTATCTACTTAACCTTCATCAACCAGCATTCATGCACCCTCATTAATTTTTTTCATCTCACTTTCAAGCATGACATGGCTCATACCAGAACAATAACTTGCTGATAATTGTTCAAGACAACAGCTGGACAGGAACAGTGCAGAGGTGAACTTTCTTATAGATTATAGGGTGCCTCAGTGAATTACAATTAGTTTAAAAAGTCATCTGTCCTGTTCAGCAGCTTTGAAAAGACGACATTTCATTAGCAACTAAAGAAATCCTAACATATTTTAGACTTTAATGATCCAATTGCATGGTATTTTCTCAGACAGGAATTTCTCCACATCACATGAGAAACTTCATAATGTATGAGCTCACAGATCAGTAGAAGATGTAATATTTATAAATTGTCATGTGACATAAACTGAAGCTTAGCTTGCCAGTCATCATTATCTCATTTAAATGCTAATAAAATAACGAGAATAATCTATACAACTCCTGAATTACAAACCATCTTTACAAAACTCTCTGACAGGAACTTTACTGTACTCCTTTGAAAGAAAGTCTGTGTCACATTTCAGAATATAGAAAAAGAATTCAGATCAATTACACAATGCTAAAACGAACCACAAAGGAAAGTAACTGCATATATAGTTGTATAGTTGCATTTCATAACAAGCTAAAGGAAGTTACGACTCTCAGCTTTCTTAATATTGTTCTTTCTTTGGGGTAAGAAAAAGGCTATCCCTCAATCTTCTGGTCTCACACAAAACTTTGAATATAATTTGCTGTAATTGAAAAAAGAAAGTATCAGTGGAAAATCCAACATATATCTGCCTTTCTGTGACAAAATATTATATCCACCTAGTCCAGATTATGGTTATTATAGTGTACTGATATTAAAAAACTAACAAGACTATTTATAAAAAATGTTTTAAAAAAATCTTTTACATGTCTATCTCTACTAACAAACTGTTGTGGGCTGATAATGTTCCCTACCTTTTCTACAAGAATCACTTCAGTGCTGCACTATCTCTTGCTTTTCTTGCCCCAAAACTCAACCTTTTGAAAGTCAGAGGATAACTTTCTCTATGTTTATCTCTACTTTCTGAGGAAGTTATTGAAATGGAAGTGCTCCATTTCAGCAACAGAAAAATCTCTACAGAAACATTATTTCTTTAGAATTATTCATATTTAGAAGGCTGCCTTCACAATAAAAATGTGTGTTTTCTTTTTATTATTCTTAAGTGACAGATATCTGCAGAAATTACTAGAATTTTTTGTTGTTGTTGTGATAAAAAAATAAAGACGTTTGGTGCTGAAAGAGCTCTAAAAAGGAAAGATTTTCAATAGCAAGTCTGGCTTCAGATGCAGAAAAAACCCTGCACTTGAAAGTCCATTAGAAACCTGTCCAAATTCTTCACTTTGGAATAAGTTAATTCATAGGACTGCAGCAACAGCTACTGAATTTATACAGAAGGTAATCATCTGAGAAAAAAATAAGAAAAAAACATATTTAAATTAAAATTTCCCACTGACATAGGAAAGAGCATACATAATCATAACATGGGAGACGGAACAATGTGTCTATTCCATACAGAACGTTGGACAAGTATCATTAAAAACAAACAAAAATAGAGAGAGCACAAGACATAGTCTTCCTTTCTGCATCAAACAACCAGTAGTAAGAATCTTCCAGGACACAGGAAAGATTTCAGGCACAGTTTAAAAGAAGTTGTTTATCAATGAATTGTTTTCTGTAGCACCCACCTTCCAAAGGCAGTACTGAGTGAAAAAGCACATCAGTACTGCAATGCCAGTATTAATTTGGGGGGGGGGGGAGTTATTTATCAGTAACTGAAATTCTTTGAGATCTGTTATCCAGATGTACACGTGCAGTTACAGTCTAGAGCACAAGCATACCATTGTATTTTTGCCACTGCCGTTTCTCAAGGTACATAGTAAGTCACCATATTCCTTTCTACATGTCCTTCCCCAAAGCTGGGCACGTTGCCACGCAAGTATGGTGCATGATCTTACTTACTTCCTCACAGGTGCATGATCTTACTTACTTCCTCACAAATTCAGAAATAGAAAGGTTACATATGTACACATAGATAACATGCCTCAATGAATTCCAATTACTGACAAGTAGTATCTCTCTCTCTCGAATAGTTGCTTATATAAGGGTTCATACTGTGGGCAATGAGATGTTCTACTCATATACCATCACTTACCTGGAACAGCATCCTGGAGTTTAACTGCATAAATATGGCTCTTTCAAAAGCAATATGATGCTCAGAGATATCAGCAACAAAGTAGCTAATAAAAGCATAAATGCACTTGAAGTAACTGACAACCACATTTTATCATAAAGGTCTCTCCATGTGGCAATCAATGCTTATTCATCCTAAATCCCACCAATTTCCCTTGTAACACTGCCTGATGCATCTATAAATGAAGCTTTCTGGGACCTCTACAATCCAGAACTTGACATATTCATGACAGATGTGTCAGAAAGTGTTTTGTTTTGGTTTAACCTGACCAACATAAGGCAAGAAGAGAGGTATTTAGTTGTTGGTGGTGTTTTCCTTTTTCACCTTTGCCATTTATAAACATTTTACTGTCTACTTGGGTGTTGTTTATCAATAGTTCTCCCACTTCCCATGCTTACTCTGAAAATAGATGCAAGCACATAAGCTACAAATAATTATCAAATAAACACAAGGCTATTCAGTGTTTATAATATTCTTGGGGTTTTTGTCCAGTTAACTTTAAATCAACACATAGATCTAGGCTGACTATATATAGCATTCACAGACATAATTTATGCTTTTGTCGACAGATAGTCATAGCTATTAGTGTAAATATAAACAACTAAATACTATACTTGTACAGAAGCATAATTATTTCTAAACTATGACCTTATCTGAAGGTTGGTAGGAAAAAAAAAAATCATTTTTTATCAGTTAGAGAAATCTACAAAATATTACCTTATAAATTTATTTTGAGAACTACCTGGATAAAAGCCTCTTCTGAGAAGAACTGATACTTTGGTCTAAGATGACATTGTTGCATTAGAAAGTATAATGGTAGTATTTCTGTAATTCTCTACAGGAAGTTAGCTATAATAGAAAGTGCATTTTAAAAAACTGTTACTGTTGCAGAGAGTTGGGGAAAAAAAAATCTATACCTAAAGCTATGTAGTCACTCCTTTCAACACATACTAAATATCAGATTTTTAAACAAATATTTGAACCAGGTCTGAAAATCACAGTTCTTAAACTGCAACACAAAGAGGGAGGGGGAAAAAAAAAAAGAAAGGATTCTTAGCTTCATAGTCTCTTAAACCATAGCACACATATCTATATATCAAGAAAGCAGAGGTTGCAAGGTTTACAGAGAAGAACAAATTAGTAAGTTATTCAATATGACGCTAAGATCTGTTTCTAGTAAGAACGTAAGATGAGTAAAGTTTAGAATCGTTTTTAAATATACAAAGGTCAAAGTAATATAAGACATTAGACGGGCTGAAAAAAGATCCAAGAATCTGGTTGCTATGGTGAAGACAGGAGGAAGTAGAAAGTCAAAACAGCATGCATAAATAGTTGAAAAAAAAGTATTTGGATACAGAACAAAAAGATGTGATGCAAGAACATAATGTGAGACATTAAACTGATTTCACATATTATATGTGAAATTGAAGAATAATACATATAAAGACAGAAATATACACTGAAAACTTACTGAGAAATCTAAAGTACTGCAGAGCCAGAGACATTTAACTGACCGTTACTATTTCTATTAGAAAATGACAGTGCAAACCGTAATTCCTAATCGTCATTAAGTTTTTGTTAGGAGAGTAATGTTGTTGACTACAACAAAAAGCACTGCTTACATAAAATTTACAAAATGATATTACATTGATAAGTTATAATCAGTAATCAATAGTTAGCACCTCATTTACTTTGAACCCCTTAAATTCTAAGGTGACAAAATATTTTAGTTTCATTTTAGCATTTAACTTAAATTACCTCAGCCATTAAATGAGAGATCTAAATAAATGCTAAAACCCAGAAAATTTACCATCTTCGACTTAAGGAACTGAGCTATCACATTTACATATTAGGTTCAGATCAAATAGCAACAGTAATAGCAACAGTTATAATTTTGATCAACCTATTCTTACAAGTATCTCTAATCTCCTCCTAGTAAGAGACTGAGGTTTAAAATAAGAAAACAGAGATGAAACACAGAAGTTCCAATTACAAGAGCTCAGATTTAGTAACTGTAAGTACTGAGACTTATTCTAGCACACAGAACGTGTTTTCATAAATATGCTTCAGAAAATTTCCCCCTCCTCCCCAACAAAAACTGAAATTAGCAATTAGAGAAAAATATAAACATGACTAAGGCAAATTTAAAAGCAAAAAAGTTTAGTTTGCTTTAAAATGGGAATGTTCATATTTCACATATCTACCTCCCTAAAAGAAAGCTATATTGCACCTTAATTGAATTACACTTCTTAGCACTGTGGAAGTAGATACCATACAAACTGGAGAAAGCAGACAGTTTGCAATGGGAAGGCACTAAGTGGATAGCTATTGTACAACAAGCAACTTACTATCTTTTCTCTCTGAAACCCAGATTATACTTGCATGCACGTACAGTTTTCTGAGAAAAGTCTCTAGGAAGGGACTTGATCTGGAATATGAAGTTTAATATATATGTAGCAATCACTTTACAGGTGAGCTCACAGTTGCACAAGGGAACATTACACTTGACAAAAATCTGTCAAAACAGTTTCTACGAAAAAGTTGAACAAACCAGCATATTTACTTACTGGAAGCAGCTTTAATATATGTTTCAAACTAGCTAGAAACCAACAAATAACAAATTAATTAATTGAGTGTGATAAACAAATCTTAACGAACATCAAATCTCTAGAGTACAACGCAGTACTTGAAGGACAAACAAGTTATACAGCTCTATAACTAAACCCAGTGTCAATCAAGGTCACACAAAATTCCCATGTGGATAGACTTGCCATATTTAATAAATAAATCCAGGTATTATCAACAGCATTAACTTATTGACAGGTGAATATAAACAACACAGTCCCAGTTCTGTAGAAAAAAGTTAATTAAGAATAAAGAACTGCCTTGCACAAATCTATACTTTAACTCCTCAATAAGCTAGACTAGTAGCTTTACATATTTTGCAATAGGAATTTATTAACTATCACAAATAGTAGGCTTTCAGTCATACACTACATATCAAAAGTAACTTTTTGACAACAGCTTCAGGACTTCACACCAAACACGAACAATTAGTTTCTGAGGTGTTCTTTGAATTGAAGGGGTCACTCATCCTATCAATTTCATTTATTTTTTAATAAGAAGCTATATTTTTCTCCCAAATAACAGTATTCCCTTTTGAAATTATATTTTGGTATCTGTATGGCCAACCAGTCTCTATTCTCTTAAGCAGCGTGGCAACCCTACATTGACACCAAAACCCAAATGGAATGAAGAAAAAAGCAAGATACTGTTGAAAAGGGGGCTCAAGGTGGTCTCAAACCACCTTGACATCAAAATAGGATCCTGCAGCGAAAAAAAAAAAGGCAATTCCTTAACAATTCACACATGAAAACAAAAGCTAAAAGGGAACAATACAAAAGTAATACAGGAAAAGTCTAAATTTAGACTATTTTGTTTAGACTTAAAGACCAAACACTGATGACAAGGCACAAGATGTTCAGAAAAAAAAAAAAAGCAAGAAAATTCTTGGTCTTTATAGCTACCATCAGGAAGCTACTCTTCCTGAGCTAGCAGTTATTTATATAGTAGCATTTAAGTATACTTAATAATTATTTAGCTATTTAAAACCATTTACGAGCTAAAAGTAATAATTAGCACTTAAATATTCAGGAAGTTATTGGGGGAGGGAGGCTGGCAGTATTACTTTGCTTTTAATTAAGCTATATTACAGCAATTAGCAAAAGATGTTAAGACAGATACACACTCCAGAAGGGCCTGTACTTCAAAACCAAGAAGAACAAGTCTGTGATCTAACGTACAGAATGAACTCCATTTTTGATGTTTCACACTCCAAAAACATGCCACAACTGTTTCACCTGGTATAATCACCATTATAGTCTTAACTCAGTTATGTGAATATGTTCAGATTTAAGTCATCAGTTTTGCATAACCAAAATTGCCTCAAAGACTTGAAAAGTACATCAAATATTGGCAGAAAACAAAAAGAAGGTAATTGAGTCACACAGACCTGGTTTCCCAACTTGACCTTCTCGCTCTTCCTGCTATGTTGAGTAATAATGCAGAAAAACATTTAAATAACTATATGTTTTTAAATAAAATTAGATGCCAGTTCATACAATTTAGGCTGGCTTAAGCTAATAAACATCAGAAACTAATCTTAAGGACTTCTGTGTTTAATTTTTGCTAGAATGTCTGATAAATAATTTCAACTTACTTCCACAGTACATCCAGTACATCTTTAAATAACGTTAGAAAATTAACTAGTGAGAGANGGAGCGGGGGGAAGATGTTTGGTTTGTTTTGTTTTCCTTGGAGGGTTGGAGGTGTTAAACAGCTCAAAAAAGGTAGGTATTACTATGAGCCTTCTACAGCGCAAGAGATCTGACTGACCTCATACACTCAAGCTGCAAACAACTAGATTTACCAACATATTCTAGTTTAGGAAGTTTCTACTTAACACACTTCAGTTTACATCAAATTATAAGATCACTTTAGACACATTTAAAGGTTGCCTAGTTCATTAACAGTGCTTGAAATGGGACATTAGGAATTCTTAATGAGGTTTTAGAAGTTTCAATGCAGTGTGTGTTGAGCAAAAGATTACTCTATTATAGGGTTTACTGTCTAAGCACGTGATTTACACCGTTAAGACTCTGTGTTCTCATCGTATTAAACACTAAACTCTCATAGTCTCAAGCCATAACGAGACTGCAAGTAAAGGTAAATGGAGCATACCTTCATTTAGATTATATGCTTTAATATAACCTGTAATAAACCAATTATTCAAGGCTGTTCAGAAGAGTGCCCATTTTAACTCTTGACTTTGGACAGGTCTAATACAGAAAAAAAACAATAAAAAGTACTGAGAAAAACATACAAAATGAGTCAATGATCATTTATTTAATTTTATGACCTTACGGAACGTCCATTAAAGTTCTGCTTCTCTTGAAGAAAGCCTTGAAAGAGAACTAACAAAGCAAAAAGGAAAGCAGGTACCATCCAGTAACTATAGCCACGAGCTCATTTATCAGAAAACCATTAAACTACAAACCATAACAGGAAAAACTTCTATATTCATAATACACTCATGAAGGTGCCTACAGAATGAGGAAATTGCATCACATACCTCTAGACACCAGATTATTCAAGTACCAAATTGTTTTCTTTTCTTTGGGATAGAGGGACTCTCACATACAAAGCTCAGTAAATAAGAGCTATAACTTCTATTGTTAGACTTATTAAATACCGGGAAACAATATTTTTCAATAGCAACCCAGAGGAGAAACAAACCATTAGAACTCACCTGACTGATCGATATTGATACCTTTATCAAAGTATATCTGAACACAACACAGAGAGAGGGGTTTGGGTTGATATGGTCAGTTACAGAAAATGCCAACGTCTCTTCTTTACACTTCTGGATTTAAAAAAAAAAAAAAAAAAAAAGGAAGTGCTGCTCCTGATAGCAGTGCACCTTTGCAACCTCTTCAAAGATGCAAGCAGCTTAGATCTGTCTTCTCTCCAATGAAATCAGTGTGAAAAATTGCTTATATACTAAAAGCAGTAAAACTTGCTTGATTACTGCAAGTCTGATATACTGTAGTAGCAGAACTTAGATATTGAAACAAAAAGTATATATTTCATTCTCAAAGGAAGCTTAGCCTAGCATTGCTCTCATACACCCACGGCTAATTTTGTGCAAATAGTCCTTGTTTCTTCCTGTCTCTTTCCAGAAATCTATGTTAAAATACTTTATATTCTAAATGAAATGCTATCTTCATGTGATTTTCTAACTACTGCTTATCTTCACTTGTATTCAGAAATAGAAAACCACATGGTAAAAATGTTTCCAAGAAACTTCATTGTTTTCCATGTTTGTATTTGTACTGTACTGTCCCTTTGCATCAGTTTCCCCATATTTTAGAGCATATTTTTCATGATTGCTCATAACATTATAGGTATGAGCAACAGCTGGAGCCAAGAGCAAGTTTTCTGGGAAAAATAAAAGTAAATAACTAATAACACTAAAATGCCACAGATACCCTTCAAAACAACAAATAAATTTACTTATCTTACTCAAAACTGTTAGAGCACCATAAACCCCACAAAAAAATATGCTATTTATTTTTACTCAGCTAAATAGCTAACAAAATGCTACAATTTTGTTTAAATAAAAATATTCTGTCAAAAGTTTTCCCTAATATAAAAGAACTATATAAAAAACTGACACAAAATGGGAATCAACTGGGAAACTAGGTTCTGAATTACAAGATGCTGCTTGCTAATTTCACTGAAAATGCAAACTTGCAGGAAGGAACATTGACCTCACTATTCCAAAAAAAGTGCAGTCTCCTCCTTGAAAGTATTCCTATGTATCTTGCAATTACAGAACCACATTTCTTCAGCATTATTACAGAAGTACAACAGATGTTACTTCCAAAAATTTGTACTTCTTAGAGTTGTCTCTCATCTTTCACCAAATCTCTAATAGATATTCAGTAATACAGATCATTTACTGTACTACGACACACTCTTGTGGTACATTACGGAATGAAGTGATCAGCCAATCGTAAATGGAGAAAGAGATTCAAACCGAGAAAGCATCCATTGCAAGCAAGCTTTAACATACAGCATTTCAGAATATTATATTAAAAAGCAACTGGGAGAGAATAGTAGCATTCATTCACTAAAACACTGTTATATTTCACATATTATTTGACCCAGACTAAACGATGGTGATGATGGAATTGCAAGTGAATTCCATCTTTATTGGCTAGAGAACACATAAATACCACACCATACTATAAAACTAAGTCTAACTTCACTGAAAATTATTTTTTCTTGTGTTAAAAAAGGGTACATATTTCTGCATTAAAAATAGGCAATAGAAAATCCAACATACCTACCAAAACTGGCACATCAGATAAATACTGTGAATACAATTTTAGGCTAAATATTAAAAGACTTTATAATTAGCATGCATTTAAAACTCTGTCCAGAAAACTTCTCATTCGTTCAGCAATTCAGTAAAACAAAATTCGTATCATTAAAGCTTCTTGAATTCATGCTCTTCAAAGTCTGTGCTATAGTTTTGTGCAACTGAAGGCGATGTAGATTCTATTATGGAGATTCTGAATACTCAGTCTAGTATACACGTTCAGTTATTTTACATAACTTCTTCCAAGAAAAATATAATTTACAACATATCAATAATAATAATAGTATTTATTTACTATCTGGTCACATATCTTTCTATTAGCCTCAAATCTGTAAATGTTGGAGAAACATAAGAAGGGAAAAACAAGTCTGCTTTGCATCAGTTTTAGTCCTTTCTGTATTGATTACATTAACATCTCTAAACGCTGTAGAATAGGATTTTATCTCTCTCTTCCTGTTACATTTACATACACATAATGGTTGACTACATAGTCACCAGACCTCACTGACTTTTGAGGAATGAGTCTAATCTCATATGCATGAAAATTATTTATTAGTTCTACTTGTACACAGTAACAAAGTATTCATTCTAATTGACTATACAACTATCAGAATCATCATTATGAGTAAATACGGTTCTTGCTGCAGAATTATATTTTGACTAAATCTATATGACTTTTTCCCCTGCTAGAGACTGAATACAAAATTTCCCTGACTAAACAGAAAAATCAAACTGGTGATCAAAGAATAAGCCTGGAGTCTCATAAGTTCTCATAAGAGCTACCTAGACAGTCCAGAACAAACAGTGATAGTGGTATGAATTAACATTTTTTTGTTATTACTTTTAAGAAAGTTAAAGATAATATAATTTCCATTTCACTCTGAAAGGTAGACACAAGTTCTAACAAAAGGAATCACAGTATTTTCTTGAAAAATCAGAGGCACAATAACCCCTTAACAAGAAACCCTTTGTCCTTAGTTTCTCTTACTCTTTTCATACTGACTTATTTTTCTCACTGTTGTTTCAGGAAGGCTTTTATTTAGTCCCAAATATATGCTTCATACTTTGAGTTTTGGTCTATACTCCCAGGTTGCCTCAGCAGCAGAAATCTGAAGATCAGAACTGTCTGCTTGCAGTGAATATGGGTATTCTGTTCTCAAAAAAACTGGTTTTGTTCAAGTGGTTCAGACTCTTTCTGTTTATTATAAAGCATGCATCTGCACAGCACAGCTTAACTCACCATTTGTCCCCACTTGCTCACTACCTCTTCCACTATACGGCTGAATAAGGAAGACTTGCAGGTGCATTCTGAGTCAACTGGTAACAGCGAACAGATTCTATCTTTCCTTTTTTCAAGTTTGACCGAGTCCAATCCTCCACTTATCACTACTGTTTCTCTTCTAGAGAGCATTAAAAGAGCAATTTAGTACATACTACTAGATTACTACTGACAATAAACTTTCTCTCTTGGCTTTCTGCAGTTAGGATGATTTAACATGGTTTGTTTTTAGCTATATCTATCCAGGTTTGTTTCTTTTCACAGCAGCATTATAGATCTGTTGAACTCCACATGCCAAGTTTTCTCCTGCTATGTGCAACTGAGCCTTGAATCCCAGTTTCTCTTCACGCATTCCAGTTACATCTACACTCCATTTTGTCAGCTTTGATAGCAGCTTTCATTCAAAGAATCTTACTGAACATTTAGTTGCTTTTTCCATCTTCCCACTGCTTCAAATAGATGACCCAATAGTTTGAGATCTTACACTGAAATGCCAGCAACAAAAAACAACATTCTGCTGCACGTGTATCAAGTATATTGCAGCCAAATTTTAAGCTCCACAAGGCATTACACCACATGATCACGGAACTGCAAAGATAAGCAGTCACCCTAAGTAGGCTCTTTCTAGCTCATTACCCTTGCAAGCTATACATACACATTTACAGTTTTAGAAACAGGCATTTCTGTAGCAAAGGACAAGTCAGATTGCACAGGAGGGAACATTTAGTTTTTACAACTGTTAAGCTGAATAATAGAGCAGCTAAAGTTTCTAAGTTTCATTACTCAGGTGCTGTTACAGGTGAGTAAGACTGTAGAAGAACTATCTTGTGAGTTAAAAAGTAGAGCACCAGTAACTTGTAAAACTAGGAAAAATGGGGAAGCAAAGGCATAAAACAGAAATAAAAATGTGTTAAAAGCTATGGAGTATGTTGTCCAGTGTCTTCATTCTCTTCATTTAAATGAACCTGAAAGCAACAAACTGATTCAGAAGAATGTATCTGAAAACATAACTACTGTTTCACTGTAAACATTTAACTATTGTGCTAAATAATCATCATCATCATCCTGCAAACATGCCCTGTCCTATTTGGAAACTTTTCAGAATGCTAGGATAGATTACATGCGATGTAAAAGAATATTTTGCTGAAACTCCAAATTAACACCCCAAAAAAATCCCACCACTTCAGATCAATTGAGTTCTCTTCATTCTTACATAATCTTCAAAAGCTGATTGCTATTAATGGTGAGGGGGAACCCCACCTACAGGACATTTACAAAATACGCATCCTTTATAGTGATGCTTGTTTCACAAAACATATAGAAAGAGCTCTGTTAAAAAAGTCTGTTAGGAAAGAATCAGGGCAAGATCTTTACAACCTAGAAGAATCTATTTAGAATGAAAAAAGTGTATGAGAAATTTATGTAGAGATCATGTAGAGGAGAACATGAGCCTACTATCAAAGTCTGTCTCTCAAATGCTTACAAGAAGTAATCAACTTACTGGTTTTTATGTGAGACCCCACTTTAATTAAGAAAAAATGTTATGCATTAGATAAAGTCAGATCGTATTTACATGCAGATAGTAGCTAAAGAGGAATATGTAATCTTAGTGGGTAAGGAAAAAAGATGCCTATAGCCATTTTTTGCATATGAATAAATTAAAATATCATTCCAGCAGAACCACACCAAATTCAAACAAAACCAAGGGCTTTGCCAAAAATACTGCTATATTCTGCATGTTATACCAGTATCTACCCAAGTACGGTCTTAACAGCTTGCAAGTGGAAGCGATTCCTCCATGGACACATAGTTTCCTTGTTAGATTCTTTTTTGGGGTTTTTTTTTTGTTTGTTTGGTTGTTTTTTTTAAAAAAAACTGGATTTTCCTTGAAATGAATTTTCTCTTAATCAAGCCATTCACTGAAAAACTACATGGTAGATTTTCTGCAGGATGAAAAGTACTGTTCATTGAAATTCAAATGTTAATAATTTTCATCAACAGTGACTTTGAAGGTTTGCCAAATAAGGTTTGTTAAACATTTCTTTTCTTGTATTTAAATTATTTTTTTCAGCTCATGGTGATAAAAAGCTACAACAAAAGCACTGTTGTAATGAAGATTTTATTGCACTCAAATACAGTTACCTTTAGTCAGATATAAATGCTTGTAGCATTAGACTAGAAATTCATCAAAAGCAGCTACTGCACAAACATGTAACAAAACTAAAAAGGAGTTAAAACCCATGAATATAGGTTTGTAGTAGGTGCATAGTGCTTTATAACTCATGTGCGATACAAGCACTATCAAATTGCACTACGGTCTTGAGAAGTGGTCTGTATGGTGGGCAGGGAACTAACTGGCTGACAGGCTGCACCCAGAGCGTGGTGATAAATAACTCCTTTTCAAACTGACAACTTCTGACAAGTGGGGTCCCTTGGGATTCAATACTGGGCCCAACACTGTTTACCGTCTTCATAAGTGATCTGGACGATGGGATCAAGTGTACCCTGATGAAGTCTGGTCATGACACCAAAGTGAATAGGGAAGTGGACACTTCAGAAGGGAGAGCCACACCACCCTTCAGGAAGACCTGGATAGGCTGGAGGAGTGGGCTGACAAGAACCTCATGAAGTTCAACAAAGACAAATGTAAGGTCTTGCACCTGGGAAGACATAATCCAGGAGCGCAGCACAGGCTGGGATCCTACGTTGCTGTGGAGCAGCTCTGTGGAAAGGGACCTGGGGACCCTGGTGGACAACAAGCTCGCTATGAGTGAACGGTGTGCTGCAGGGGCAAAGAAAGCCAGCAGGCTGCTGGGTTGCATCAACAAGGGCATCGCCAGCAGAGAGAAAGAAGTCATTATCCCACTCTACTCAGCACTCCTCAGGCCACACCTGGAATAATGTGTGCAGTTTTGGTCCCCACAATACAAAAAGGATGTGGACAGGCTGGAGGGGGTCCAGGGAAGGGCCACAAACATGATCAAAGGACTGGGAAGCCTGCCATAGGAGGAAAGGCTGAGAGAACTGGGTTTGTTCAGCCGTGGGAAAAGAAGGCTTAGGGGAGACCTTATCACCATGTTCCAGTATTTAAAGGGTGGCTACAGAGAAGATGGAGACTCCCTTTTTACAAGGAGTCAGGTGGAAAAGACGAGGGGTAATGGGTACAAGCTACTGCTGTGAAGATTCCGGCTGGACACAAGAGGAACATTTCTCACGCTGAGAACAATCAGCCAGTGGAATCATTTGGGCAGAGAAGTGGTGGACTCCCCGTCATTGGACACTTTGAAGGTTCAGCTGGACAGGGTGCTGGGCCATTTTGTGTAGACTGCGCTTTTGGCAGGAAAGGTTAGACCAGATGATCCTTGGAGTCCCTTCCAACCTGGTATTCTATGATTCTATGAAATTAATTTTTGCAATATCCTTGCTGAGTTAGGGGACAAACATACAAGTTGTTAAAATGAGTATTTTCAATTAAATAAACAAAATTATTATATTGAGCAAGGGCACTATGATGACCTCCTCTAACTTGCATTTTAAGTTCCAAACTTGTTTTTCCATTCCATTGGTATTTATGGTTTAGGACTTCACAAATCATACTAAGCATATTTTTTTCCTCTCTGGATACATGAAAATAATATCTATCTCCTCTAAGATATTACTTATTCACATTGTAAGAACATTCTCTACTAGAAATCAATAAAGCAACACTCTTGTTGCTTCTAAAATACCAAGCCCTCGAAGGCTTTTCCTACCACAGTGTTGTGAAATGGGAATGGAGCGCTTTTGTTAGCCTGAATATACTGTCATATTTTCATCAAACATGAGTTGACTGCAGACTAATATTGCTTTTTGGGTAGAAATCAGCTATGAAAAAATAGAATTGCTTGTTTGAAAGAAAAAGGTAAAGGTGAACTACAGGAACTACTTCTTCAAGGCACTTCACTGAGGAGAAAGAAAAGCACTCAATCTGTTTTGAAGTTGGCAAGAAATAAAAAATAGTCTGTGTGTAGAAGATAAGAACCATTAACCTAATAACACATACTGCAACTCTCCCATAAGAAAAAAAAAGTTAAAATAAATTAAAATTAAGTTAAAATTAATACTTCGCAACTGCCTCTTTTCTACAGTCCTACCAGAATACTGATCTGGTGTTACTGATGATTGTGATGTACTCAGATTAGGATACTGATGAGGGGAGAATCCATGCTAAGAAATTGCCATAGAAAAAGAACAAAGGGAAAAAGATACCACAATTCATAGGTCCATAAAGAAACAAACTATAAAAGAAATGCTAGTGTCACATTATTCCAACCATTAGTGTGTTAATGCCCTCTTCAGGTTTTCCATTTTTTGTTTGCCACATATTTGTGGGATTATCTCAATATGAAAGTCATGTTTTAGGAGTTATTCACATCCCACTTTCTTAAGTACTTAACAGTCTAAACAACTGAAAGGTTTCTCCTATCCATGATAGGACATTAAAAAAAAAAATTTAAATAAATTTTCACAAATTGAGCCTGCTTTGCCTGTGATGGTAATTGCCAAGAGATCTCCTTGCTTTTAACTAGATGCACAAACTTTTCCATTTTATGAGTGAGTGGCTGGGTGGGCATCTGACTGCCAGTCACTGTCAACCCACAAGAAGAATATATTCATTCATGGATTCTTATATATCAATCTGTACATAACAAATATATTTGATACAGATACCTAAATAAAATAACAGGCGAGATCAGTCCATCTGTTAAGAAGAGAAACAACTAATAACTTTACCACTGACGCAATAGTAAATATACTATCTCTTCCATTGATGGAAAGATGACATTAATATTGCAAGATACCACTGACATTTCAGTGCTTTATAAAAGTGACTGGTTGCTGTCCCCTCATAAATGCCTAGCAATTACTCCTGTATTCTTCAGAAAAAAACCTTTTTTTTTTCATTTTATATGCAAAAATCTTTTTTGCATATAAAGAATATGAAGAATATATAAAAGAATAATTTTGCATTAAAGCATAGTTAGTGGGATACTGCAAGGCAGCCAAACTTAAACCCGTAGCAGGTTTTACTTAGAAACACAGGATGGTTGAGGTTGGAAGAGGCTGGACCTCTTGAGTTTGGACCTTCAAGATCATCAAGTACCAACCCCCCTGCCATGGGCAAGGATTCCACTAGATCAGGTTTCTCAAGAGCTGGACACAGTATTCCAGGTTAGGTCTCAGGAGAGCAGAGTAGACTAGTCAGAAACTCTGTACTTGCACACTGTTCGTAATAATAACATTAAAAGGTAACTCAGGTTACTCAGTGCTACATTATTAGGAGAAGTTACTAGACTACATTTGTGGCGGTCTTACAGGTTTATAATAACACCATTCTATAAGAAGCACAGTTTGCAACTACTTCTGTGTAAATCCTTCTTCAGCTTCTGTGTAAATCCTCCTCCAGAGGAGGAAAGTATGAGGACACTGGGCTCCACACAGTCCTTCAGGTGGCTGACCACAAGTTCTATTGCTTATGCTGGGTAGGCTGCAGCCTGTCAAATACAGCACTGAACTAATTCATATTGCCAATTTGACCTCCTTGCTAGCGTTTACTCTCTTTTCTCATTTAAAATGTTTGAGACTTGGTTGGGACCATTGCAGTTTAGGCCTTGATGGTTTTTCTTCCAGGGTATATAGGGGAGAAAAAAAGAAAAAAAAAATTAGCGAGAACTATATTGACCTTTACAAGACAAGTGCCAGAGATAGCACTCCTGCAGAAGTGCTTTATTTCTGAATAATCAAGTCTGGCAAGAGCTCTGGTGTGATGGGATCAGACAGTGCCATCTCCAATAAGATTAGGATGAAAATCTGTCCCAGTTGATAAAAAAAAAAAAAAAAGAGCGGGATTGTGCAATCTTTCTCTCTCAAGTTTACTACATCAGTTCCCTTTAACCTCTAGAAAAGAAACAAGAGTCAATTTCTAATTTTCCGTGCCACCTCTCATTAACTGCAGTTATCTGCATATTGTTAAAAATAATGAAGAAATTTAGGAGAATCTAGAACAGGCTGCCCAGAGAGGTTGTGGAGTCTCATTCTCTGGAGATATTCAAAACCCGCCTGGATGTGATCCTGTCCAACCTGCTCTAGGTGAACCTGCTTTGGCAGGGGGGTGGACTAGATGATCTCCAAAGGTGCCTTCTGTGATTCTTGAATGTTTGATCTGCAATTTCTAATCCCTATTTGGACTTTAACACTTTAAACATAACAGGGAAAAAAGAAAAAAAAAACACCCACCATTCATTGGATCAAGGCAAATCAACTTTTAAATCTAATACTTTGCATACATTAAACAAATTGTCATTTTGTATTTAAATACTTCCGAAGATTTCTTTGTGGTTAGAGGTTGCTTTCTTGTACAGTCCATACAACCTTCTAAGTTTTGGAATCGCCTTTGGCAAATCACTTCAAGCACCCAAATGATGACTTCAAGCAACATGTAGCTGTTTCGCTTTTGAGTTATCCTGATCACATATTCCACTTTAAGCCTAACTACTACAGTCTCACTACATTAATTACACTCAGTCACAGACTTCCACCAACTTATCTTCTCCACACCAGTAATCTTTGCAGTAGCCCCACAAATGAAGTTCATTTGATAGGTGTTTCATTACTTTTCTCCTTTCTATAAGTGACAAGACCAAGCATTTGCATATAAAAACTTACCTTATTTCAGCATTGTAAGTCTTAAACATAGTAGCTTGAAGCTACTCCAAGCAAACAGGCACTCTTACATCCATGATTAAGAACCTAATAAATGCCTTGCCGGGTCTAACCAGTGATTCCCTTAGCCCCGCGCTCTCTCTCCAAGAAGTGCAGTAAGAGAAGTTACTTCAAAAGACACTGTGCCAGCCTTAGCCCTCCTTATTCACCTCACTTCACAGAAGAGGAAGCTCCCCTTCCTACAAACACCAGACTGGGAATGTTACATCCTTTCCTATTTCTTTTGGATCTACTACCCCGGAATTTGTCTCATGTTCTTTGAAACTGCTGAACTTTTGAAGTTGACACCAAGTGGTCCCACCCATTCCCTAGTTAACTTCATTTTCAACAAATTAAACACTTTTCAGTATCAGCTGAAGTATCCTTTGCAGGAAATTCAGAATTCTAAAGGGGTATGTGAAGAATATCCTGTTTACATATATCTAGCTACATATAATGAGCTTTCCTGTTATCTTTGTTTGGGCAGGCCTTCCACATTTTTAATGCTACTCTTTTCCCTGCGATACTGTCTTTACCTTTCCTATCGAGTTACATGCATTTTTTACCCCATAGCTTTAGGTGGGCTTTTTCTGAATTACAATACAAAGCTTACTCAAATCTCTAACATGGCATTTTCAGAATAGCCTCTGGGTTGCTAGTAGGCACGGGTATCTTGCTTGCTTGACCATCTGCCTCTTTCATTCAGCTCCCTGTCCTGAAGTTGAATACCTGTATAATAGATTTACTTAGATTGTTCTCTCCTGGTACAACATTAAGATAGTGATCGTTTTCTCCTCCTCTCCTACTCTGACCTCTGAGGTCCTGTGCATGACTCAGGCCCATTCCCAGAACAGCGCCCTTTCGTGTAGGTTACAGGAATATTGGAACCAGTAATTTGTTGCATCCAAAGCTTTTATCTTCTCAAAACATCCTGATAAGGAATTGATTCAACCCATAGGCAGGTAGTTAAGTCCAGGTCCCACTTCATTGCCACAAAATTTGCAGCTTCTCTAATCTCACTTAACATTTTCTCATCACAAGCATCATGTGATCCAAGAACTTTTAATATAGTATAATATTATAATATTAGAAAGAATTTCCATCCACAAGGTTCCACATGGTAGGCTTTCCCCACACACAGAAAGATTTTCATGCTGCTACACTTCATGCTACCTTTTCTGCTAACTGCCACTCCCCTGCCTGTATGCCTCATCAATTCCAGCCAAGTTGCCAGCATATTAATGTCATATACCAGTGATTATTCTCCTTCCATCAGGCTTCCAACACATCTATTATAAAGTGGCTGTCATTCGATAACGAGCATTTTTGTTTGTTCACCCTATCTTTTAGGCTTAAGATAATATAAAACTACATATAAGGTTTGCTTCAGCTCTGCTGCTCAGTATTTCACATACCAGTTAACTTTAAGGCATATATTCGGTTTAATGTTTTCAAAGAATTATAGTAGGTGAGAGATTTCTTTGATACCATTGTGCCAAAAAGGCTTTTCACAGATTTTCTTCATTGATCTGCAACCATGACTATAATCCTGATAAATCTTAAACACTTGGTATTTCTTAGTATTTCTCTCTCTTTCAAGTCTCTAACTACCCTTCATATTAATCCTACTTTCTGCCTTTAAAAAGAAAAGTTATCAGAAAAACCAAAGATCATTCATACAAACCATTCACATCCCTCACCTTATTTTCAGAATTTCTCAATTACTTTGTCCTTTCTCTTTTTCTTTTTTTTTTTCCCCCCTTCCCCCAGCCAGGGAGAGCACCACAAAACATACCTTACTTCAACACCGATGTCTTTAAGGCATTAATTTCACTCCTTTTATTGTTTTAGCTACTGACACAAAGCTAATGATATGAGGGTTCCTGAATCTTTCGTTTGTTTCTTGAGGCATCTCACAATAAACTCTCATGTTTTCTTGCAAATATTTCAGAAGTATGTACACTTTTTGGTCACAATCAAATCTTTTCTCAATTACTCACACTGAAAATACAGGTCTCTGGGTGGGTGGAATATTTCCAGATTCTGAACTAGCATCCTCCTCCCACATTCCCTATGTAGCAGTAAACCTATATGGTTTTATACAACAAAGGAGATGGTTTTCCATTTTGCCCTTGCCTACCTCTTTCATATATATAATCTCAGATTTCTTTAAGATTACAAATTTATTCTAAGACAAGAGTAAATTCTGAGTCAATAAATACATTACACTTTGTCTTCATTAAGTTGCTACAAGAATACCATCAGCAACTGGTGCTTTGATACTTCCCATTGTTCCATCTCAAAGGATTTTTTTCCTAAAACATGTTGCTTTCACAAATTGGTTCAATTTCTCAAAAGTGACAAAAACTGCTTTATAACAACTAAAAGAATGAAGAGAAAATATCCTATACCACCCATAGCCCTTATATGGACTCATCATTATCACTATCATTAATATTATTGAACAAGCTGCACAGTGAAAACATTTCCTCCAGTAAGTTACCAAAACTGTTGTCAGCCAGTCAGAGACGTGATTATTTCCTTTTATTCCCCTTCTCTGTTAGGGTGCAGTATCTGGAGTACTTTTTAATTTTTGGGCTTCCCACTTCAAGAAAAATATAGATATATTGGAACAAGTACAACAGAAAATCATCAAGATGATTAGAGGGCTGAAATATAAGATGCAGAGAGAAAGGCTGAGAGAGCTGTCGAGTCTTAAGAAGGACAAAGGAACTCTTACTGCTGTCTCAAACTACCTAACAGAAGGCTACAAATAAGAGGGAACCAGATTCTTCTTGGATGTGCACAACAAACAATGAGAGGCAACAGACACAAGCTGCAAAAACAGAGATAGTCCAACAAGATGTTATGAAAAAAATTTCACCACAATGGTGACAGACACAGGAACCGGTTGTCCATCCGTACATCTCCACTTTTAGGGATATCTCAAACTCAGCTGGACAAAGCCCCAAGCAACATGAACTAGTCTGATTCTCCTTTTACAAAGGTGACTGGGCCAGATGACCTCCAGAGGTCCCTTCCAAACTAAATAATTCTATGGTTCAAGAACATGCTTCTGACATGTCTCTGGACATACTCAACAAGAGTAATTTTTTTCTCCATTTATAGACTTTGCTCCATCTTACTATTCATTATTTTTCCTACACTGAAGCTAGACCCACTTTTTTCATTCTTGCAGTAACGTTACTTTCATACCTCCATAACATCTTCAGTTGTTTCAATTGCTTCGATACCCATTCAGAATCAACATCATTTGTAACTTCTATACAAACATCTGCTAAAGCTTCAAACCTATTCTATACTGCTCTGTATTCCTTGTTCTAGTAGAAATTCCTCAATGGATTATTTATATACACATAAGACTTCCTCTTCTGGATCAACACTGAAATACTTTTGGTACATCAGCTGGCAAAATGCAGCAACTGAACAGTTGAGTACTTCAATGCAATTTTACTTAATCAGAATAAAATTCACTTAAAACATCATTGAACATTCTGGTCCCTGCTTCCACAACTAGATACCTCTTCTTACACGACTTCAATGAATAGAGTGCATAAGCAGACCCTTCAACAGAGTGGAAACCAGCTCATTCTTTGCATGTCATCACTTGGCTACAGAATCATGATCAGCTTCTCATCTTTCTGGTTTTAGAGACAAAGCTTTAGAAATAGTCAAGGACTGCTCCCAGGTTAAATCTAGTGAATAGCTTGCTGATTCCTCTTTACAAAGCAAGGTGTTAAATCTCTTCAAGACTGAGAAATGAAGGAAACTGGATGTCTCCAACTTCTCTGGCAAATTTTGTTATGATCGGTAAGTTATGTATAAGCTACAAAGAAGCATCCCCTCCCTCCATGGCCATGAGAACAAAAGCAGTTACTTGTCTGTCCTTTGTACTACAATTCATGCTGTTTAGAAGAGACACGGAGACGTCTGCTGCTGTCTACTTATGCATTTAAGCATTCAGGGGAATTTCTGTAAGCCACTCACATTTGAAGAAAGATGAAATTTATTTACATGTTGCTCTTTAGACACCTACTTGCTGTTCTAAATAAAATCTTTAGTGTCTTCACTTCCTTTGAAATATGAAGATGATGGCACACATATCTCCCATGTGAGATCAGATATATTTATATATTTCAAAACTTAAAGGAAAAAAAAAAAGAAAAGAAAGATTTGGCAGTAAGCTCCACTGGTAAAAAAAAAAAAAATAAATTTGTCCCTGCAGGCTGTAGCCTTTTATTCATCCCCCGCTCCCCAATTTGGTATAAGGGTATACTTCACCAATTTGTCAACTGTAGAGCCAATAACTCTCTTCTATTAGGTTTTGTTCAAAACAATGTCTTTAGTCCATTCTGTTAAACTTTGAAGGGATGTTAATCTTGTTAACTCTAATGTTCTCGCTGTCTGTGGAGATTCACAATCCTCTTCTGAGCCATTAACATGTTCATGTTTGGCCTGAACATCATCTTGTCTCCCAAATCTTACTGTTTAATTACACATAGGAAACAGTATTTCCTCCAGTGGCTTTTAAACCTTCCAAACTATTAATTCAGGGAATGTTCTTGGGAATTCTCCTAACGTTATAAAGGCAGCACAATTATCTTTTAGACTTATTCTAAGAGATTCAAACAAAAATGTCTATGGTCTATGAGGTTTTCTTGCCTTTTTATCTTTGTACAACATTCTTAATATTATAAAGTATCAACAGTAATAAACTCTAATACTCAACTCAGTAGAAACACTTCTAGAGCATAAAAGCCTGCTTTGACAAAAGCAGAATAAAATTCTTGGTTACGGTAAAAAAAAATTTATATTGGTTTTAAATTGACAAAATTTTATAAACATTTTTTTCAAATGTGACTGAATAAAAGTCTGTATTAATCAGAAGCACTTCTTGGGGGATTTTTGGAAAGGTTTTTCTTATAGGTCACACAATTTTTGTCACCCTTTAAGTAAAATAGTTCTGCTTTAAGCAGTCTGGGATTTTCAAACTTTTTTCTTCACATATGCCACTTAAAATAGAGATAATTAACATTATAATCTGGGAGTTTTTATATAGTATTTAAGCCCCAAGAATTTTAAAGATAACTCTAAAAGCTGAAGATTAAAGCAATCAATTACTTACCCCTTTTTTGACAACAAAATGTAAGTTCCAATTTGCCAAGAATGTCACCATTCTCATACTTGTCCTCTTCTGCTTTAACCCAGAAACAGGATTCTGTCATTTCCTGAGGCCTGATCTACAAGCAAGAGACAAAACAAAAGTTTTATTAATCAAATTATTTTGATACTTTGCAGAGACTGCACTCTGTGGAGTCTATAGCAAATTCAATACTCAAGAGCTCGGTAAAACACGTGAACTTTTCATATACAACTCATCTTTAGAATTGTTAATATATTTCTGATTTAAGATAATAATGCTTACAGCAAGTGCTTTTGGACAAACTGATTCTAATACAGAGCAACACAGACATCATACTCTGTTATCCAAGGTCTAAATGTTCCAAATTATCTTTGGTCTAGATTTAAAACTTCTGTAAACTTTAAATAGTCTCTGAACACAGCTGGTTTAACTAAATATTAAGTACCTTACTTTTTAGGTTGTAGCTTTCATTGCTTCATAAAACTCTGAAAATATTTTTACTGACTTATTTTGGTCTAAATAATTAAAGCTTCCAAAAATTAGTATATTGACAGTCCTGGCATAGTTGATCCTATCACAATGGAGAAGAAAAAAAAAAAAGGACTCTTTTTTTTTTAACCATTAAGTTTACATAAGTACATTGACACTAAGGACCTGTAACTCCTTTTCCCACAGTCCAGGCTAGACAGATGCAAGACACTTCTTTGGAAACTGTATAGCTATTAGTACAGCACAGTGATTGATCCAATGTAAACAGTTGCTAAAAGACAAGGCATAGCAGGACCCAGGAAGCATGCTTGGTATCAAGGTTGTATTATCCAAGGCCAGAACTCACTTTTCCAGGCATCTCAGAAAGTCAACAGATACTTGTTCAGATGATTCATGAGTCAATGAAATGCAGTTTTCAGAAAACAGTGAAAACTAAAGGCAGAAAGTATTCATGTCTTACATAATTTTAACTAATGTATCAATTGCCCTATATAGTCTTACTCCTGACAATCTATTTACAATAAGCTCTACATAAGATTTTACATCAAGCATTTGCCATCAGTCAGTACTACCTTGGACCAGTTGAGTCTTTTCATGGTAACCTCAGGTCTGAATTCTTTTTTAGGCTTCATTCCAAATGGCAAAGTACTTGAAGGTGGAGACCACTGTGCTCCAGGCAGGTCTGGTAGAGGCGGTGGTGGAGGAGCACCGCCAAAAGCCAGAGCAGTTCGCAAACCGTTCAAAAGTGGTGGAGGAGGAGGGGGAGGCGGTGGTGGTGGAATTGCTCCGTTAGAAAGCAGGGGTGGAGGCGGCGGTGGTGGAATTTGATGTGGTCCTGGAGCTTCCAGTGGAACGGCGGATGCCTCTCCACGTGTTGATGGCAGAAAACCAGGTGGCAAGGAGCCATACTGATAAAGAAAATACTCAGTTTCACATCTTTTTAATCAACAAAATGCCATAACGATCGCAGTTTAGAGATTAAATCCAGCAAGCCAACTGCAAGTCAGTGCCATTTTCTCGTACAGGACAATCAAATACGAATTATGATGAGACCAGCGTGCTTTTGATGTCATAATTGGAAGTCTCAACATTTGAAGCAAACATTCAGACCAGGGGGTGCATGCCAAAAATGACAAACTGAAATGCTATATCCCACTTGTCATACTTAATTGATCATGATCTAAGAAGGGTCTGATAGGTACCTTGATGAAATTTTACCTAGACTACCACAGTTTAGCTCAAATTAAAACACCAACATCCTACTCTCTACTGTTCTTACTTATCCTACAGATTACAGAGACACATTCCAAGGACATAATAGCAGAATCTGAAGAGATTAGTAATTCTGCCAAAAAACAGATGTTTTCCAATATAGAAGCACTCTCATTCTACAGAATTGAAAGCACAAAGTAATGACGGAAAAAAAAAATCCTTCCAAAAAATACAGCTGCCTTACACTCTGACTTTTATTCTATATAGTAAGGACATCTGTACTGTATCAAGATAGGCTCATTAGCACTTCAGTAAGTCTAAAAAAAAATATATTTATGTCTACTATTTGAAGAACTTCTATCATAGGCCTTCAAACATTAATAAATAGGCACCTGACAAAAACAACAAAAGAATAAATATATTTATCTACTGGTGATAGTATTAATCAACTTTTCAACTGATAATTATGAGCTGAAACAATCCATTTTATTTTTTAAAAAATGGAGAGATTAAGCAAATTATTTAATATTTTTAAAATTAAATAGATGAACACCAACTAATACAAATAAATACATGCACAACAGTATTATTGTTTTGAATTTCTGAACATATGCATTGTTTACACTGACTAGTAGACATTAAACAATTAGGCTCTGATAAAGAAAGAAATGCATTAACAAACACCAAATAGAAAAAAAGAGTAAAGGAATGAGACCAGGAGTAAAATAGTGATGAGAGATGGAAGTAGCCATGCTAAGTAGCAACTGATACCATATGGAAACCAAAGATTCCTCAAGATGGATTTGAGAGTACCAAGTTGCAGTAATCAATTACTTGATATTTACAAAACATTACAAGTATCCCAGGTAAAAAAAAAAAGTTAAATTTAATAAAATGAACAAGAAAAAAAGTAAAATAGGAGAGAAAACCTATCCCAGTCACAAAAAGTATTTACGTATGTTTTCAAGATACACACAAAAATACTTTCTTAATGATTTACAGTTCTCACTAAAATTATTTTTTTAGAATGCAAAAATTATTGTAATTGCTTTTTTAAAAGCCTGTTTGACTTTGACATTAACAGTTAATTCTGACCAGGAACCTGAATTAGAATGACATTTTTAAACAGACCAAAGCAAAGCTAAACTAGTTTTCCTCACAAAGAAAATTAAACAAGCTCAAAAGTATAAAGAAACCTCTATGATCAAAACATCTACTTTATTGCCTTCCTATATGCATGTCTTTCCAATGCTGTCTTTCTGTAGCCATTTTTAGACTATGCTGCTTATCCCAGGAAATAAGACACAGGAAAAATCACTTGGTCACACAGTCTCCTTACACAGATTTTTAGAGCTGAAGCAGTTACAAGTTAACTCAAGTATTACTCTCAAAAATCTGCACTATTCCTCTCCATCACATTTTAAAATATCTATTTATGCTTGAAAATTGAAAAATTATCAGGAAATGTTCTTATCCAGCCACAGGTTATTTCTTTCACTGCTGGATATCCATGGTAAGGCTTCAGCAAAGCAAACTGCGTAATGAATAATTTCCTGTGGAGGGATAAAGATCACAGTGATGAATGCTAATCTAAAAGCATAAGATTTATTACCCTATGTGGTTAATTACTTTGGAAATATATGACATTGAAAGCAAAACCCAAATGAAACATAAGAAACTAGTTTAATTAACTGAGCTCAGGCACAAAAAGAATCATCTGGGAACTCAAACAGCTAATTAATGTCACGCTACAATTATTTGTATAAAACAGAAATAAAGGAAACTAACAGTCAATAATAATCAATAACAAGGATTCTTTGAAAAAAGCCTCAACTGTGCTATCAGAATCTGCAAAAGATGCAAAATAAAGTCCCTTTCCAAAACAATATTTCATACATTCATTTAAACTACATTATACCTGTGATTTAAAAGCTTGTAATTCTGCTTCAAGTTCATTAATTCTTTCTTCTTTTTTTTGTAGTAGGGCCTGGGTCTCCTGATGAACTACAAAATCTTTTTCAAACTAAGAAAAATGAAAAAGGAAAAAAAATAAAGAAAATTGTTGCTGCTAGTCAGTTTTGCATAGTTTCTTTAGATTCCAACTCTTCCCTTTGTGTTTGTTAAAACTCATATGTTAACAATACTAAGGACACATACAACATATATTCTATTCTAAATTTCATGTATCCACTGAGTGGATGTACCATCTCTATTACCTCTACAAGTGTTTACTATATGAAATGGCATAAAGTACTTAATGTATTTTAAGTTGGAAATAGAGAGTAGGTTCAAAAATTGATGTACAGTAATACAGAGTCTGTAGATACAAATGAGTCAATTCTTATTCTCCTACTGTTTATCTTGTTGAAGAAACTGTTCAAATAAAGTATTCAGTTGATTTTGGGGGGTACATGAGACCTTAAAATAAATAGTCAAAAGACTCTCAGTGAAGGTTAACTACTTTACACCACTTTTCTCTGCCTTCTAGTCCACAAGAGACATCCAAATTTCCACTTAAACGTAGAACTAATAGTAATTTCAGGTTAAAAACTACACCAAGTTCAGTTACACCATTTGTGAAGCTACCAAGTAATCCCCTGTGTCTATCTTACGATCACATAACTTAAAAATTACTTACTTTTCTGGAAAGTTCAGAAGCCCTCTCTTCACATTCTTCTAATCTTGCTTTATCTACACAAATATCTTGAAAAAATAAACAAACACACTTGCACATATAAGGGAACACAAGATTCTTAATCATATGTACAAATTTAACTTGCTTTTTGGAACATGTAAAGAAGTATTAGACCGTAACCATTTCCAAACATAGTACTTACCTATTAAGTGGCTGAAATTTACATCTAATCTTTTACGATACGTGAAATCTGGATCTGTTCCACTGCGATGTAACACTATCTGGGACACGCACTCTTCAATTAATTTAAAATACTGTGGACTAAAGGCAGAGATGAGTTCTTTTACAGCACATTTATTTATTAACATATACTTAAAATCTTGTCTATGAACACAGTAAGTTCAAAACATTTGGGTTGACTTATTTCCATAGAAGGGTAGGTGCAAACCCCAGAAGTCTCAAAGGACAAATACAACTGGCAGTTTATTACACAAGAACAGTTTACACAAAGCCTGAAAAAACAGTAGACCTAATGATAAACTATTCTTTATCTTATAAACTTTGCATCTCTCCTGCTATGGAAACACAGGCAGGAAAGATTCCCTTCTGCTTCCTCCCAGTAAAGAGAAGGCTCTTCCTTCAGCTTGATCCCTTCTGGTTTTGTGACTTTTGTAACTATGCATGTTTTGCAGCCCTGCTTCAGTAAGAGGAATGAAAAACACCTTGTTCTAAAATGCGGAGGGGTATGATGGAACACGCAAGCTGTGAATTCAAACCCTTTCAGGTGGAAGAGGTCTAGCACAAGCGTATCCATGTCAGGCAAACAACCGATAACCTTTTAGGGTACATCTGTGCTAGACCTTGCCTGAAATTCAAGGTTATGCAGAATGCTATGCAGAAAACAGACAGCTTTCCTTCACTGTTCAGTTCTTATCTGGTTCCTCCAGTGTTTCCTCAAAAACAACACAAGATTTTAGAAAATAAAATATATGTCAGCTTCAGATATCTAAGATTTTATTAACTTTCTCTCTGTAATTTACCTAAAATTTTTTTCCAAGAGATACTAACGTGTTTACACTGACCTATAATGTGTATTGAGAATATTCAATTCCCAACCAAAAGTTACTCTAAGTTAAGCATATTTTCAGATTTCTGTATAAAGTGCACTTCTGTGCATACATGGTTTTGTCCTTTGACTCAAATAAACCACAAAATTACAATGCTACTACCAAGATTTATAACCGATTAAGAAACCTGTCCTGATCACTTAGACTTGCAGTCAATAAGCTTCATATTTCAACAAAAATATGGTTTTATATTTCAATATATTATATGTAATATGCTATATTATTATTATATAATATATCTATTATATAATATCTTTTAATATATTATATTTTATATATCTCAACAAAAATACGTTTACTTATACGTAAAACAGTATGCTAAGTAGAAGAGACAAAAACATATAGATGGCATTCTTATAAGCCGTTACATTTGAACATGAGTTCACAAATGCACGAATTGGAATCACCACAGAAAAATACTGAATTGTATATCATTAAATTTATGGAAGAAATATTCCATTAATGGCTAAATGACAAGAAAATGCATAATTAACATTTAAAATAGCATTAAACATACCGTATAAAATAATCATTTCTTATGAGCAAAAGATGTTGGAGAATAGAAAGAAAATATCCTTCAGCGCTAGTATCCTTAACTGTATTCCACACCATGTTGTAAACATCATTTACTTCAGTAAAAGAGTTAAGGAGACTAATAGCAAGGAAAAAAATACGTCAGTCCAATGTTGACTGAGAACTTTTTTAAACAGAAGTTATACCAGAAAAATATCCACTATACACTTTATTTTGTTCATGTTTCTCTTGCTGATATAAAAAGGATATTCTAGTTCAGATCTAATATCTTCTAAACGATGAGAGAACTCGATCATGTCTTCTTCCTTATGCTCATTGAACACTTTCAACTGAATATCTAGTGCTTCATTCTTTCTACATTTCAATTGCTGCAAAGAAGAAACAGTAGAAAGGCTTGCAAAATTAATGTTTCCATATGTAAATAAACCTTATCTTTTTAATAACTTTCAAAAGTCTATGTTATCTTAAAGTTTGAAATTACAAGAACATGAGTTAAATATTCAAAAGGTAAACATGGCTTATGTCTGCCTTCACAAGTGTGTGCACAAGGGTCTGTCACATGTTCTAAATCAAAGTCCTAAAACACTGAGGAATCATCATAAAGTTCAGAGAGCACACTTCACCTTTTCATTCCTATTTTAAAGCTGATTCTCACAACTAACTGCTCGTGCCCAGACTTAATAAAATGCCTTTGAGAATAATTTATTAGAACTTGTTCTCCCATTCCCCCTCTCAGTCTCAAATAGTCCAATAATTTAAATACTAATGCAAAGACAAGACTGCAAGATGCTTACTGGCAATATCTCTTTCAATCCACTGCGCATAAATTCATTTCTGATGTGAAGCCTAAAATCCAAATCATCAGGAGATGTAACAAGAGCATTGATGAGCTGCATACAAGCTACCTGTAACAGAAGAAATATTAAACTATTTTATTTCTTAGATTTCAATATGCATCACAGTCAAAAAGACATAATGAACTACTAATTAGACACTATGTCATGTCTAATTTTCAATCTAGTGTAGTCTTATAATTAAGATACTTACATTTCTTACCAACCACATGAACTACAGATACTAAACTAGGTCACAAATTTCCATAAAAGTGAAGTATTTTCTCACTCCATTGAATTTTTGTCATTTCATACAAATAGCAAGCTCTTTTATTAAATGAACTTTAACACATAGTAAATACCTTGATAAGCATAATTCTCAATATATGAAAATCAATGTAAGTATACATTTATCTATACATACAGATAAAAAGTTAGTGATATAACAGAAATGATAAAGTCTGTGTGAACAATAGAAAACGTATTAAAAGACAAAATGCTGATTAAACTGGGCCTGAATAACAGAATAGGCTTTTTCCCCCTCTTTTTAAAAGAAGTCCTCCTTCTTTCAGTATACTGAGTGTCATAAAATACTTGACAGGGATCAGTACTTCAGCTCAAAAGCAAGCATCAGGTCAACTGCAGTGCCTGCATCAGTCTGTGGTTAACCAGTGAGTAGTCTCTCTTTCACAGAATCAAGAGATTTATCTGGAAAACTGACAGCCAGGAACAGCAGGAATTCACTGTTCAGATTCTCAAGCCTTTAGAACAATAGCAGATTATTATTAATCATAAACAAGGACCATCTAGGATGACAACAGCCATTATTTCCTTTTTTCCCTTTTTTTTTTCTTTTTTTTTTGATAAACTCTCTTTATGGTTTGCACCTCTTGCTTCAATGCATAGGAAATGCATTTCCAGCATTTTAAGGGGTTTATAAAAGCGCAAGTCAATTAGGATATGTCTTTTGGGCTAATATACTATGTAAACAAGTAAAGCAAACTGTTTAAATACTTCCTCTGCTGTAAAACCTTTTATCTTCTAGAAAATGATGATGTATTACGCTGTGGTCAGGCAAAAGGTGGTACTGGGAACACACCGTATGAGTCATCTTCAAAATACATTTAATTCTAAGTAATGGACTTGCATAGGGTTACCAGAAGAACTGGATAGCGAAGATACTTTGATACAGAATGTACAAAACAGAACAGCACTCATTAGGTTTACAAGAGGAACACGCTAAGATTAAATGATAACACAGACCACAACCATGATCATACATTTATCCTACTTCAAGGATTATAAGTATGAAAGCCGTTTCATACATTATTTTAGCTAAACTGTTATAAGGGTGCATGGCAGTCAGCGTAACTTAGGCCTACTTGACAGCAGTGCTAGCATACGTAGATGAACTTTAGTTAACACTATAGGAGAAGTGTTAACTTCTTAGCTTAGTTCTAAGAACAGAGAAGTAACAAGTGTGAACAACCTGTTAACGAACCTGAGAGCTCTGAACCTGTTGAGAAAATCGAGTTAAGCAGATTGTGAGCTCCAGCAGGTAGTTAGGGACCACGTGTTAGAATGAGCCCACTGGGCATTCTCCACCCAATCACGTAAATTATGGTGTTTGGAGTCACGTGAAGAGAGAACCCCAAGGGCCCCAAAAATCCACGCCAGGAGCTGGTAACATCTCTCCAACTTCCAGAGACGCCTGAGAGGACAAGGATGCTCAAGGAAGAATGGTGTAGCATGGCGTGGTTGGAACCACTGCACTGACCCATCTGACATGTCTTCTGGATAAAAGCTGCCGTGACAGCATCCATTTTTATATTACTCCATCATACAACACACCTTGCATCAAAAGTAACCTTAGAGTAACAGGAGAAGGGAGTAAGTTTTGCTCCTTCCCCTGCTTTGAATGAAGAACTGAAACTAAGTTCTATTGCCTCAGAACTTCTATGAAACTCAGTGCATGCAAATACCTAGATTTGCATAATAATAAAAAACTATTGCTTTTACTTTATTGATATCAATAGGACAAAGTACACTAAATTCAATTATTTAAATCAACAACATAAAAATGTTAAGACCGAATTCTGTAGCGTACTCCAGTCTTAGACAGTAATTATTCACGTTATGACATCTAAACAATCTAAAACAACACAAGGGGAGGAATGAAAGCTTTAGCTGATTGGACATGAAGCTCTATGAAAAAAAAAAACAAAAAAACCCCACAACATTTGAGGGACAACTTGCAAAAAGCATCTATGATTAACACATCTTTTTCCTCAAAGACAACAAAAGAATCACAGTATCATTTAGGTTGGAAAAGACCTTTAAGGTCATCGAGTCCAACCATTAACATAACACTTTCAAGTCCACCATTAAACCACATCCTTATATGTCACATCCACACATCTTTTAAGTATCTCCAGGGATGGTAACTCAAAGACAACCAGGTGAATCTGTAGGTTCAGTAAAAGATCATGGAGAAAAGGAGTACCCAAAGAAAACAAAGGCCATAGCACATTTTATCAAATGTTCTACTGCTATGTGAAAGGAGTTCCCACAGTAGAACAGAGACACAAACAGGTTAAAGGGTCGGCAGAAGAACTTAAAAAACAAAGCCAACAACGAGACGTCACAAGTGAGTATTCACACAAAAGTTCTGAAGAAAATTGAGGACAAAAGAACTTTCGTACTACCTATTGTATTTAAGTTCTTACTTAAAAGCATGTTGACATCAAAAGGAAGATGGCAGAAATTATATTATTATTTATAAGGACATTGTTCAGGAAGATCTGGACAACTACAGACTAGTAAGCTTGACTTCTCTACAGTGCAAATACAATGAAAGTATAATAGAGAACAAAATTAATGAGTAACACAAAGAAAAATGGAACATGAATAAATGAACAGTATGAATAAATGCAACATGACTTTATAAAGCAAAATCCTGTTTCACAAACCCATGAAAGTTGTTTGAAAGGCTTAAGGAGCAGGCAAGAACGCTCTAATTGGCTTAAGTCTGGACTTACGACAAAAAAATTTGTAAAATGTCAAAACCGTTTAGAAAAATTAGGAAACAGCATGTTAAGTAGCCAGATTCCAAAATACTACAAAATATTAAATACCTAAAATGCAACATAGAAAAGTAGAGGCATGGGATGCGAGCAGACACGTGTTAGCACTACTGAGAGATTAGACCATTAAGATTTCATTTAGAGTAACAAGAAATTATTGGCTTTAAATATAAGGTGTATTCCTTAGGTCCACAAACTGCACAGGTTGCAGTGTCACAATGTGGTGTAGAATTTGACCAGCTTCATCTGCAATTTGGATGCAACAAACGGTAGAAAATGTAGGCAAAACAGTTAACATTTAGTGCAACAATACCTTACAGAATATATTCTCTGGTTATCTAACTATGGGCTATATTCTTCATTCTTAAACCTTTTTTATTTGTTTTGGTAGGGGCCCACTTTACCAAACCATCCACTTTGTCAGTATTTGCGCTTTTCTTCAGCAGCCATGATGAAAACTTTTACTTCCCCTAATTTGGAGCCTATTTAGTTGAAACCTGTTATACCATCACCAATTTATCTCTCTGGAGTACTGAGTCTTTCATTCAGTTGCATTTTCTTGATTCAATTAGCTCTGCCATTCAAAACCAGTAATTCAGTACATTTACAGATGCCATCAACACCTGTACTTGTGTTAACATCAGTGAGGCATTTCAATGACTGTAGACTTCATTGGACAACACTATCACATAGTCAGTAATAAAGTACGGTACTGCAAGGTTACATTTACATTTCAAATAAAGTCAAACTCCACATTGTTTGATTACATCAGAATTGGAACTTTCATCATTGTTATCAGCAGCTTAAAAACACAGCGTATTTTCATGCAAAACTTTATGTGAACGGACTGTTAAGCAAGGTATCACCATTTATCACACTTGATTTAAACTATCAATGAAAAGGCAAATCAGAGACTGAACAAAGTATGCTACTGTGAAAATCCTGATCAACAGCAAACTACAGGTTTACCTTTGAGGTAGCAATGCAATTTAGATGAAAGGATGTCTACAGATGTAATTGCTGCCAAAAAAAAGTACTTTCTTTTAATTTGCCAAATCAACAAGGTACATGTGCACATGTGCTAATCAAATAGAACAGAGGCAAGAAAGGATAATAAAAAACACGAAACATATCAGTAAGAAGTACAGTTATTCTAGTACTTTAGTCAAATTTGATCAAGTGGGAATTCAATTGCAGTGCATAACCAGTGCATACATTAGCTTTCCTGGACAAAGAACTACTGGATTACATTAGCAAACTATTTCTATAGGAATCCAAAGACAAAGTAATAGCTAAAATTCCAAACAAAAACATCCAAACAGAATGAGAAAAGGTTATACGAGAGAAAGCAAACACAACTCTAGGCAAGGCATTGCTTAGAGATCTACCTTTGAGTAATTTGCTTTGTGAAAACTTAAAAAAAAAAAGATAAATACAACAGCAAAAACCCATTATTATAGCACGAACATTTAAAACAAACTCCAAATGAAACTATCATTCAATATCTAGCAGTTAACATGTAATACTTAAATCACACATGATCACAATAATTTGAAATTCATTCATTCGCTCAGAAGTAGACTGCAGCAAGATATATCTGTTAGGCAAGCGTAAAACCTGTAAAGAAAAGTGTTAAATTCTATCAAGAGGAGAAACAAGCTTGTGAACATTTTACTAACACTGCAGTCTAGAAAGTTAAGATTTTGGATGAATATGCCAAAAGCAAGAGAAAGCAAAAATACCCTTCTTAAGATGGATGAACAGCACCCAAGTGACTTACTAAAGGGCAGTTTTAACCAATAAGCCAGGGAAGATTCAAGAGCAAAGAAACTATTTGCTATTCCAAACTTTGCAGTTGGAAAAAATACATTAATACCACCCTGTATTTGACAATAAGTCAATTAAAAAAAGTAGCAAGCTTAGTTCAATTAGTGTCTGCATAAGGTGCGGGAATAAACTCAAACAGAATTCCAGAGTTTTCCAAGACAACACAGTTCAAGCTTCAGATAACTGCATTTAGATGCCTGTATGTACACAGATATCTAAAGTAGCTAGATGCATAGCTAAACTCACATTCTTGTTAATCAGTAGCCTACTAGATTATTCTTTAAAGTCCTTCTTTAAGATTCTGGATTCTAAAAGATCTTCTTTATGACACACATGGAGTGACCAGGGCACTCTAGGATCCATTGTCTATACTGAGTAGGGATCCAATTCATCAGCTTAAAGTAAGTAATACGTAGTAATACACAGTACCATTACAGCTGCTTCAGTGTGTCCCGTCCAGTTTACAAATGCCAATCCAGAAGGGTGGGAATCTCCTAAAGGAACCTTGTCATATCTACAGAGGCATCTGAAATGACATTTGAAGTTCACACGCAGGCAACTAAATCATGCCTTGGATTTCCATTGGTTATATTAGAGTCTAGACATCTAGCTCAAATGCTTGATGGGCTTGCTTACTTTTAGACTAAATCCCATTCAGCATCTTACATTGCCAAGAGAAAAATGTGCCACTTACTTGGAAAGCTCATTTGTTCCCAATCTACAAAGTTTTAAATAAGTCTGATATTTTACCTCCATCTGTGTCCATTTGTTTAGGAATAAAATCTCAACCACAAAAATGCCTCAGAAAAACAAAAAGTAAAATCTATCATGATTTTTTTTTTTAAATTACAAAGATAATGTATGTGACTTTTGCTTAGAAATACTAGATTATGACTTTTTCATCTTAAAGTAGTGCTAAATATGTTTAACTACATGCTTAAAAAATTCTGAACATTCAAATAGACTGGCATTTAAAATTATTAAATTACCAGAAAGCACTGCTGATTTCAGATCTAACAGTAGTCAAACAACGAGTTTGTTCCCTGCTTCTAGAGTGTGGCTACTAATCAAAGAAATGGAGTAGAAATAACAGATATGGTAATTTCTTCCACAAAAAGAGATTTCCCTGTCTCTAATGCCGGTAATAAAGGGTCACACTAAAGAGAAAACGGAGTCCAAAGAGTTGAAAGAACTTCTTAAAAGAGAAAGGAGGCTACAGACAAGTAATTTTTTTCTTCAAGTGCTCATCTCTACATGCATTCATACTACACACAATTCCAAGGAGTATCCACTCATAATTATTTCTTTAATGTTCCTAATTAAGAAAAAATTGAAAAACAATTATCCCAAATGTAATCTCACTCCTTGACAATTCTTAAAGTAGGTAACGCTTCAGCAAAATGCCTGTGACACTCCAGCTGACAGCTCTATAAATGTCACCTCTTGGGGGACAGAACAATCAGTCACTGCTTGCATTTCAGATGAGTGGACCCTAACTGCATTCTTCTACGCTCAGCTTGAGTAAGATTCTGTAAACAGACTGACAGCCTTTTGAATTTTCAGCCATGGACACAAGGTGGGAAAGCTCTGTCCGTATCAAGAAGAGATATCTCGTCTTCAATAAATGAAGAGGTACTTCTGCTGAGGTAGCAAGAGGTTTAGTTAAGACAGGTAAGTTAGCTTCCTTGGAAGGCAGAAGTCATCATGAGCAAAACGTTCTGGGCAAATGGTCGATATCTAAAGCCAACTCATGAAGAGTTGTAGATTCTGTAGGTGGAGGTATTTTGTCAGTCTGCCCTTCAGAAGATGCCTGAAGAAGTGAAATTATTTTAGACTCTAACAAGAAAAGGCATATTGTAATACCAAGTGCCCTAGTGTACCTTCTAAAATTTTGTTTTGGTGCTGAGGATTGCAATTTCTAAGTAGTCTTTCCTGAAGGGCACCTCTAACCCAAACAGTAATTACATCTTGAGAGTATCCTGCTTTTTACAACAGGCATGCAGCAAAGGCACTTTCCTTTCTTCAGGGAAAAGCCAAGAGCAAATCTTTCACTTCACCTGGCAGTCTGATCAGATGCTTCCTTCCCTTCTTCATCTCTGAAGAACTGCCACTAAGTATAGTCCATCACATTACTTTTCAGAGGGCTTTTGCATCTGTGAGTATATTCCATCTCAATCACAGAATCATAGAATGGTTTGGGTTGGAAGGGACCTTAAAGATCATCTCATTCCAACCCCCCTGCCACGGGCAGGACACCTTCCACTAGACCAGGTTACTCAAAGCCTCATCCAACCTGGAATGCTTTTAATGTTCTGCTGCCACATGGTAGGGAAATCTACAATACTTGACTTTGCGTGTTTATCTAAGATATGGGCATATATTGATGCATGCACACACACCATTTTTGGTAGGGAAGAACTTTGCATGGATTCATACATTAACCTGGAATGTTAGAACTTTGAATGCTTTCCTCCATGAGAAACTAGACCAATGAGATCAGATATATTCTGCTAAGTGAGAAGTTACAGCTCAAAATACTAATCCCTTGTGATTCTAACCAGGGATTTCTTTCAGTTACAGGATGCATTTTCTGAGGATTCCACAGTCTGTACTTTAAACTTGCATCTTCCCCAGTTGAAGACCAGACAGAATATACCTAGCCCTTTTCTGGTGGAAAATGTCAGGTACATCTCAGTAGCTCAGAGCAGCTTTTTCATTGCATAGACAAGACAATCAATGCTAACTATGTGGCATCATATCATATCTTGCGCATTTGAATAAGAGGAACTGCTTTACTTTTCTCACTTTTACTGCAAGTATGTGTTTGTAGAAGAGTCTGTTAAAATGATGTATATTTAGTTAAATTCTGCTTGCCAGTATTGAAGTGGCTGTAGATTTGGCTTTGGTACAGACACTACATTGATGTTCATCAATTATTTACCCTTGTTAAAGGCAAAAAATTCTTACTAATAACTTTGAGATGTACCATCAACATGCATGTACATTTACATGGATCTTAAATAAATACCAGTCTCTACATTTAGGTAAGGTGAGCTTTGCTCCAATTCATCCTATTACATATGCAGTTATGGAAAGGATCTCATTAGCACAGAACAAACAAGAATCACCAAGTGATCCAGCTAACCAAAATATCACAGACCGTACTATCTCACATTCTCATACTATTAGATGAAAAAAAAAGATTAAATGGCATTCCCTAACAACTAAAAATACTGAGAGGATGAATACATAATACCTTTTACTGTGTCACAAAAAACACTTCTCCTCAGACAGACGTGAAGCACCTGCAGTTTTCCACAGGGATGATCAGTGTTCAAGAACTTAATTGAAAGAATTGCACCTTTGCTTCAACGTTGCACCTCTTCTCAGTTCTAACTGGAAAACTAGAAGGAGCTTGCATCTGCAACTAGAATTGTACAGAAGAACAGCACTCTTCCACTAGTTAAACTGCCTGCTTGATGAAAGACGATGATTAGAGAGTAGAAGCATTCAATTCTACAAAGAGAAGAACTGGGCAACACACAATTTTTTGTTGTTGTCATCATTGTCTTAAATGCATAAAAATGGGTTGTGTCAGAAAAGCTGTATTTCCTGCTTCCATGAATTGAACAACAAAAGTATTAGACTTTTTCAGTTGTCATCATAAATATACAAGATAACAGATTGACTTGTATGCAGTTTCTTCAGCACAGGCTTAAGATGTTAAACTACATTTACTTTAACAAAACCAGGAACTCAATATTATCATAGAATACCAGGCTGGAAGGGACTCCAAGGATCATCTGGTCTAACCTTTCCTGCCAAAAGCGCAGTCTACACAAAATGGCCCAGCACCCCGTCCAGCTGAACCTTCAAAGTGTCCAATGACGGGGAATCCCTGCCCAAATGATTCCACTGGCTGATTGTTCTCAGCATGAGAAATGTTCCTCTTGTGTCCAGCCGGAATCTTCACAGCAGTAGCTTGTACCCATTACCCCTCGTCTTTTCCACCTGACTCCTTGTAAAAAGGGAGTCTCCATCTTCTCTGTAGCCACCCTTTAAATACTGGAACATGGTGATAAGGTCTCCCCTAAGCCTTCTTTTCCCACGGCTGAACAAACCCAGTTCTCTCAGCCTTTCCTCCTATGGCAGGCTTCCCAGTCCTTTGATCATGTTTGTGGCCCTTCCCTGGACCCCCTCCAGCCTGTCCACATCCTTTTTGTATTGTGGGGACCAAAACTGCACACATTATTCCAGGTGTGGCCTGAGGAGTGCTGAGTAGAGTGGGATAATGACTTCTTTCTCTCTGCTGGCGATGCCCTTGTTGATGCAACCCAGCAGCCTGCTGGCTTTCTTTGCCCCTGCAGCACACCGTTCACTCATAGCGAGCGTGTTGTCCACCTGGGTCCCCAGGTCCCTTTCCACAGAGCTGCTCCACAGCAACGTAGGATCCCAGCCTGTGCTGCGCTCCTGGATTATGTCTTCCCAGGTGCAAGACCTTACATTTGTCTTTGTTGAACTTCATGAGGTTCTTGTCAGCCCACTCCTCCAGCCTATCCAGGTCTTCCTGAAGGGTGGTGTGGCTCTCCCTTCTGAAGTGTCCACTTCCCTATTCACTTTGGTGTCATGACCAGACTTCATCAGGGTACACTTGATCCCATCGTCCAGATCACTTATGAAGACGGTAAACAGTGTTGGGCCCAGTATTGAATCCCAAGGGACCCCACTTGTCAGAAGTTGTCAGTTTGAAAAGGAGTTATTTATCACCACGCTCTGGGTGCAGCCTGTCAGCCAGTTCCCTGCCCACCATACAGACCACTTCTAGACCGTAACACATCATTTTCTCGAGGAGGAAGCTGTGGTGAACTGTGTCAAGAGCCTTGGAAAAATCCAGGTAGACAATGCCCACCACTTGCCCCACATCAACCTAGCAGGTTACTTTTTCATAGAAGGTGATCAGATTTGTCAAGCAAGATTTGCCCTTGGTGAATCCATGCTGGTTTTTCCCAAACATGTGCTTCATTTGACTTCTGATAGCACCCAGGAGGATTCATTCCATAACTTTCCCAGGGACTGAAGTAAGACTGAGGGGCCGATAATTTCCTGGGTCCTTCTTTAAGCCCTTCTTGTAGATGGGATGACATTAGCCTTCTTTCAGTCTTCTGGGATGTCCCCTGATCACCATGGCTTCTCACAGATTATGGAGAGAGGCATCTCAATGATGTCAGCCAGTTCTCTTAACATCCTCAGGTGGATATTGTCAGGGCCCATCGATTTGTAGGGATAAAGCTCCTGCAATAGATCACAAACCAGCTCTTCCTTCACTGACAGTAGATCTGTGTTTACACCAACCTGGATTGTTGTTCCCAAGGCCTGGGGTCCAACAGTGCTGGTATACACAAAGGTGAAGAAAGCGTTGAGAACCGCTGTCTTTTCAGTGTTGTCAGTGACTAATTCACCTCTGCTGTTTAACAGCACGCCAATATTTTCCTTCTGTTTCTGCTTGTTGTTTACGTATCTGAAGAACCCTTTCTTGTAGTTTTTGACATCTCTTGCCAATTCCAATTTGAGTAGAGCTTTTGCTTTTCTGGCTCCGTCTCTGCACACCCTGGCAATGCCCTTGTAGTTCTCACCAGGTATTTGTCTGCTTTTCCATCTCTGGTACACAAGAAACTACTGGCTGTACTTAGATTATCAAACTATGTTCACCAATCTTGTCTTGAACCAAAAACATTTAAGTATGCTTTCCATAATTTTGGATATTATGAAAGATAAAAGGAAGAATATCCTTTGCTTGCAACAAATGCAAAAAGTAGATACATAGAGCTTTCATTAAAAATACAAAAATCATCATATTGAGGCTTTTTATATATTCAGCCTTCAAGTAACAGAAACGTTAGTCAATTCAAAATTGAAAAGGTCAGTTGTTAGTGTCAGATTGAACTGCCTCAAAGCAAGCCTACATATATCAAGCAGATAATCAAGGCAAGTATGCCAAGTAACTGACAACTGTAAACTTTTGTCTCATTAAAACGCTGTCAAATTAACCACCAGGTCAATGTCATTGTTATACAAGTTTACAACTGATTCACTTGAGGAACCTTGATTTTTCTGGTCTTAAAAAAAACCTAAAACCGTAGCAATCATTTGTGGAATCTGAAAAAGAAAAAAAGCCTTTCAGCAGAAAGAACATGTTCAAATGGAAATTTAATTCAAAAAAAAAAAAAAAAAAGAAGAGAACTTTCTTTAAAAGTTTCTGTGTCTACATGTCTACATAAGATACAGCAAATGAAACAGCAAAATGTTACCTATTTTCAGGAACTTTAGGGTAACACTCTCATTAAAGCCAAATTAATATATGTAGCTTAAGTATTACAATTGTAACATCTAGAATAGACTCTCAGTTTTAAAAATGCTCCTATCTTTTGTATCAGAGCATAACAACATACCAAATGGAGGCATAGCACAATCATGAGAACGCATAACTAGTAGAAAAGTACTTGTTTAATATCTGAAGAGTGGTCCTAGAAAAATAAAAGTTGTTACTGCAACAACTCGGCTGGAGTTTTCTGCCCTGATTCAGTCATCTCATCAGTGGTATCTCAATAAAGCAGTTAAGCACTGTAAACAGTGACTATGAAAGTGCTCGTGGTTATAAGAAAGATCTAAGTGGTTAGAGATAATCAGCTATGACCTTTTTTCCCCTCCATATCCACTGTCTCAACTGCCATTAATATTGGTATCTACTTCTTGAAGGTGTTACTTACCAACAACTGTTTACAAGGGATTATAATTTCTGAAGCCTATTCCCAAATGTTGATTCTGAAAGAGCTACTGTTTATCTCCAGTTTAATCTGCAAGGTACATTTATACATTTAGAGAGGCCCTTATGATTTTTTTTTAAATTTTTAAAAGGGGGAAATGGGCAAAATGCCCATTTGGGTACCCAGCATGGGTAAAGGGAGAAGTACATAGGATTAATTTAATTTACCTGGTCCTTCAAATAAAGCAAGGAGATTTTAAGGCAGTCTTCATGTCCTTTTTGAATTGTATAGAACAGGGACTTATAGATAGCTTTTTCCCTCGTATTAAATCTAAGCACATGCAAATATATCCAACTCCTGAAAATTCAGGATCATGTTTGGAAGCCTAACACTCAAAACAAAATGCTGTTAATTTCAGGACTCTGAATCCCTATAAGCTAATAAAGAATAGTCAGAGAAGTGCTGCTTTTCACACTTGAAAAATTCAGGCATCTCATATAAGTGCTGTGATGGACCTTGAAGTTCCCAAACTTTTATGTGCTTTATAGAGAATACAGGCTTTTAAATTCTCTTAAATTAGATACAATATCCTGAAACTGGAAAATATAATTTCCATTATCTAAATCATTCCTTTACTGAATCAAAATATTTTTTAAAATTTTACTGATATCCATATTCATGCCAAAGAAAGAAGCTGTTCAATCAATATAAAGAGACACCGAACGAACATTATTCAACATTAAAACTAATTTCTACATCTGATTTTTTTCTTTTAATTCTTTGACTGATTATATTTATGAATAAAATTTTCTTAATATATTATACATACATTTTTACCTTCTTTATTACACTAAAACAATAGAAATAAGCATAACAGGAATTCATCAAACTTTTCGTGTTTTTCAGGTTGGTCAAAGAAAACCACAATTTTTTACTTATATCATGTCCCAATTTCAAAGTAAACTAAGCAAGTAAAAGAAGCAAACCAAAAAGGACTAAAAACCATGCAAACAAGAAGAACCCCAGATGTAGTGAGCCAAATGTTATACTGTCCTGAAAGTCTGACATGCCTAAGCTTGCATGCCTTGCACTGCCTACCATCTCAAGGATGCTAAAATCTGGAGGAAAAAAATAGAAATCCCACTGCATTGAAATTTGTTAACTGCACATCATTCATCTTGAAATCTAAATGAAATAGATACCCCAAAGGAGAACAGAAATATATGAGACCATATATTTAAATTTAATACTGAGGAACTACAATGATCCCTGCAAAAATACCTAAGGTAAGAAACTGCTACTACAAGAAACTCATGTCTAATCTGGAAAATGCAGACCGAAAAGCCTAGGACAACAAGAAATTTGTTGCCTTACAGTCTACTCTTTCCTTCTGCAGTCCTTTTCCAGTCCCACTGTAAATTAAATTCAAAGCTTTTTCCCCCCTCTCCTTGCTAATCTTAACTGTAGGCTGAGCCTTACACAAAGCCTCCCAGCCACTGCCCAATGAAAAAATGTATTACTTCACAGTTCTCCTTACAGACTCTTTCCAGCCCCACTCCAGCCTTGCCAATATAATGTTTCCTTTTTGACCCTCAAAGGAAACCACTGTGATTCTCAATACATTAACAAAATACACAAATCTGAAAAAAAGGGAAAAAGACAAATCTTTCTTCACTAAACCAGAATCAACATCTTCTTTATGAAACCAGTATCAACCTGATATACTTTTCAAAACAAACAACAAATGAAATATAAGCACAAACAAAATATCCTGTGTTTCCAGCCAATAAAATTATTGCTAAGGGAAGAACCTTTTTGACCCTGAGGCTGACCGTCTGAGGTTCCTAAGCAACTTTGACTATCATCATTGGTAATGGAGTGCAGTACGCATTACAGGCATTTAGAAATCTTCAAGGTTGAAGCAAAGGAAGGAACTAGAGAATCCATAAATTCTTTGATTTAGTTTTCATTCAAAACTTTTTAACTCAGTGTAATAAATCCACGCTGAGATAAACAAACATTTACAAGAGTTAAAAAAAAAATTCAAATTAAAGAATTGTCCTTCCCTCAGTCATCACCTAACCTAACAAATTACAACATGGCTATCTATGTATTCCTACTGCCAGAAAACTGAGCAGTAATTCAAAGCTGAATTTGTCCTATAACAGTAACTGATTCCCCCTATTGCTATCAGATCTCTTGCTCAGGACAGAGAACACAGGGATGCCTATGCACACTACAAGAAAAACAAACAAACAAACAAAACAGAAGGCAACCATTTCTCAAATCACAGTAACTGAATTTAACTGATTTTATGTTGGATAGTAACTTCCTGTCGTCTTTATCTTTTATATGGTATTCCCTTGACTTCAGCTTAGCACTTTTAGAATGTGTATCTTAGAATACACTTCAGAAAATAAAGTATTTTGGTAATGATTTTCACAATACTGGATTAAAAAAAAAAACAAAAACCACACACAGAGATTATTTACACAACAAGTTATACTACAAATTAATATTTAGACTACTAAAGAGAGTTAGAGAGCAAGTTAGAAAAAAATAAAAAAGGGAAATAATTAACTGTAACTGTAAAAAGCTCTGTTCTAGAATAAAGAGGTATGAAGTCACATAACAGGAAGCTGAAGATGGGAGCATTAAGGGATGCCATCCAGAGGGACCTTGACAAGCGGAAAAAGTGGGCTTATGAACCTCATGAAGTTCACCAAGGCCAAGTGCCACATCCTGCATCTGGGTCGGCACAATCACCAGTATCAGTGCAGACTGAGTGATGAATGGATTGAGAGCAGCCCTTCAGAGGAGGACTTGGCAATATTCATAAATGAAAAATTAGGTATGAGCTGGCAACATGCACTCGTAGCCCAGAAAGACAATCGTATCCTGAGAAGCCTGAGAACCCTGGAAGTGTTCACGATCAAGTTGGATGGGACTTTAAGCAGTCTGACCTAGTGAAAGATGCCCCTCCATGGCAAGAGGGTGGGAACTAAATGATCTTTAAGGGTCCCTTCCAACCCACACCATTCTATGATTAGAAGACAGAAAAAGTAAGAAAGCAGGGACAATTTTTCAAAAGAGAATTCTGTTGTTACTGGCATAATTTAATTACAAATGATTCTCCACCTTCAAATATTTCTTTATCATTAGCTTTTCTGTGAGACAGACGAAACAAACAGCAATCTTTACTGTCAGACATGGACTATTTAATACAAAAGGTGACAGCGGAGTACCACGATGGTTGCTTTCAGACTCGAGATTCATCTTTTACCATTTTTGTAATATTCACAAGGAATTAAAATTATGAACAGCGTTCAGTTCAACTGAATCACATGAAAATCAATACGAGTTAACATTTACACTCTTAGACAAATGATTTATAACGGTCGCTCAAATGCTCTACAGTACTTTGTGTCTTTCTGTGGTAAACTCGATACACAACTGAAACAAACTGAAAATTGAAAATAAGGTGAAAGATTTCGTTCTTCAGACTTTCTGGGTACAATTTTATGAAATCATGAAGTGGGCATGAGGGACAGATTTTCTGCTGAGTTAAACATTAATAATAAAAAGCAGTTGCCTAAAAGCTTGCTTTTTTACTATTATTAATCTTCAAGTTTCACCAAATATCACCAGAAGTGAAATAATCTTTTTGCATCTGAATATGAGACTCAAATTTATACTGCCTTTTAAAATAAAGCATAACTCACCAAGTCCGTAAGATACGGGTGAATAGAAATCAACAAATTAACCAGCAACACCCCCATGTTTCTCAACGCTGATTCTTCCCATGATGCATTTTAAAAGACAGTATTATGAACATTCCAAAATTTGACCCTTACTTGAAACAGTATCCCACCTCTTTTATTGTAATGACTTGTTCAGTACAGAAAAATAAGTAGCTTCAATTTTACTTGTTGCAGAGGTTTGCGAAAAAAAATTTGCTTACTTGCAGTTGAACGGAGTTATCCTGAAGACCTTCTACAATAGGAGAGAATCTATCAACATTCCTTTCCTCTGCTGCTGCTGTTATAGCTTCCAAAATTTTTTCAAGGCTATAAGAAAAGCATTTAACTCAGGAAAGATACTTAATCTTGCTGTTCATTTGTTATCTGAAGAGACACGTTGCCAAAGTGTTTACCTGCCTCCATTTCTTGCGTACAAATTTAGGAGGTTTAAGCATTACTTGTTTCTTTTGGAGACTTTCATAGCCAAAGAATGACTTCCTGGATTACAATGGTTAAGATACCTTAAAAGTAATGCTAAAAAATTTTAAGCAAAAGAATGACTGCATGACTACTTCCATCTAATCAGTAATTCCATATGTCAAAAAGAAAACTCATATTGAGAGGTTCATAATAAAAAAAAAAAATCACAGACAAAGTTATTCTGAAAACTGGCAATATAGTACGGATATTACTTTCAAACCTAAGGTGAAAACTTTAGCATTTCATTCAGGTAAACTATAATTTTGGATATCATAACATTACCTTACTATCTCTGGCTAAATACAGTACTTACATGTTTTCCTCTCCAACAATGCACATTGCAGAAAGGAGTTTAACTATATCCGTCATCATGTTAGTTTGCTTGGGATCGATTGCTTTGATCAGCAACAAAAGGCTTCTCTCTTCTCCCAAAATTCTTTCCAATCCATACTAAACAACAGAAAAACAGTTCTAAGGAGAGCTGGAGGGAATCCAAATGACTGTATTGAATATCTAGTAAAAGACAGCAACAGTTCCCTCAAGTAACTACTTAAAATGACATTTAAGACTGTCAAACACTTAATTAAAAAAATTAAATGAGAGAAAAGTCCAAAACAGGTCACTTATACTGTAATACGGGCATACATCAGCATCAAAAGTTTATGTTATTCTCTGAGTTTATTTCCACAGAGAGGAAGTAGTAGCAGAAAGAACTTCAAACCACGGCTGAGCAACACACTGCTTCTCCAAATCGCACAGGCTTATACCCACTGATCATGTACATTATCTGATCGAACTGCAGTAATTTAGATTAAATAAATCCCATACCTTATTATTCATGAAGGCTCTCAAACACTGTATAACCTTGTGCTGACTCCTCTTCACAACTTTGTCCTGGCTGAATAAATAAAAAAATTAGTGTAATTAAGCGCTGTTTACATATTAAGAAAAGCTGGCAATTTTATATTAAATTATCCTTACATTTTTGTGTCAACCAATCTTTCCAAAACATCCAACAGCAGCCCCAGACCTTCTCGACCAAAGTTTTCAACCCAGCTAGGGAGAAGGAAAAAAGACATTAAAAAAATTGACATCTCAAAGACTAATTACACTGAATGAAAACTGTCAGCATAAATAAAAGCAGTATAACCGGATCATGTTAAAACCCAAAACTGACTCTTTACTCAACAAAAGATCAAGAGGCATTCCATTCACTCATTGAAGCTTGACGCAATTAGACAACCTTAAATTAAAAAAAAAGATTTAAAAAAATTGAGTAGCCATTAAGTTTAGTAATTTTAATTTTTAAATTAACAATTATACATTCTTTGGCATAGAACTGTAATTAAAAAAAACCCTTGCTAAGGAAGGGAAATAAAAAAACCCAAATTTCTACTATATGCTGCTCTAAGGCCTCCAGGAAAGGTCAGAATCTAACTATAAATGGCTGAGAAGGAAGGAAAAGTCTAAAGGAATTGCAGACGTGGCTGTCAGAGATACTAATCCACAGAAATATCTCCAAGTGAACACAACAAAAATGTAAAATTTCAGCTGTTGCCACAGCTATCTGTCAGTGAGGTTAAACCTGGGCATGTTATTTCTACATGAGACAGCTGCTTCACAGTCCTGTTTACTATTGTTCAAAACCCCTTGACATCAAATACAAGTAACTCCCTGACTGACAGCAGTACCGAAGCTGGTAGCTGTTGGTCTTGCTGAAACTATGATGTTTGATCAATTAACAAACGATAAAGTTCATAGACAACACTGTCATTCATAGTCAGAAGGAAGATTTTACTCTTTGGTCTTCATTGTCTGTGTAAAGCACAGATATTTTAAACTTCAAACAAAATCCCACTGGAGGAATGAGAAGTTGGCTGCAAAGGCAACAAAAATACATACACAAGCAGAGAAACTGTAGAGACTATTTTCCCAGGAAATTCCTTTTATAAAGGGTGAAGTTATAACATTCAGTTATGGAATGAATTCACAAGTACTTCAATGCTCTTCTCTTTCCATAAGATGCAGGAATATTTCCTGACATCTTTAGTCAACTTTCTATGCCAATTCCATAAGTCCTTGGATTTCTTATTATTGTATTTGGCCAACAAGACAGAAAATTATTTCATAATTGGTATCTCTTCCATACTTTTTCCACTTCTAAGTTTTTATCTATTCACTGATTACAACACAGTCTCTATTTAGAACAGACATAGTTAGCATGATGATGTAATACTTTTAACCATCTTCATCATTAAAACATGGATTCTGTTGTGGTTATAGTACCATAATTTCTGTGCATTCTTTAAATTATTCGTCAAAAAAGCCTAAGCTGAGGAAACCTGTTGTGTATTAAAAAAATAGTCTTTTACATAAAAAGGAAGCATCCATTCTGCAACATCAGAAGTTCAACATCAAGACATTGATCAGAATTAGTAAAAAATTACAATGTTCACTTTGCTTACATTATAATCTCTCCATTGTTTTCTCTGTTTTCTCTACTTACGTGCCAGTCTACACATTGAGTAAAATTTATTTATCATCACTTTTGAATACTAACTAGAATATTTAGATACTCCTGTAATGGTGCAACGCTCGTGAGAAGTAATAAGCTATTCTGTTGGGAATAACACAAGGGAGATGCAATAGCTCTTCTGAAATACACAGTGCTTCCAATACCATCACAGGATGGGATTAAACAGTTCTTCGTATCTGCTAGATACAGAACTGGAACGGACTTAAAATTACAGAAGAGAGAACCAGATCTGATGCTTTTTTGTTTTTCCCTTATAAGTAAATATATCTGAAAATGGATTTTCTCCTTCCTGGATGAGTGTTTCATTCTGAAACAAATTAGGCAAATAGCTGTCAACTGGTTTTGGTATAACTGGCCATATGTGACCTAAAGATGATCCTACTAGACATTTCTTAGCACATTTTGTCTTAGACAGAATTGTGTGCAGACACTTTGTCATATATCCAGTAGCTAGCTGAGGCTGCTGAGAATGATCAACCACCTAATATACTGTTGCATTATTACTGCCCTTTCCTCTGCTTCCATCAAAGAACAAAGATTACTTACACTATCCAGAGGAAACACTCCACTTTTTGTCAGTCTGACAAAATACCAAGCTATCAGTATCCCTATTTTCAATTTATTTAAAATGTCCTTAGTGAAAAGAGCCAAATCTGTTGCAACTATTATACAAAAGGAGAACAAATAGTTGTAGATAATTAGTTATCTTTAATACTGTGTACAGCTAGATCACTAAACCACTTTCGATGAAATGTGGTGGTAACTCTGAGGTAAGCAACACCCTGTTTATTTATCTGAAGAATAGTGATACATTTTCCTTTTGAGGCTTTCTTTTTATACTGTTGGAAAATAAATAGCACTTTTTGCAGTAAGCCATAGATTTCAATACATTTTCCTAAGTACCAGGATCAAACTACTTAATAACACTTGCTTCAGATTTTCTTTGTGAACTAAAAATACATCTTACAATAATGACTAATTGAAAACGATGTTGTAGAACATTCTGTTGCATCAGAAACTGAAATGTCAACAGGTTTAAAAGTTGACTAAAGTATAGTATTTGGAAAAACAGCAAAAACCCCTAAATTATACATTGTCAAAAATATCACAGCCCACAAATGTGAAGATCTTCAGGGTAGATCCAATCTAAATTTAATTCTCATCCTGTTAAAAAAGCATAAAATCCAGAAGTTTTATCAGTTATTTCTCATTGTCCATGTCCATATGAAGCTGGAGTTAAAAATTATCATGCATTTATAGCAGCTGGACTGGAGTTCAGTATTTATGTGTCAAAGCAAGTTCTTACTCAAAGAACTGGCTGCTGACAGGGAAATCAAGGTCACCAGTATCTGCACCCAATGAACATCAACTGTTGTTACTCATTTGAAAGAAGGGGATGTGGTTTAAAAATTTTCACTCCACAAATTTTTAGTATGAAGAACAGCAAGCCACTGTTAACATTTTTGCTGGTTTTGTGTTTAAGCCCTATGGAAGAATTTAGTTTTTTACTAAGGATATTTTAAGTGAAGTCTATTTTAAAAGTCTTCTTCAGCACCACTCAATACACCAGAAGACTGTTTCAGAACCTGTATTGGTTGCCATCCTTCTTTCAGTAGACTAAAATGTGTTCATGGACAAGTAGTAGAGAGGGGTTTTTTATGAAACTGCTGCCTACTTAAATACCTCTTCTCTGGTATTTTTGAAACCCACAGTCAGTCTTCTTCCAATTCAAACCTCTCAAATTCAGATCTGTTCTTAGGCCATAAGTACATTAACTTAATAATGAGTTTCAGTCCAATGCAAGCATTAGAGTTCTTTTATGTTATCTCTTACATTCTGCTTAATGTTTCAAACTGAAGTTAAATTTTAATAAATTACGGTCAAGTTAGGACTTAAATTCAACTGTGACATTTTCTACCTACCATAGTTTATAATTGACTGAACAAAGTTAAAGCCAGCATTGCAATCCAGGACTATTAGTACCAAGAAGCTAAAGAAACTAAACTCTCAAAAGTAACAACACAATACTTTGATAGCCACAATGCATCATACCCTTCTAGCATGCTTTGAAGGACTGACATAAAATACACTAAGCTTATGAAAATGAAAACATTTGCTTTTCTATTTCTCCACGCATAAAAGCACTCGGTCTTTTCCCTGTACTCGTAACATATATCTACAGATTTCTAATCCTTTCCTTACTCAAAGCGAAACATTTGTGAAAACCTACTTAGTTGAAAACTTCATAATATTTAGGTGCTGTAAAACTTCTAAGTTTCTGTACTTTCTTCTTCCACGGAATAATGAACACCAGACTTTTGGTACTGATCACATGGACTGTCAGAACATCAGTCCAGTTCAACTTGCGTTCTCTATCACACGTCTGAAGTATAGACCAATGCCATTCTCTTACAGCTGGCCTCCACACTCTTTCCTTTGATACCATTTCCCCACCTTCCTCACCTCTTCATGTCTTATCACACTGTACAGTGTTGGCAGGCATAACTACCACCTCACCAAGATCATGGGGTTTGGTTTGGTTCAGTTTTTTGGGGGAGGGGGATTAACTTTTCTCTTGGTATGTGGGGAAGGGGCAGTAAAGGGGATCACATATGAAAAGATGAAACTCTCCAGTCATATCAAAAACAGGAGAGATTGCTCTGAACTTAAGTTGTCACATATTTCGTGCATTTTGTGTTTCTATTTCCACATGCATATTAACAAGCAAACTTTTCTTTGTAAAATCAGCATTAAAAAAAACTTCTCTGGGGTTGTGGGTCAATACTATATCAACAAGTAGCTTCACATTCATGGAGGAAGTGCATCTTCCATAAAATCCTCTCAGAACAACTCACGTTAACGTAAAGCACGTTTTTTCCTATGTGAACAATCCAATTCAAAAACAAATCAATAGAAGGAAAGAAGCAAACATCCCTACAGAAGACCCACATCCACAACTCTGCCAAACTAGATGCAAAAAGAAGTCATCTAATCCTTTTTTAAATGTGTCCCATCAGAAGCATCCCCAACATATAATTTGCATTATTTTGAACTAAACCCAAAACGGTTTCCCAAAATCCTGTGTTCAACCATTGGCTTGAACAGGAACTCTAAAACAAAAGATTGCAAATAGAGTAGAATAGAAAAAAAAATATAAGTTAATAAAATAAAGCCAGCATCCACAAATCAAGTTGCATGGATCAAATCAAAATCAAACATAAAGATTGATACCAGTGCCAAGAGTTGTGATTACTGAAGAGTTAGCCTTTTTTTTTTTTTTTTTAAAAAAAAACACAGGCAAACTAATGTGCTCTCTTCTGTATAGATAAACCCTGCAGATGCAGCAAAAATTACTAGAAGACGGTAAGGAAGAAAGCCTAAAGCACACTGGACATAAGGAGGAGCACACAATTAAAAATATACCTGTTTTCTGGCTAACAAATTTACACTAAGGTGCCTATTTCCCATCATTGATCACTGACAAAGTTTAAAGAGTTAAGAGAATATTTCAAAAATAAAAAAAACTTTTGACTATTTAGCACTAGAAAACACAGCAACTGCTCTGCACTTAACTTCTTTTACATTCTCTTAGCATTACCTTGTACAGATCAGTGAACTCTGCAGAAAAATAGATCTACAGAAGATACATAATCAATTAAAAAAAAGAGGAAAAAAAGGCACAATCATTCACTAATGCATACACATTCATTACCTGGAAAACCTTGAAACATGCACATCTACAGATCCATTAATTTTAATCCATTAAGAAATAAGAATATAATTAATCTTTGCAATATGTGTTAATGATGTTACCTGACAGGATTACTAGTCAAGGACACACGGAGAGATTCTAAGCAAGTGACTAGTCTTTCATCTGTTGACCCAGATTTTAATTCCTGAATAAACTCTTGGGGTGAAATCTTCCGACTGTTCTTGAGACTTCCCTGAAATACAGAAAATACATTCATTTTTTATTTGGCGCATATAGAACTTGAACTGATTATTAATGACTAACCTTCATTTCTGTTTCTTGAAAAAGCAGGGAAAAAGATATATCATTTAGTCCTAAACCTGTAACTCTTTGCTGTCCATCTACTATACATGCTAAATAATGACTAAATTTTTGTCAATTTATGAGCAAATTTATAATCACTAGTCAAAAGCAGGAGGCATTGTATGTAGAAACCTATCATGCACACTCAGTAAAATACAATTTTTGTACTTAATGAATTCTGTTTATGCATTTCAAATATCTTGATTTTCAATACTTAACAGAAGAAAAAAAAAACACCACAGTTATGAGATGCTCTAAAGACATCACAGGGCACATGCCCAGAAGAGTGACTGCAGTCACATAAGAATACAGAGGGAAGGATCAGTGCACCAGAAGACTACTTGGGATGTTAATGTAGTAACTTAAGCTTTTACAGATAATGTTGTAAAATGCTTTTCCCTTTAAGATCCTTCAGATGAGGAGTATATGAGACTGGGGTTATAAAAACAGACTAGCTTTAGTCCTTAAAGCCAAAGCAAAAGAACTTAAAAAATACAAAAAATTTTTTAAAAAAAAGACATTATACTTTTTTAGAACCACTGACATTCTAAAGATAAATCCCAACTCCTCATTTGTTGTATCTGCCATCTGTAAGAATGCAATGCAACACAAATATGACTATTGATGCAATAACATAAAGACACTTACTCAGCCTTCAAGTCTGGACTTTGCCTTGCTTTTTGGGTTTTGCACTTTTTGGCAGGTGGGGAGGCAAATAGGGATATGGAGAACAGGGAGACAGAAAGGAAAATGCAATGGCAAGGTAATGCAGCACTGCAGAAGTATTTTGTGCAAACAAAATATTTTCTGTCACAAGGAATATAGGTTGAAAGACACTGACTTCAACTGATCATTATATCTGTGGTGTCAAATGTTGCTTAAAATAAACGGATGATTTTACCGGAAGATAAATAGTATCCATTATTTTCAACAAAGCAATGGTTATACTGAACTAATGAAGCTCTACAATTTGCAATTAAAACAGCAAATGTAGGAGGCATTAACCCCATTCTTAAGACTATCCTCCTCCCCCTGTTTTTTTTAAGCAGCAGCAAAGACAAAATTTGTAGATGGTAGAAAATAAGTCTAATCCACCTCAGATCCATCTATAACATGAAGAAGGATAGATATATTTTCTACAGAACATAACAAAAATTTTAAAAGTGGTACAATGGGGTATACAACCTATATTTGACCTAATTAATTGGAAACTCTCCTTTTTTTTTGAGGGCAGAAGTACAACTATTCTGTCATGTAGCACTGAAAAGAATAACTAAATAATACTTGATTATTTAATGGCTTAAGTCAAGAGTTGAAGAGAATTAGACTTGCAGTATAGTAATAACTTGAAATTATCCACTGTAAATGGTGAGGCAGTCTCATTATGTTACTATATTCAGCTTCATACCGAAGATGCTTCCTCACTTTGGTAGATCCTCAAGAAATGTTGAAAAATAAACTTTTCTCCTCCTGAAGTGTAAGGTGATTAAATAGTTTCTAGTGGAGAGGTGAAGTTAAATGAGTGGTTTACAAACCAGACTGCTGTGCTGCCATTCAGAGGGACCTCAACAGATAGGAGAAATGGACAGAGAAATTTCAGGCAGTTCCACAACAGGAAACACTAAATCCTGAACCTGGGGAGGAATAATCCCATGCACCGACACATGTTGGGGCCAACCAGCTGGAAAATAGGTTTGTAGAAAAAAATTGAGGTCCTGATGGATGACAAGTTGACCACAGGGAAGTGCATCACTAGCTGATCAAGGCAGATGATCCTTCCCCTCAGCTCAGCACTGGCGAGACACACCTGGAGTACTGTGGCCAGCTCTGGGCTCCCCAGCATGAGAGAGATATGTACATACTGGAACGAGTCTAGAAGGGGCTGTGGACACAATTAAAGGATCATCTGTTGTAGATAGAGAGGCTGATAGAACTGGGATTGTTTAGCCACAAGAAGAGAAGGCTCAGGGGAACCCTACCAGTGAAAGGACAAGAGGCACAAATCGAAATACAGGAAATTAGTTAAACATAAGATAGAAACACAAACTTCCCCCCACCTCCTTTTTTTTTTTTTTTTTTAATAACCATGAGGCTGGTCAAGCACTGGAACAGGTTGCCCAGGCAGACCATGCAGTCTCCTCTATCAGAGATATTAAAAAATGGACTAGATAAGGGGTTGGACAAGACAATCTCAGAGGTCTCTTCCGGCCTCGATCATTCTGTTCTATGGCTCTGTGATAAGGGAACACTGGGGCCTGTTGAGGGCTATACTACCTCTCTGCTTCAACTGTATTTTCTCAGACTTGAGAAATAGATGTTCCAGATGCCAAAAAACAGACTACTGCCAGGAACCACGCTGAAAATACAGCATTTCATGATATATTTTGATACACCACACTTAACACATGGAACATCATTCTAAACATGCCTCTGAATTGATGGAGATTCCTATTTGCTCAAATATAAGAGTCGTTTCCAATAACTATGTTCCGCAAAACAGCAGATGAGATGAGGAAGGAATGAGGGTAGCCTTAGAATTAGAGATCTCGGAAACACAGAGAAAAAAAAAAGATCCATAACAATAAATGTTCCCACAAACAAAAACTCAGTATTTTCATTTTTCTTTAATGTTTAGTTTCAAGCTTTGTTTAGTTCATAGCCACATAATACTCAAGTCAGAAACCCCCTGCAGCGAGGGAATTTACTAATCTCCAGATATTCACTGGGTCCAAGAGTCAACGGTATGCACTGGTAATGTCAGGAACAGAACACCACCTCCTCAAAAAACATCTAGTTGGACAATTTATTCCACAAACAATTTATGCTCCTCACCAAGATGGTATAATTACTTGCACTTCCATAAGGCAAGAAAGCTTAGCTCCCCTACAGCTTTGACACAGCTGTATCTAAAGAAGAATGGAAAGAAAGAACAGGAGAGAAGTCTCCAAGCCAAATGTAGACGATCCTAAATAAAACAAAAAAGCATTCATAATATTAAGAAATAAAGAACAGACTTGATAAAAAAAGTAGTAAAAGCTACTGCACCATGAGTTGCCCAAAACACTACAAATTCCCTGGGTAAGGGGAACTGGCAACTAGAGTTTCTCTCTGGTTATTCACAAGCTTCTATACTGAACGCATCTGGCCTGTTACAATAATCCCTGAAGGTTTTAAGCTTAGACAATATATACTCCTGAGGCACAATAAAGGGAATTTGAGTTATGACTGTGATATAAGGAGGAAATTGTTACGACTGTGTTGTAACAGGGGATCAGGGCCACACCAGCCTGCATACGCAGCAGATACAGAACCTGGGTCTTCCCTGCTTGTCTCTGTACCGATGAGACAATAGTCTGACTAGCGACAAGATGACCAAACAAACCCCTAGCAGCCTTCATGGCAAAGTATTTAACTAAATGGTACAGGAGCTCTCCAGTTGGAAATTTCAGAGTCCCAGAAATCCTCCTGGCAGCTCCTGCTGCGCATAGACTAGTTGATAAACACTACTTGTACGCCAAAGCATATGGATTAATACCCTGGGTGGAGAATCTGTCATTTCCAGTGACTTCCCCCAGCAGTTCCTGCTGTAAAATTGACCAAGCTAGATATAACTAAGATACTTATAAATAGTCAGTAAAATTGCTTTCTTTTGATGCAGACACAGTCATATAGGACAGTCGTATGGACAGGATCTATAGTTAAGATGGTTAGAAGATCTTTTGGAAGTAATTTAATATAATCAATAGCAATGCGCGTAGTAGAAAGGTCACATGGGACAAAAGCCCAGCCAGACTATCAGAATTCACTAGAATGACATTTCAGAGAATCTCATCTGACACATCTGAAGACAGTGACACAAGTAATGGAGACACACATCAATATCCAGACAGTAACCAGCCATCCCTTTTCAGGCTCAGTTCCCCGCCCTACGCGAAAGATGCCAATAAACTGTGAACGTCTGTACAACATACCCACCATACCAAGTACCACTTATTCTTAGCTACGCCAAGGTTCTGCAACATAAGAATATGATACATCTGCCAGTGCTTAAATAAAATGAGAGCTGCATTTGGTACCAATTGTGAAACTGATTATATTAGCTATATTTCTGCATGGGAAAGCTGCTTAAGTTTAAAATGCTCAAGTTAACTGAGAAACAGGAAATATCTTGAGGCATCAGTGCCTCTAGAAATTTAATTGCTCAACTGAAAAACAACTGGTCTGTGAGCAGATGCAGTATGAAGTCAGCATTAATTAATTCAGTTAAAACATTACAAGGGAGTAAGCTGCACAACAAAAACGAAATCTTGTGAAGAAAACTCACTTTAAAAACTCAGTTTGTGTGTGTGTGTTCAACATACAGAACAGCAAAACTTATGGCACAGTAACGTTACAGCAATGCTGCTTTTATTTCCACATGAGTATTAACTCCATAACACAAAAATTGATTTTTAAAACTTTTCTGGGTTAGAACATCTTTGTAGGTGTTTATATAGCACTTAAAAATGCGACCCTGTTTCTAACCTCAAATAATTATAATACATACAAAGAGCTACAAAAACACAGAAAATCATAGAATCGCCTAGGTTGGAAGGTAACTTTAAGATCATCAAGTCCAAAAATACATTGAACATAAAAATCTCTAACAAACAGAACCATACTGCTTTTGGTAAATGAGAATTCACACTCACATAATAGCCTTTAAACACAACTGTTGTTCCCTTCTCCAACTGTTTCCTGATAACTAAGACATGACACCACAGCAGGCAGAAATTTCATTCACGATTTCCAAGCCATTACGATTTAAACAATATATGATACACATCTCTAGGATAATGTTTTTAATGGAAGAAATAAGGCTTCATCTAAACACTATACATTACAAGAAAACAAAAAAGTCCTAGCAGAATACTGAAGTACTTAAGCAGAATTCTTCCAAGCATACAGTTTTTGCCATCGTTCAGATTTTCAGTAAGTACTGCTAGTATTCCAAACCCCAAGACTGTTTCTTCTTAGCAATACTTTTACAGGAAGCCCCTTTAAAGAGTGATGGTAACAGCATATCTAAAGACAAACATACACAGACATATATACAGAAGCAAGCTTTTAGCCAACTGTTTCAGAAGTCTCTAAGCAAACTGGAGTGAAATGAATGAGTACTGGACAAGGCATGCCAGCAGAACTCTGGTTACTTTTAAGTAACTTTGAGTCCTGAAGTGATGGATTCATTCTAAACATCTCATGCATACACAGAGGTAGGTCACAGTATTCTACACGTAAATAAGAACCTGAGCATAGCCCCACCAAACCCAGCATACTGATGCATCTAGAAATTAACAGAGATGTGCTTTGTGAAAACTGGAAAGGCGTTCTGCATTTCTAAGAAATGGGAAGCCTGATACTGAGGTCAATGATGAAGCACTGACTATAGCGGAGTCCACTTTAATCGACAGAGGATGCTTCATTTCCAGTGATTCATTAGAGGTGCAGCCTCTGTTCTTCATTTTAATAGTTCCTATAATGATAACTGCTTTAAATTAAATCTGTTAAGTACTCCGGCATAGCAGTTGCAAAGACATTTGGCCCAACACAATATAGCGTAGTACCTGTCTCGTTACAGTTTGAGAAGTACGTGAACTATCAAAAGATGTTACTGCAGTATCACTCAGAAAGAGAGACCTGAGATGAGGTTAGTTGTACGTAATATTCAGTGGCGATAAGGCACTTCAGCTCTTCTGAAAAAGTACAATACTCATCAAGGTACACCAAAATTTAGCCAAGTACTCTGGGCATGCAGTGCACTACTCTCCCTAGACTGAGAAGGCACTCAGACAGCTTAATGCATTTGAGGCATGAAAGAGCATGCCAGGAACAAACAGTTTGCAAGGGCGAGGGAAGGAGTTTCCCATCCCAGTAGCTCCAGCACGAAGCCAAATTCGTCTGCAGTGCTACTGGATCAAACAGCTGAATCTCTGCATGGCAGAAAGAGCTCCTCCCAGTCATACAATGAGTGAACACAATTTCCAGTAAGGACACAACAGTGGGAATAGAGTTCAGTAAAGACAAGAGATTCCCTGCATGAATTAGTCTTCAGTGATCTCCCACAGCAGAAAGGGGGATAGGTGGGCTGGCAGCAGAAGGGGTAACATAGAGGAAAAACTGCTGTTGGGGGCTTTATCAAAACATGTAAGATAACAGCATGTGGAAACAAATCACTACCCCGGGGGAGAAAACAGACCTGTACTCTTCAACAAAGTACCTTGTATGGCTGCTTTGGGCACAGTGCAAGAAGCACCATTGCCAAAAAACAAGTGTGATGACAACCAAAGACAGAAAAAAAAAAAAAATTATTGCAAATGGCACTCACAAAGAAGGATTGATGAAACCTACTCTGCTATAGACTTCAGTTCTTTGCAAGTATTAAGTGCCAGGAAGTAAAGAGCTAACACAAAAACTTTTATCTTGAGAAAGAGTCTTAAAATCACAATCATGACGATGCTAAGATTCCACCAATAGGTGTGGATGCAGCAACTCTGCACAGCCAGCTATGTACTACTGTCACATTACTTTTTAGATAAAACAACTGAGCTCTTAGAATGGATGTGGATGCTAGGGGTGCCAATGACATATAAACATTGACATGCTGTTTTGGGCTAAGAAACTTCAAGAACGTTGTGAGCTTTACTAGCCTGAGGTTTCCTGATTTCCCATGAAATATCTCTAAAAAAGAAAAACAGGCTTGACCTCCTAATATTCCAGTGCTATGGAACTTCCATGCTATAGGACTAGTAGCTTTGATAAGCTCATCTTAAATAAAACAATCTCCAGACAGTTCGGTCCTGCACTAGGCATCTACTTTCCTAAAAGTGCTAGAGCATTACACTAATAAGGTGCATCATTTAAAGTACACAGTAAGATAAATACCTCATTTAAATTACTACATTTAATGTCTTCTTTTCCCAGTATTTAGTTACAATTACATACGGGCAATTTTTACTGATATCTCTACGTGCATGGAGCAGTGAGAATCAAAGAATCAAATACATGAATTCTAGAACAATCAAGAGGTCTGAGGACAATATTAAACACCGCAGCATTTAGCACTGCAGTCCCCACTTTGCAAAAGCCAGAGTAGTTTTTCTTATGACAACTTAATCCTTAAACTGCCCAGTACACAACACCTTGCACTTCTCTAAAACAACCACTAAATATCACAATAAGTAAAAAACAGACACTAATTGGGTTCACGTACAACAATTTCATTATCAGCTATCACACACATCACAACGTGAATTCTGTACTGAAGTCCAAGTATGAAGAAGGCTAATCAGTTAGGGAGTTATTTTTAAACAGTGCTAGAAAAGAAAAAAGGTTCACATCAAACTTTTCCAAGAAGTTTTCTGTCGAATCTTTCCACCTCCATTAACAGCCAGGCTTTCACCAAAAAGAAATGCTGTTCTGTATACAGAAGACACACCTCAAGTACAAGTGAGTTATCTTCCATTGCAGCTTGTAAAATAATGAGACAGTGTCCATCAAAAATGTTTGTGTCTATGAGAACAAGTTACTCAAAAGAATGTAATATGTATGCATTAGTTTTTCTGATCAGCAGGAAATAATGTAAACATTAAGTAATTTTTGGTGTCTTCAGAGAAATACACTTACAGACTTCGAAGCAGTGCTAATGTATTGCATCACCATTTCTTTTTTGGTATTAAAATCCTTTTCTCTCAGTGGCATCTTCTTGTCTTCATTTAAATTCATATCTTCCTAGAATGAGAAGGGGGAAAAAGAATGGGCGAGGGAAAAAAGTTTTAAATGTCATCCAGCAACACACTTACTTAACTATAAATAGGCTCATTTTAAAAAATAAAGACACAAAAATATGAACTTGAGGAACTGAAAGCTGTTATGCAAACAATTTCTCATCACTTCTATAAGTTATTCAAACCCATAAAAATCTTTATCTCTCTTCCTTAGCAACTCAGACTAAAAAAAAAAACACACACACAAAAAACCAGTCAACTATGCAGGATAAACAAGTGCATAATCTCTTCTTAGAAATCACCTACAGTTTCACGCACGTGTACACACTAAACTACAGAAAAGCGTTATTTAACGCTTCCTAAAACGTTTCTAAATGTACACAAACTGGTCTCTTAGAACTATCTTTTTAATGATATAACCATTTGTTCTAGAATTCTGTTCCTCAGTTCCCAGATACTTAATCCCGGGCAGCAGAACCTGCTTTGCCATGAGAGTAGTTCACAAAATAACCTTCACCTTTGCAATAGGTAGGGCCCAAATTTTTGATGATGTGATCACTAAATCAAAACCTTCAACTGTTATCAAAAGCCCATCACAAATCATTTATTCCAACATAAACCCAGAGGTCAAAAACAGCAGATGCAGAACCGCATTCAAAGCCACACAGATGCTATTCATTGACATTTCTAACACAGGGACTTCTCCAGCCTAGAAATGCTCTCATCATTGTCATCAGCTCCACATCTGTGAGAAATTACATCTCCTATCATGCTGGAGGTAAAAAGAAAAAAAGACACCAGAAAAAAAAAGCTTTAAGAAACAATCTAGGCACACACACACACACACAAGAACATACAGCATTACTATGGTCACACAAGCTTAGCAAGAATTACTACAGTTATTTTCAGCCGATAGTCACAAGGTGAATCCCCACCAGCTCTGGCAGGAAAATGCTCCAAAATCAGCGGGTAACCATCTTGATATCAAAGCTATTTCACCTAGTCAGAAATCAAAGATAAACAGCAAGCAAACTCATAATCTTAGAATTTTAAGAAAGGAAAAGAAACCCCTGAAGTCCAAAATTTTATGCTACACTGGAACTTAAGTTTTCTCGTCTTTCGCTAGTTTTCATATTGAATAGGATAAAGTACAGTTCCTAGAAACATTTAGTTTTGTATAAATCTAAGCTGTGAAAGACATCACAGAAAATGCTTGAGCCCTTAAGCTGAACTTCTTCAAAGTACAATTAAGGCAATTTTGTGTAGATTCTGGATTTTTCCAACCACAAATGTTACTCTTTTCTTTCCTTAAGAACTAGAAAAAGTTCCTCATTTCAGTCTAGCATGTATTTAAATTATTACTTATTATTTACTATTGTTAAATTAGTATTATTATTATTTATTTAATACTATATAGCGTATTTATAGTATTAGATTTGTATATTTGATACTATGTATACACTATTTTATTGTTTAATATTTTTAGTATCAAATAAGTACAGAGTGCATGTTGTAAAAAGTTCTTTCATGCAAGCAGTAATAATGTAGTCTTTTGCCCCCTTGGCAGCTATCTTGCATATTCGTGTTACATCATACATCTGGAAGTAAATGCAAAACAACTTTGCCTAAACCATCTAGAAGAAAGGAGGCCACGCATACTTCAATATTTTCTCATAGTTCTGTTCTTCAAAATACTGTATTCCTTTGATCAAAAAAGTCATAGGCAAACTGTTTCCTTATGCCCAAACCAAAACTATAGCAATGCATAAGTCCACACATATTCCTGAATATTTTGAAAGTTGCCTCATACTAAATCAAATGTCAAGGACATTATCTTGAAAGAGCATGTTCCATTTTCTAGATTTTCTCAGATAAAAGCAAAACGAGAAATTACTATGGTTTATTTAATGATGGGGAACCTGGTGTGATCCAAAAATGCTGCATGGACTCAAATACCCACACTAAAATAAAATTAAAAAAAAAAGTAAAAAAACCCCACAGGCTTAAGTACACACACATTGAAAACACTGTTGGGATCATATATTGTATGCAAAGAGATCATTTTCTTCCAAAACTGGAAATTTTTTTGTGTGCATGTATAGATCATTTGGGAAAAAAAGTGAGATATTTAAAATTACCTGTCTCTATCAAAGCTCACAAAAGTCAGTGCAGCTTTTTTTAACATGAGAAAGAACACATAATCAACCACAAATAGTAGTGTCTTTAGTATCTCAGAATCAAAAACCTAGAGTAATCATCCTTCAAAGGAAGGGTGAAGGCTATTAAGAATGCTGCTAAATGGTCAGGAAGAAACCTAAAAATTTAAACCAGTTACACAACAAACCAATCTAAATATTGTATTGTACTGGTCAAGCATTTAGCAGTTAATTACATAACTAGCCAGGACTTTTTGCAATTCATCAATGAATTATGACAGTTATATATGGGTTTGGACATAATGATTTGGGGACTGCTAGACATTTAAAAAAAAAAAACAGATAAGGAAGTTCTTTTCAATTTTCTTCTTTAAATATTTTTCTAGTAACAAATTCTTTCAAAGCCAGAAAAATACTACATCTTTAAATTCTCAGCAATGCTCAAAAATCTTTATGCCTTATCTAAGACACTTCCTTAGCTTAAAAATGGGGGGAGAGGAAGAGGAGGGAATTGAAATCAAGTCAGATTGCCAAAAATACTACAATGTTAGTATCCCCTCTAGCCTTTCATTTCTTATCTTATGTTGTTACAGGTATTTCTCATTTTACGTAGTATTTCAGTTTAATTAATTACCTTCTATTAAACACACAACAACATATTTGTGACTATTCTTAGTACCAGGCAACATGTCTGTTGAGATATGCACAGGACAACCCATATTATAAATTACTAAAATCAAGTCCAGCTTGACATTACCAGATAAACTTGGGTTTTTCAGGATTCCTTTCCACAATGATACAATTGCATAGCAATACTGGTTTCAAATGAAAATACACTTTACATGTATATTTAATAAGGGTAGCTGTATTTTATTTAATACTTAAATTGTATTTTTAAAACCTACATAAATAGAAATGTAAGAACACTGAAACCACTGAAGTATTCAATTTTAAGTTTCACAAAAATATATAGTTAGGTCTTTCTTGATGTTTTCTGAGAGTTATCACATCTTCAGTACCTTGCCTGCAATATGCCACACATTTTTTTCCATAGTAACACTGAAATGCATGTATAGCCTACCTAAGGCTGAGGGAAAACAAAACGCAAAAAAAAAAGCTTTTCACATTAGCCTGTAGCTACTGCAAAGTTCATCCTTCTGCTTAAAGCTGTTTTGCACTTCTTTCAGACTTGATCTTTTATGTTTTCTGAAAAATAAATTCTGAACTTAAATAACAAAGAGAAAACAAAGGGCTTCTTTTTCCTGGGGGGAAAAAAAAAAAATTCTAACTTCTAATCACAGTCCAAAAAAAAAAAAAAAGGGGGGGGGGGGGANGGGGGGGGGGGGGGGAAGAAGTAAGAAACCTATCAGTACAAACTATATTCCATAATCCTAGATGTAAGAGCAGGTTTATTTACAGGAAATTGTCTGTGTACGCAGTAAAAAGTAATTTCTTTGGGTTTGTTTTTAACAAATAAAACATCATTAATTTATACAGATTAGAAGTATTCAGTGGTACAAGAGGCACATCAGACGTGGTTTAGTTTATAAAATACTACAACTCCATTCTTTTATTTCTCCTTAAATCATTTAAATTTATTCTACAGGTGAGCAATAACTCTTTGGAAAATAAGTTACTTCATATTTTCCTAGTAACACTAACAGAAATGAAAGGAGCTAAATTACAGTTAATTATTAGCTTTAACTGTCTGGTTTTGTGAACTCTCTCATAAATTTTGCCATCAAAACCACACAGGATGCTACTCCATAAAAGATTGGGAGAAGGAAGCAGAATGCATCCAGTAAAAACCCAAAGTATAATATAACACATTCAGTGCAACTTCAGAATTTAGGAACTGCTCCCTTCAGTACTAACCATTTGACTATTTTTATTTTGGGCAAAATTAGCTCTAAATGCCTGGCTACAGCATTCAAAATGTTCACCGCCCCACCCTGCCAAATCGCTTAATTTGATCAGAACAGCAAACTAGAGGCTACAATATATAATTAGCTATGTAATCTACTGTGACTAAACTAGCTTTATTCCAGTCCATTCAAGTGTGGATAATTTGAAGAATCCTTTCTGTATTACATGTTATAGCTAAAATAACACTGATAAAGTAGTTTATCGAAGACAATTTAAGAGCTTTGTTATTCAACAAAACTAGGAAAGCGTTATCCAGGATGCCATCATTACTTTAACGGATTTTTGTAAAATAGTTATAAAATGGGAATTATTTGCTTCAGAATCCATGGATGTAAGCATTTATGTTTACCTAGACGCACAGTAGTAGGTTTCTAGGATTTATTGAAAGTTGCCATTTTTTTATGGCATAGTCTCAACATCACATACTACCCTATAGTAGAATCTCTGTGGAACGGCAGAGAAATACAATCTACACTTATGTAGCAGGGGGTGTGTGGAGGAAGGGCCACCTTCAGGTTTTATAAAAAAAAACCTCTCATATTTCCTGACATCATGGGAGTAGTGGCAACTGCTATTCACAGTGAAGTTTCTTAACAGGAGTGAAATATACACAAACAAGTGAACAAGTACAAATACAGAAGTTGATAACACAGTAAATTAGTCCTTCCCTTCATCACCTTAACCATGAAAATGCTGAATCATGTCTCTCACTCATAGCTCTCAACAGTTCTACAAAAGCATCTTCAAAATTAAACTAAATTTATTGCGTACTAGGAATTACAAATTCCACAGAAGTACTTGGCTCATAGCATATTTAATGTCTTCCACACCCTAGTCCCTGGTAGTCCCTTGGTGTTTCGAGAGTTACTTGTTACTTGCTGTGAGGTAGAGGAAGAAATAATGACCTAGGCATCAGTCTCCTTATTAACGTCCTCTTGTGCTCTTCAGATTACAGTCATTCTCTTCTCTCATGATCATGCTATGTTTCATTTTCAGTTGCCCAAAATGTCATCCTCATCACGACAAAATATCTCAGTCTATTGAGGTGGTACCAATGCCACATGACCTTTTTCTAGCAAGTGACTACTTCTCTTTTGTAGCACAGCAATGATGACAGCTAAGGAAGGAAGCAAATTTGAGACCGCAGGTGCAGACAAATGCTGCTTTGGAGGCAAGAACTTTAAGTCTTTTTTGTGTAAGAGTGACATAGGATTTAAGTTCAGAACGAAACCCTGCTGTGACATCCAAAGGCATAAAATCCCTTTGTAAAAGTTTCAGGTCATATTGAAAGACAGCAGGATTCCTCATTTCTTGTTCTTCCTCAAAATCTGTTACATAATCTCACTTGTAATAATTAGAAACCCTTAGTTTCCATTTTAAGTATATTTGGATCAAAATACTTCTTTCCCTGAGAAACACCCTAAAACCCACATAATTACAACTCACAAGGACAACAACATTAATACCTCAGGTAAAGATCAGGACACATGCACAAAAAGCAGCTCCACCTGTCAGTTAGCCTTCTTTAGTTGTCATTCTTCAAGTAAAAGTAATCAGCATAAGACTCTTACCATCATTTTTTCAAACAGCGCTATGATTTCTCTTTCTGACAGGGGCTTTGAAGGAAAATCCTCCGCATCCATAGGTGTGGATGACCAGTCTGTAGAATGCGACTGCTTCATATGCGGCAGAGGAGGTCTTTCCTTTTTACTTCCTGGAATTCTTATGCTGGCAAATCTATCCAACTGAAAACAGAAAAGGTATAACGTATCACATGCTGTTTCCATTCTACGTAAGCGTAATGAAGATGGGTGTTCTTGGAAGCTAAACAGCCTTATTTTTCTGTTGTTGTTTAACTGTCTTATTTTAAAGGGTTTTCCTAAAGATACATATAACAGTGAGTTGCCTTAGCACTTGAGTTAACAGACCAGAATCCCATTACATTATGGGGAAATCATGCAGAACATGAGAATTTTATGGTAAGTTTGGAGGAAAAGATATCTGCAAAACCAATTTATGAAGAGTTCTTCCCAACCATTACATGTAGAATGTGAAAAAGCAGGCTTATTTACCAAAAGCATAGTTTTAAAATGTTTTTTGTTACTCAAATAGCTGTACTCCTGACATTGCAATAGAATATACAGATATGCAAAGAAACTACTTTTTATTAAAAGATAATTTAGCATAACTTGTTCTATTTATTTTTTATTTGGATTATGTTATCCAAAACTTATTACCCTTTTCTGCTCCAATTATTTAGAAATTCATTTAGAAGAAGCATAAAAACCATCAGTTCCTTTACTAAAGTTAAGTAGGATACACCCATAGTCATGAATAATCATTAGGACTTAGCATCAACACAAGACAATCGCTCTGACTCAAAAAGCAAAAAAAAAAAAACTTCTTTGGAAAAGTGGTTTGGGTTGTGGGCTTTTTTACTGGTTACATATTTATCAACTTTTCAATAAAGACTTACTCAGGGAAATTTTCAACATTTTCATTGTTAGAGCTTGTGTGTTTTAATGCATATGGGCAAGGACCAACAGAACACAAAAGCAGCTGACATACACAATGAGATGTGCTAAATCTTAATCATCTTTGTAGCAGCCTTTTGAACAGATGTGAACAGCAATATTACACTTGTCAACACAGAAGAAAGTTAGGATAGCATTTGATGTATAAGAGATTTTGGTTAAGATTTCCACCATATCAGTAGACTTACATCTTTGAAATGCTATGCAGAAATATTCTGAGGCTTCAATATATCTTGAAGGTAAGTATCCTGAGATATCACTTAATAAGTACATCAAAGTTACTAAACTAAATGACAAGTAAAGTTATTATAGCGCCTGTGGAATTAAGATCAGAGAGAGCAAAGAAAATTAGTAGCAAAAATTGGGTACAAGTGTTCCACTCTAGTCAGAGCAAGAATTGACTATTAGACATCCATAAAGAGAGGTTTAGAGGAAAAACAAAAAGACTTTAATTCTTCCTGTTGAAAATTGAAAAGGATCAGTTTTTGGAACATAGAAATAGATTGTAAGCCACTCACAAACAGATGGTTGTATAACATGGAAAAGCAGAAAATTAATACAGCATAAACATAAAAGAGCTCAGCATGGATGAAGGGGCCCTTCAGTGTCACATCAAACCAGCAGGCAATGAGGAAAGCACACTCTACAGGAATAATTACATAGGCAAGACCCGAGAAGAAAGAGAATGCAACAAAAGCAAAAGGGAGGGTAACATCATTGGAAGTGAAGTATAGAGCCATCACTGGCAAAAACCATCTTGCACCTTGACCAGACAGCAATTTCCCTTCCTGTCTTTAGAATCAGAAGTCTATGGCAAGCATGGGAGGATGAAGCCAGATTGCAAACTGCAATGACTAGACTGGAATCTTTAAAAAAAAAAAAAAAAAAATCATGTTATATGATATTTTTCTCCTCAAACAATGGCTTTCACAGAGCACCGATGAAAGGCAGCACCCCTGCTCCAAAGAATGAGCCAGTAACACCTCCATGCCTCACTGATCGCTATCAAGTACATAACCTAAGAAACGTACCATTATATTTGAAGATTCTTCGTACACAGACTTGAAGCAGGGGTAGAGTTAAGACACTTGAAATCTGTTACTTCAGCCCATGGTTCAGTCAGCAGAGAACTGACTAAATTAGGTTTAAGGGAGGTGTGGCCTACATGACTTACCCATCTCTCCTGAAAAATCTCGGCCCCTTCCTTACAGTCCATGTTCCCCAAGTGTCCCCTCTTCCTTTCCCTGCTCCACACAGCAGCAGCAATAGCAGTTCTGGCCAGGTAGAACCACCCCAGTCTCAGCCATGCAAGTCCCAGAGCTACTGTTGCTCCACTAGGAACAGGCAGCACCAGTCCAGGGATGAGAACCAGTTCATCCTTGAAAAGGTGTATTTCACCGCCTTTCACTTGTTCACATTTTTAGTTTATGCTTTGTTTTTAAGGTCTTCTTGAATATGTAGAGTAGATGTTTCGCAGTATTACAGATCAGGTCATAACAGTCATACTCCCCGTGTTCACCAAATCCTGTACCACTTGTTCTAAAGGAGGGAATCACAAACTTGGAATACATTTGGTCAGGCAGAACATGTAAGACAAAGTGAGATACTAAAACTATAAGCACATTTAAACATCATGCGTCAAATAAATAACTGCAAATAATTTAAAACAGTGCAGCCTAAAAATAAGATTTCCATAGACTAAAAAAAAGGAAATTCACAAGACCTGCACAGCAGTACAGTGCGTGCATTCTACATACACTTCTCTCTTGAATTATACATTGATAGTGCTTCAAAAAGTTAATACCTCTCAATATTCCATACATGCGAATAATTTCATGGTCCACAGAAAGCACTATACAGAAAGAACAGAAATTTCATTGCTTGGTTGTAATGAAATCTACCACTGATGCTGCTGGCGATCCAAGTGCATGCAGGAGGAAACGGCAAAAATATAGTTCAATAATCTGCCATGTTACATGAAAAACATTTTAAATCAGGCTAAGCAATGGGGAATATCTAAAGTTAGTTTTGATACAAACTGTCACTGCAGTTTAAAGCAGGTTTGACCTTCTATCTTTTCTAAAGATGTCTGCCCTCTTCTTGTATTTATTTGACCAATAAATACATAGAGATCCATACAGGAACAGTGCTTTGGGACAATAATTTTTTCAAAGGGACAAACTTTTCCGTTAAGGTATTTGTAGGTCCAGCATTAAAATTAACCACGGAATAAACAGTGATTCATATGATATTGATACAAAGTATTTCCGCGGTAAAGTCTCTTTGAAATTCTCCAAATTAGTATCTGTTTTGATGCACTGATGGAACTCTGAGTAGATTATCTAGAGTTAAGAGTTCAAAGGCAATAAGGAGCAAGAATAAAAGAAGAATCCAATTAAATACTTCTGGGCACTCAAAGGAGAAAGCTAGATTTTTTTTAATGCCCTAAACAAAAACATAACAGGGAATCTCTAACCAGCTCATTAATTCAAACAACAGTCTACTCCTACCACCATAGCAGTGTTATCAAAGATGAGGAAAACTACACTTCAGATACATAATCTAAAAAGAAACAATAGTAAAATAATTAAATACTGAGTACAAAAATACTGCAGAAATATTCATTAAAAACTATTCTCCTCTAAACTGTAAAAAAAAAAAAAAAGAACTAGCCATGTAACCACAATATAAGCTGAATAGTGGTCTTAAGTTTAAAAAGAAGGTCACAAGAAAACGTGATCGCTTATTTCAAAGGTGGTATTGTCAGAGGAATATTCAAATTAACGGAGAACGAATATTTTTAAACACAGCCACATTGAAGAAATTACTTGAAAGAAAGCAAGTAATAGGCAGGACATATCAAAAGTTGTCTTCAATGCCCGTTATCTGCATGAAGGGCAAGAGGAAAGGAGATGCATGCAGAGGAAAGGACATGCTATCCAGGTTCCTCCCAAGGCTATCCCAGCAAAGCCTCTGCCCTGTGGTCCAGATCTGACACCCGCCCAATGGGTCAACATGATCAGCTTTCCAGAGCACCTATCGGAGCGAGGCGTATTACTGCCCAGGGGTGTAAGACACATTATGGGATGAAACGGAAAAACATTTTGGGACTGTGCAAGACTTACTTCTTGATGTTTAAGGGAAGTAAGGAAAAAGGATGTAGCTCAGTGATTTAGAGAGGAACAAGCATGGGAAGATGATAAGGGGAAAAAATAGGGCCAGTTGTGTGTAAATAGTTTGCTAGTTAGTATACTTGTCTGGCCATGCCCTGTACTTAACTAGCACAGTATGTCCTACCTTATAAAGGTTTATTTCCCACTCTTTTCCTGGGTGAAATGCTCTACTTTGCATGCACATGTGTATATGGAGGCCCATGTGCAAGCAACAAGATCAAACCATGAGTCAGAGGGACCACAGAACAGCAACTGGAGAGACCAGAGTGAGTGAACTTGAGCACCAGCAACTTGAGTAGGACATCAGTTGCATCCATGGTGCCAGCAACCAGAATGAGTGAGGTTGGCAAGTGAATGATCACTAGCAACTACCAAGCTGGACTACTCAGTGAGAAGGTGAAACGGCCTGGGAGCAAGGGAATATGCATCTGTAAGGGAAGGGGACAAGAGGAGCTGGCTAGAGGAGGGATAAGGGAAGTTCTGGACATCTGTCAGAGAGACCATAGGCTCAGAGGTGTGAGGGGGTGTCACCTGGGAAAAGCACCTGTGTCTAATGAGTGGACACTTGAGGAGTTCACTTCTACAGGGGTGAGGAGAACCCTGGCCATCTGGTGGAGATTTTTGCCTGTGCGCACACGTCTATGTTTCTAAAGAAAAGGCCACAAGGGGAGTTGTATATCAGAGGCACCAGGGGAGCCCCACCAGCTGCCAAAGACCTCTGTGTGTGTATGTGCCCACACACACGTGTGTCTGTCCGTGAGTGAGGAGGTCAGTACCAGCAACTGGAGTGACCCTGCAGACTCAGGGTCTCTATGACCCAGGTGCCAGCCACAGGCAAGTCTAGGACTGAGGGGCCAGCAACCAGGTAGTGAGTTTCTGAACCCGCTTACTGGAGGGATTCACCTTGTAGATTTCCCACTTCATCCTCATCAGCCAAAAAGGGTAACAGGATGACACCCATGGTGCTGGTTGTGTTGATCTGTGTGGCCTGCCATGCATATATACATACATGTTGCATACCTGTGTTTGTGCAGGTGCCTCACTACTGGTTGGATCTGGAGGGCATGCAGCTACAGCAGCCTCACCTCTGTTAGTTTACCAGGATTCATCTTCCTCCTTAAGTTCTCCTTCCCTCACAGAAGGAAGGATTTATTTTTAACCCAACAGGGCTCACACATTCATAGCCACTTTGCCAGAAAGATCAGACATTCTTACCGTAGGAACAATTTTTGCTACTTAAATTACTAGAATCATTCAGACTGGAAAAGATCCTTAGGATCATCTAGTTCAAATGGGCTTAAAGCCCACAAACTTGCTATCAAGCATTATACACTGATCTCCTTCACTGTTTTAAACTATTAACTGTATTCTAGACATTCTCAAAATAGAGAAAGCTATGAAACATAGTACAAAGGAAAGAGATAAAATGACAAGTCTAGATAAGCAGCATTCACCACCTCAGAGTTGATTTCGGATTGACGGCAAATTGAGTATCAGAATTTGAATCATTCATAGTGAGAAAAATAGCTGTAAGAGCCAAAATGAAGCACTATCACAGAACGAATGACCAAGTTTTATTTGGTTCTTATTTCATAAGCTATTATTTCACTGACAGCCTATGAAATAAGAAAGTGGTTTTATTCACTGTGTTTATATTTCACACATCTGAAAAATCCAAGTTATAAAGAGATCCACAATACAAACCTTCTGGCTCATCACACTTTTTGATCAGGTCCCTGGAAAGCACATCTATTTTTGCTCTCATTTGATCTCAGTGAGGACTTCTTATACCATTCTTTGTAAGACTACAGTGTCTATTGAACTTATACACTTGATAATGCAGGAATCAACAGATTAGTTATTGCTAGACTAATTGCTGGCTCAACACCTTATCAAGACATCACCTCTTAACAGAGCTGCTATGCGTGCAGGAATGAAAAGTATTACTTCCCTGCAATCCTGCCTTCCTCAACTGCCCCCCCCCTTAATTAACACATCAGATCATCTATTGCTATATTAAGAACTTTCTCAAAAATAAAATCCAGCACATGCATGTGTAACCACTGTCATGATTACTGAGTTAATTCCCTAGTTCTGCCAATGCTTCATTCAGGAATTGAATCAAAGCCATTCTCAGGAACAGAGGACAGACAGACAGATGAGAATGGGACATCCATGGAAAAACCTGATGGCATCAGCTACTACTGAGGGAAAAAGACTTGCTAAGGGAATTCTCACAGGACTATCCGTCTTTGAGGCTATTAACTGGAGGAAATGTTTAACACAAAACTGACATTCACAGAAAGGGTTATCAAACATTGTAACAGGCTGTCCAAGGAAGCAGTTGAATCATCATCCCTGGAGACATTTAAAAGACACATACACACAGTTAGTGTGTGACATGGTTTAGTGGTGGCTTTGGCAGTGTTAGGTTAATGGTTGGACTCGATGATCTTGAAGGTCCCTTCCGACCTGTATGATTCTACAATATGCACAATGCCAATACGCATGTCAGACAATACATTCAGTATTGTTCTTATAAACACAGATGCTCTATTTAAAAGCAGAGTTTTAATTACTTTACATTGTTGAATTTGAACTAAATGTGGAAAAACAAATACCACAATAAATTCTCAATTGTATTTTACTTCAAGTTATTACTGTAACTCTCAAAACTGTACTGCTTACACTCAAGTTTCCAGTTAACTGAACAATTTCAGCTGAAGGTGATTAACCATTTGCAGACAGTAACTCCTAGAATAACCCAAACAGGAGAAAAGAGTTATTTTCTGAGGAATGCTACTAACACCTCTGTTTTATGAATGTTCTGGGAACCAACAAATTAAGCTGAACCGACTAGCATGGGCTGGTCTTATTTACGATCACAGAGAGAGCTGGGTAGGGAATAAGGGAAATGATTTAGCAGCAGAGGTTACCTACACCGAGGACAGACCATTACATCATCTGGGTTTTACCTCTCTTCTCCATATCCAGACTCAAGCCCTCAGACCCAAACAGGCAATGAAATAATAAGCCTAATGCCAGAAGAAAAGAATAAATACTAGGAGGTTTTTGTCAAACAACTTCGAACAGTGTTTAATGAGAATTTCACCTAGATAATTTGGACTTTGAAGGGTGGTATCAATGCAACTTGACTAACAACAGCTGTTTATTGTATACAGATCGATTTGTAAAATGAGACTAATTATTTTTGACTCTGCTTTTAAAGTGCGTTTCCTATTGCCCGTATTTGGAGCAAAAGCTTCTGTGCAACATCTTGTAGGTCTCCAGAGTTAAAAGTTACCACGCAGTTACTGTCTACATATCTAGCCAAGAGGGTTTTATCTAAAAAGGGATGCTAACCATACTTAGAGCGGTGAACCTAATCCAGTATCTCATCACTGTCTGAGCAACTTAAATTTTGTTAAGTACACAAACACTATGAACATAAGCTATATTTTTTTATAAACACTGTTTAGACTGTATTTACTGCAGTGATTGGACCTCAGCATTTAGAAAACCTAGCAGCTGTACCAAATTAGCAGGTAGCAGATGGAAGAATTAGTTAGGTTTATGCAGAATATGAAACTTATGAAAGTGGGCCTGTAATAACCAAGAGAAAAGGAGTTTACATTATTATCTGAAATAATGAAAAAAATTTAGAAGAATTCACAAAAAAAGCTTCGCTTTTTCAATGTAAGCAGTAGCACAGTACAGTGGCTTTGCCATGGAAGATACGCTTCATGATATACAGAAAAAGAAACAAAGGACTAAAGTTCCTGCATTGACCACAGCCTTTGATTCCTTGACTTTTCCTTTCTTTTTCATTTTTGGAGACAGGGCTTACCAAATTAGACATGATGTGCATCGGTCTGGACCCAGGCTAACATATTGACTCAACAGCTGCACGATACCATGTGGATTTGAGGTTTCTGGCACTAGCTCTGTGATCCCTGCACTCTGATTTAGCACAAAGAACAGTGATGCCTGGAACATGTAAAGCATATAAATCAACGCATGCAAACTCCTCCCACATTAAGGTTGAAGCCATCAGATTTTATGCCCTTGAAACAAAAATAAGAACCACTACTGTATCTTTTTATATTCCATTTCTCCAGCTGTACAAAGCACAAACTACACCAATTTCATAAAACAGAAATGGTAAAATATTATCGTCTGTTACCATCCCAAATCCCTGCGCAAATCTCTGGGATGCTCCTAGAATAGAAAATTAACCTAAAGACACCAGATGAAAATGCTACAAAGTAACAGTTGGCTGGGATATTTGTTTTCTTCACCACACCAACAGCAAACCTTCCACCCAAGTCAAGTTTATGGAGTACATATTACTAGACGATGTCACTGCACTACAGTAAAATCTTTATTCTAAAAGACTAGGCAACCCAGTATCAGAGAAAAGTCCTGACTATATGAAATGTGTTGTTTGCCACAAATGAGGTAACACTACTTCTGATATTTCATTTTGAAGAGAAAGGATTACAGAGAATTGTTATGTTTTAGCCTAAACTGTGGTACCAGAAGGACTGAACAATCTTCCTTCTTCCCTTCCCCACTCCCATTCTAATGGAGAAACACACACAGACGGACTATCAAGACACAAATGATGATCACTAGGCACAATTTATTGGGAGACTTCTGATATGAAATATACGGGTACACAATCTTCATTTCCTGGCTGAAAGCATAAAGAATATTGCTTATAGCTTTGGTCTTTCTCTAGGTGTCCTTCTCACTCTGCCTTACAGATCTGTAGGACGAAAAGTACTGCCACCCTCAATTTTCAAGTTCACGTGTTTTTGACCACCCGCTATTCATGTACTCAGTAAACCCAATTTCACATCTGAAAAGTCTGCTCAAGTACTGCAGCATAGCTCAATCTCCCAGACATTTTGCCAGCCATTTTAGTCACAGAAGCCAACAGCTCAATCATGAAAGTCTGCTGTAACACCCTGATGTAGACAAATGACAAAGAATGAGTAGAACATTAACAACATAGAAAAGAGAATACAAATTTGAACAAATCCTATGTCTTCACTTGAAATAATTATTATTCTTAGCAGATGGGGAACACACAAAAGAATACGGGTTGCATCAATATATTTCAGTATCTTTGGAAGTAAAAGCAAATCACTGTTTTCCCTCATTTCACGCAAGATCAAAGAAGTTATTTCCAATGACTCTGAGTCAAAGACCTCTTAACATCTTTTTCTTCCCTGAAGCTCCAGAAGATCAAAAAAAAAAAAACACCACCACACATATTCTTTCTTTGACAGTCAAATTGCTCTACAAGATTAACCTGTTACTATAGAAGAAATTCCACTGGTAGCAGTAGAGCTTTCAGTAAAAAAAAAGACTTGCATAAACCAAGATATACCAAAGAATCTCTTTCATTAGGTGACTTCTTATTCCTAATACACTCAGTCTCCCAGAGATGATTTTACCTTTCTCGAGAGCAAATAATTTAACCAATGGCAGAAAAATAAAAGTTACAGAGTTTAGGTCTGTGCATCATCACATCTTGAAAACGAAAAAGATGTTTCACTCTGTATCTTTTTTCTTTATATACCGGAAATTATAAACCCTTTCCTATCTTTACAGCAGTTGCTATGAAATCAGTCAACATAAGTTTATGTTATAAAGAATTTTAGTATTCATTTCATATTTGTCTACATAAGATATCTTTTTAATAAAATTAATACACAGGCTTTTTTAATCTTTATGAGCCTTACAAACTACTTTTTGGAATGTGGAGCATTTGAGATAGAAAACAGGCTTGCTTCCACAGTCATCTTGCATGTAGATAATTTTTCAGATACCTACTTGCCACTCCTCCGTGGAATGAGAATAAGTCTTCATAGTTTGTAAACAAACAAGATAAAAGCAACATGTGTTGATTATGTAAAAAATAAGGTGTTTCTGAACTTAACAAGGATTCGTTGCTAGAAGTAGGCAATTCATCAGCATCTCGGGAATAATCCAATATAATTCAAATATTGAAAAGCAGTCTGCATTTTAGACTCTCAACATATTGCTAACTTACCTAAAATTAAAGAAAAAAGTTCCTGGTTACCATTATACAACACTGTATTTGTAACAAACAGACTGGGAGTAATAAAATATAAATATTTTATAAAGCATAATGCAGCAGAGAGCAAGTTAACATGCAAACGTTTGCTCATGAGAAGAAACAAAATATATTATTTCATTGAAAGCTACAAAATCAAGTAATCTTAGACCCTCAGTTTCTTAATCTTCTCTTACTACATTTTTCCCTCCTGTGGTAAAAGGAGTTTGGAGAAAATACCTTTGCCAGTTTTTATGCTTGGTATGAAATGTCAGAAACACTCTGGTCTGAGTGACCCTTAAGTTGCCTAGGACTCAGATACTTAGCATTATTAGCTGTTTCCCAGAATCAGACACAGAAAGACTAGTAAACTCAGTAGACTCTAGATAAAGGGTCAAAAAGTCTCAGTTGGAAAGCATACTCATGTTCCAAAATGAAGTTGCAAGTGAACAAAATACCCACCTTTAAAAGCATATACTACTGCAATGTTTGGGGGGGGGTTTTTTGGTTTTTGGTTTGGTTGGTTTTTTTACTGTTAGCCTCTCACTAAACAGCTGTCCTTTCCCTCTAAAAAAATACATATGTAAAATATATGGACAATTTGCTACTTCTTTGCAGATGAGATTATTTTAATCCACGAAGGGGCCTACAGTATGCTCTGAGAAATTAAAGGAGTGGGGAGGAAGATTGCTTACTACAGAGCTATCAGACTCTTTGCCATTATTCCAACAAACATAATAAACCTGCTGACTTACGGTGGCTACCGTTACAAGTTAGAAAAGTCCAGAAGGCTAAGGAAAGAAGTGCAGTAAGACAGCAAGCTAGCATCTTCAACAAACAAAAAAACCCCAACAAAACCAAACAGCATGATCTAGAGCATCCAGACTATAACCCTTACATGACACTACCAAAATTAAGTTCTGGTTACCAAAAAAAATACTTCTGCTTTGAGAGAACTATGAGTATCTCCTCAGCTCTTCAGGATCAAGCACAAGTTTATAGAAGCAAGATTGTAGTATTAACCCATCAGACTCAAGTTTCTTAATAACCATTTCCAGACTATGAAACTCTGCTAAAGAAATAGCAGGTGATTTAAATCAGTCTAGGAATGATAGGTGGAGGCAGTATGCCCAACACTACTAACTTTGCACATCTTATCAACAATAACCAGACCATTGGATCCTGAGCTAGGAAACAGCCATGTTTCTCAGCACAAGCATGTTGCACATTGTTCAGCACAAAACCCTCTATGCTTAAGCTCTTGGTTTTATACACAGAGTTACTTCAGCAAGAACTCTCTACGGCACTGAAGTCATAACAGCTGACCTTTAGATGCCTACAGAATATTACTTCACAGGTAAAATCAAAGGCTTTGTAGAATGACCTACTTTAAGAAAGACTATGCTTATCTACAAAAGTGTAGTACAGACAATGAAAGAGGTAACTTCAACAGCAAGAAAAAAAATCTTTGTGATACAGAACCTCATCTGCTATTCATGACAGATGAAGTCTGAGAAACACAGTGTTAGCTTGACACTGAATATACCTAACATTGTTTGAAGCAAGCATTAATGAGTTTGACAAGCAACGGTTAGTTTGTTAAACATGGTATTTTAAGCTAGCCATGCAACCTCCGTAACTTTAACAGTAACATGCAATCACAGATAGCTTAACTATACCACATGTAAACTGTCACAATTACCAGTGTTAAGCTCATTAACCCGTGATTATAGCATACTTCAAAGTCATCCATAGATTTTTGCTACTTGCACCGGGTATGTTACAGATAATTAACAGTTTAGTCAAAGTTTGCCAATTAACTCCACCAAAACAGTTTCTTGTATCAATAAGGTTATTTCTATTGCATTAGCAATAAGGTTATTAGCTTAGCAAGCCAAAGCAAAACTCAAGTTGTCTTACCATATCATCTGTCAGTGTCTTGATATTTAAGTGCTGTAAATCAAACAGGAAACCAGTCATGTCACAATTGTGCAGTAAAAAAAAAACCACATCAAAAAACCCAAACAAAAAAAGCACGTGTCAGTTATAGTTACTGTTATTCAAAATAAAATGCAAGTTAAACAGTATTGAATCACAGCACTTGAAGTAATAATTTTTTGGCAAGTTGTACTTTATTGGCTTACAGTGCACAGCAAGTTATACAGGAAATACAATGTAGATTCAAAAAAAAAAAATCTGTAATCTGATCCTGAACTGGAATAGACCTGCTCATAATTCAGCTCTAGAATTGTGTCTTCTCAAAATGACTGTGGGGCTACCACCAAGGAAACGGTTCAGATTTTAAACTCAGAAGAACGTTCAGTTCCTCAACAGTTCAAAACTATCTGCCAAGCTGAAACGCTCGAACAGCTAAGACTGTTGACTACTCCCAAGCAATGCCTATGTGGCAAGCGGAGCATGAAGTTACGAGTAGAAACTGACACAAGCATTTATTCGTAGTAACATCCAAAAACCTACTGAAGACCCCCCCCTGCTGTGTGAAACAATGATTCCTGAACCAACTCTTTTGCTCTCTACTGCACATTGACGAATACAGCAAGTGCTAGAACGCACAGCTCTTGCACAAAACCCAAGAGCAGCTCTGAAGAACATTGGTGACTAATGAGTCAGTGTTGCAGGGATCCCATTTATAGTCTTTATGAAGAGGCTGAGAACACATTTGGCAGGGAAGTGGGAAGAATCTGAAATCACATACTTAGTGAAATAGACTCTTACCGTATTCTTAGACTCCCCTCACTGCCTCATATACAAAGCTGGGTAGCAGCTACAGAAGTTGTAAATGGCTATATCCAAATTAATCCGATTTGGAAACTCTCGCTTTGTCTTCACCAAGTCAACAATACTTAGGTATCATTACTTAAGACATCTTCTCTGGCTCTTTTCTCAGAATTGAAGAATGATTCGTGTTAAGTCAAAACATTATCCCATGATAGCTCACGACTGAGTATTGTCAAGAAACTGAGAAAGAAGCATCTGATGAATGGCTATGAAGTTTAAAAAAAAAAAAAAAAGGCAAGTGAAGTATGAGGAAACTTTCAGTACACAGTGACATAATGCAAGTTCTATCATCAATAATAAAAACAAATTGGAGCTAGGTCAGTACTAAACTCTTATGACAATCCATGTTCTAATAGATGAGGATTTCTAACAAATGAAAACAACAACAAAGTGTAAATATTTCAGTCTAGTCAGGAGATTGAAGATCTGTATCCCAGTCTTCCCATTGGTGTTTTCCAGCTGCAGGGACAGATCAGATTTTTGCCCCACATTCTGCTATGGAGCTGGGTTTTATGACTAATTCTTCCCATTCTGCTAAGTAGCTAAAATAAATAGCTACAAAATAGCTAAATAGCTACAAAGAGAGCATGAGCATTAATTTCTGTCATTTGCAAGAGCTCACGGCTCTAAATTTAGCAAGTTGTCAATATAATACCTCTATCCTTAAGTGATCAAAAGCTGCAGGAGAAAACACTAGCATATGGTCTTACACTGCAACTTGGTAGCAAAGAACATAAATATTATTCCTTTTTCATACACACAACTTAAATCATTAAGCCTTAAGCAATGCACAGATACCACTGTGAAGTTCATTTAACATGGTAGGAGACCAAGTAATCTGCTTAGAATCCTTTGAGGTAGAAGTTCGAGATTCATGTCAAAATCACGTATATTCCAGTAAACAGACACGGGAAGCACCACATCAGGTTCACTTCCATTTAGTAACAGAATCTGCAACTGATCTGTACTAGACACCATCATCACCCACAGAATCAAGGCAATATCTTTCAGATTCAGGCTTTGTTCTTTGAAAAAGTCAAAAGTTAATGGGATAGTTCAAGCCAGTGTTGTGCCCTTCAATTAAGCTCTGAAATTCAGCAATGGAGTTTACTGTGGTAAAGAGTGAAAAGTTCCCCATTTTGTATATCAAAACACCTCACTGACTGAGGTCATCCAACTAATTAGTGAAAAAAGACTACCATGCAACCAATAAAGGACAACATGGTTTGTCCTTTGGTGTAAGATGGTCCAATGGTGTAAGAAACTCGGTATACAGATATGAGTCTCCTAAGTCTTCAGCTTACTGGCTACCTACAGTACAGGAGTCTAAAAATACCAACATAAGACCTCTTTCAGCCAATATTGTGGGTCTGGTTCAAAAGTAACTTCTACAACAAAGCGAACCTACTTAACCAGCACTCATCTGTCAACATTGGTGAGACTGTATTTGGAGATTTCTTTATAAAAAGAGGAGAAACCTCATGCAAACTACAAACTTAATGTTCAGATCTTTTAGAGGTCTAAGATTAAAGGGCCGATTGACTTGCAGTAAGACCTCTCAAAAGACTTATTCTGTGAATTTCATGTTATAACACTACTCAGTCAGAGAAGCTGGTTAGAACATGAGAACTGGGGTGATCTTCTCCCCTTCCCCCTCACTAAGTCCTCTTCTGGCAAGGCTGTATGAAGTAAAACTAGTTGTCAACTTTCCTGGTCTTCTGTAGCATTCAAGGATACGGAGATGTGGAACATCATGTGTGGTCTTAACATAACAAGATTAAAAAAAAAAAAAATTCTTACCACACTGGATCTTCTAATGGCATTAAATTTAGCGAAGTTCTGTGACTCAAGAACAGGAGTATATTTTCATTCTTGCCAGGCCAAACAAACAAAACAAACATATTTCTTTCTAATGAGGGGAAAAAAATAACTAAAGCACAGTTAGGTAGAGGGTGGAGTGCTTTACTACCACAGGAACATATTTTTATTTTCAGGCCTGGGTGTATCAGTTCACAGAAGTAAGATATATTCCACTCAAGTGAACAGGTTGCCTTAGACACAGGCCTGCAAGTAATTAACTCTGGCCTACATAATATTCCTGTAATATTCAGTTACTGTTAAAAACATGATACAAGCTTACAGAATACTGCTTTGCAATGGATGAAAATACTGATATGCTACTCTGTGCTTTCCATGAACCACTCTAGAATAATAGTTATTACTTTTGAGAACATAGGAGCTATGTACAAGTATTCCTCTAGTCTGTTTATCATATAAAAAACAGATATGCAAATTTGAAAAACAAATTAATGATGTTTTAAGTACATTGACATCCTGTTTTCTAGTTAGAGATACAAAACGACAAAGCAATTAAGTAGTTAATTAGGATACTTTAAAAGTCCAGATTTATCAGTTGCACCTACAGTTGGAAAAGCAGAAGTATCACCATTGCTTAGTCTTCAGCTATACAAACACACTTATAAACAACTAACATTTTGAAATTACATTTTCCAGGGTAACTTAGTTTTTAAATCTGGGATGTGGAGGAATAGGTCATTTTGTTTAGCAATTGAGCAGAAGCAGTTCAGTTAAAGCTGAGTCGAGTCACAGTGAAAAAGAAGTGTATAGATGTATCATTCTTAAAGAAAGTGAGCAGTCCGATATGGAATTACCCCCTACTGAAGATTATGTCCCTCAGACGTACTGGTAAATAACTGATTTCACTGGACACAGGATATACATGTACGTTCAGTGTATGGTACGGAGTTCTTGATAAGCTGGCAAAAGGCCCAATCTCAAAAATATTGAAGATAGTGACAGCCATAAACAAAATCAAAACATACAATATGACACGACAGTTGAGGTTCACAAAACACACATAGCAACAAAACAACTACTCACAGAACAGAAAGAGCACTGTGTCTCTTGAAAAGGTCATATATGATGAAGCCATGTGTGATGCAACTTCTGCACTACCCAGTTATGGAAAGTAAGCCAAACACTATTCGACTTCAGACATATTTACAATTAAGAAATCTTATTGTGATACAGAAAAGGATTATCTTATGTTGCATATCCAAATGGTAGCACATACTGAAAGTTAATCTGCAAGACAGAGTTTAACAAGTTAAGTCATTGTCTATATAATTACTCCAGTCAACTCTGGGTAGAGACACAAGTGAAGCAAAGAAATGTCACTTAATTGAATCAACAATACTAGTTTGATCTTTTGTGTCATTCCATTTATTTCTCTATCTTTGCATATGTACATTTATAAACAAAATTCTACCTAAATGCAGTACAAGCAGTCCAGGCAAACAGAACCAGACAGCAGGAGAATGCAGTCTTCTCACATGGGACTCCAGTCTTGTGTCTTTATTGTTTTTCCACCAGCATTACAGCTTGGTGTGGCCTGGAAATGAAGAATACCCTAGTACAACATAGGGTATAGTCTGTATCATCTAAAAGTTTGGGCACTTTACCAAAATGGGCAGCATCTCCATTCTCCGTAAGCGCTCCCTTCACAATCATGTAAGCACAGAGTGACATTGCTCGTCTGAGTTTCTGAACAAAAACAGCATGTTCAAAAGAAGTAAGTTTGGTACTTGAACGGAGATCATGCCTGGCAGGGACGGACATTGTTAGTATGCCAGAGAGGTAGACAAAGTCTGATTTGTTGATCATAAATGGAATTAGAAGACAAGAGAAGCACCCAGCCATACAACTCTGCCATTATGAGAGGAGTTTTAGGCGTGCAAAGTAACAAGATCTCAGGCAGCTAAACAAGAATTTCAGCATTCACGCCTTCCACCACACTGAAGAACTTCAATTTACAAAAAATAAAAAATCCCAGAGCCTGGTATCTAAATCCTTTTTGGATCTTCATCTTTGCAGAAAAAAAGAAAACCACATATAACACCACCACTCCACCACACCACCGCACACATGTATACCTTCTTCAATAAATTAAGAAGAGCTCAAAGTCTACATGTAGCTATGAGAAACAAAGGAAAAAAAAATTTTTTTTAAAAAGTGAGAGTTTAAGCAGGATGCAAGGAGTTTTAGAACTGGCCAACTTAAGCCTGAATGCTGAAGCTAGATAAACGAAGACTCAGGATGTACGTATAATCACACAACCCCCTCCATACCTTTTTAAATTAGAAAGTGAGAAAGAACTCATCACACACTGCCATTAATCTGTCACCAAAAAAATTCAACACTAGCTGTTTTATCCTCAAAGGCTATTCTCCAGCAGAAACACAACCAGAAGACTGAAGCAGGGATTGCAAGGAAACCTGTAGACTGAGAGATGTAAATTGGATGATTACAGTGGATGCTATTACTTTGGATCTCCTTTGTCACAATATTCCCTCAGTAATTTTGCTGCCTCAGTCTGTAAGTGCAATTTAGAAACTGCTGTATAACCCTACAGCATTTCCTACTTTTAATTTCCAATATACTACTTCAGCATTTATTTAATGGTTTTATCACACGCTCTCTCTCTGTTGCTTGGAAAGCAGTCTGAAAAGCAATCAGGGACAAAATTATCTTAACATGACAGCTTCTACACAGTGATATTCTTTAGACATTGATGAGTTAAACTCAAAATTGGTGCTTACAGGTAAGATTATATAACAAAGTGCTAGAACACGGCAGTAAAATTTAATATCATAACCCACAGTGTTAATTCATGCCAACAAAAATAACAGCATGAGGAATTTACAATTTTACAAAGCTGCAATAAAGTGTTTTAGGTAACATCTGTTCAGCAATCATTTCTTTAAAAGACTAATTTAGATTCAAGGTCTTACACTGCAGCATAACTGCAGCAATAATTCAGTCACTTCGTAATTAAAGATATTGACACAGATCGGTCTTACCTTTCTACTCTATGCCAGAGAAATGGAAGTGCTTTTGCTCTTAACTACATCTTTCTTTGATTTACAGACACTGTTAAATGCAAGTGTTAATTTGTCTGTTTTTAACAGATTGGTGCAAACAAGAAAGCCTTCTTGATTCACATAAGTTTCATGAAGAACTTAATCAAAAACACAACCTGAAAGTCACTGAAGAGAGGTCAATGGTATACTGAAGTTAAAAGAAACACCTCTAACTTCAGCCAGCAATTGAAGTTGACGATGAGTGTCTACAACATGTAGTCCCACTGAAGTGCAATTGGAACTTGTATAATCTAGCACTCACTTTTATGATTTCCAAACATTTCTAAGGAAAAAAAAATATATTTTTATATATATAA
>VZSF01010394.1:351178-437657 GCA_013398295.1 Chionis minor | reverse complement strand
TAAAATATATATATATATTTATTTAAAATATATAAAGCAGAGGAAGCAGCGAGCAAATGCTTTTTACCCCCTCCACCGCAACAGATTTCAAAAGTTTCCTGCTCAGTCAATGTAGACACAGAAAACAGGTATTAACTCTACCATCCTTCAATTAATTTCCACTCTTTACCAAGCCCTGACCCTCAAGGGTAAATTGATGTAAGAGCTTTCAATAAGCTGAAGTATCACAGTACCGCAGAATATGTTTTACCCTTTTAAGAGTCCCACTCTTCCAAATCCTTGGACCTGCTGAACAAAGCCAAACTGGTAAGTGCTTCAAAATTCAATCCTTAAAAATCAATCCTTAAAAAAAAAAAAAGAAAAAATTAAATGAATCTGTAAAAGAACAGACAGAACTGAGGACTTGCAACTCATTTCTTCTGAGAAGCTAGTTTACTCAGAAAGGCAGGACTTCAAGATGACATTTGGTTGGAATCAGCCCCTATAAATGTTTAGCCCAAAGACTTTTTCTCCTCTCTAAATGAAGTGGCTGTAAAAAGAGGTATTTCCATCCTGCTAAACAAGAATTTTCTTTGGAAGGAAAAAAAAAAAAAAAAGGAGCTACATGTTAATGATGTTAACTTTGTCAACCAGCATTCCAATTTCACCTCAAGGTTTGTCAGGGAATCAAATTCTTTCTCAGATTAGCATATCTACTGTGACAGATCAATATGTTGCATTGATTAGAAGGGTCCAACTTGGAATATATTTTCAAGCCTTTCGCACTGAAGAAAATTAGACTAATAAAATCTAGATGACTTGAGTTCACTGAATCTAACAACCAATTTCATCCACATTTGACAAACGTACAAGAGATCAGAAAAATAATTCAGGTGACATGAAGAAGTATAGCAGTGTAAGTAGCCCAAACACAGAAAAGGCTACAGCCTGTATCTAAGAGTGGATTACAGAGTATTCAAAGGGTTGAAGGAAGTTTTATGTATTCTGACACAAAACTAATTTAACTAATAAAACTGTACTGAAGATGTATTACAGGAAGAGTTAGATGTTAACGAGTCAACACAGATAGACCAGAATAGAATTATGTATGTTGGAAAAGACCTTTAAGATTATCAAGTCCAGCCGTTAACCTAACACTACCAAGTCCACCATTAAACCATGTCCCTAAAAGCCACATCTACACATCTTTTAAATACCTCCAGGGATGGTGACTCAACCACTTCCCTGGACAGCCTGTTCCAATGCTTGATAACCCTTTCGGTGAAGAGATTTTTCCTAATATCCAATCTAAACCTCCCCTGGCCCAACTTGAGGCTGTTTCCTCTCGTGCTATTAGTTGTCACTTGGGAAAAGAGACAGCCTCACCCACCTTGCTACAACCTCCTTTCAGGTAGCTATAGAAAGCAGTAAGGTCTCCCCTCAGTCTCCTTTTCTGCAGACTAAACAAGTCCAGTTCCCTCAGCTGCTCTTCGTAAGACTTGTGCTCTACACCCTTCAACAGCTTTGTCAGTCTGCTCTGAACACACTCCAGAATCTCAATGTCTTTCTTATAGTGAGGGGCCCAAAAATTGAACACAGTATTCGAGGTGGGGCCTCACCAGTGCCAAGCATACGGGGACAATCACTTCCCTGCTCCTGCTGACCACATTGTTCCTGATACATGCCAGGATGCTGTTGGCCTCCTTGGCCACCTGAGCACACTGCTGGCTCATATTCAGCCAGCTGTCCATCAACACACCCATGTCCTTTTCTGCCAGGCAGCTCTCCAGCCACTCTTCCCCAAGCCTGTAGTGCTGCATGGGGTTGTTGTGACCCAAGTGCAGGACCTGGCACTTGGCCTTGGTGAACACCTCATACCATTGGCCTTGGCTCATCAATCCAGCCTGTCCCGATCCCTCTGTAGAGCCTTCCTACCCTCAAGCAGACCAACACTCCCACCCAGCTTGGTGTCATCTGCAAACTTACTTGGTGTCACCTGCAAACCTACTGCACTCAATCCATCCTCCCCATTTTTGAGAAGGAGATATACCACCTCCCCCCTCAAAAAAAAAAAAAAATTTGTAAGACAAAAGCAAGCAGATAGGAACGAGAGTTTACCAATTTTAGATTTAATAGCTGACATAAATATTCTGTATCACAGTATCTTAGAACAGAAATTTATGAAGTGATAGAAAGAAAAAGCGTATTTCATAGTACCCCTCAAATGAACTACCCCAATCAAAGAAGCTGGTTGATGTCTTCAACTATTAATATAATTCTACTTGTACCACTGTATAAGTTTCTTCACCAGAAATTATTAGCCAGGACAAGTCAGGGATTAGAGACTACAGTTCAAACATTGCAGTAGCTTTAGCAGCTCCTTAGGTTTTGCGGCATGGCACAGCCTGCAGATCTTTAGTAACTGTCAAATTCCACAGATCACATTTGTAAACTATATCCCTCACAGCAGTTTACATGAAGACAGAGACAAAATCCTAAACTCTATTCAAGAATTATTCACCTCTGACTCTTCTTAAGATCACCCAGTGAGCTAATGGCATACCTAGAACACAATCCAGGTTTGGAGAACTGTCATTCTTCCATCACCTCTCAACTCCCCAGGGCAAGGTCTTTGCTTTAAGCGATTACTTAGAGATGAAAAACAGGACTACTGTCTAAGGTCAAATGCTTTTCAAAGTTGCAGTTTGACACAGCATTCTCATGAATTAAGGATATTCTCAGTCATCCCTGCTCAAAGAGTTTCATAAACTGGGCACGGAGAACAGGGACAGGACAAAATAAAATATATTAAAAAAACACCCACTCACATGACAATCATGTACCCTACAAAGCTAAGTCAGATACCCAAATTCAACTCCCGTTATTTTCTGGATCTGGGTCAAAGAAATCAACACTGTCAGTCAGTTGATGCCCACATCTGCACATGCTCAAAACCACCCTTGCCTAGCTTAGGAAATGTAGGCATACATCAAACAAGCTCATCTGCACCAAAGAGAAGGCCCTCTTTCGCTAGAAAGACAATCAGACTTCATCTAAGAAAAAAACCTCAACAGCTTATATCTGGCAGGGTTATACTCCCTATAAATTACTGTACTTCTATTTTAACACATGGTTAGGAAAAAAGCAAACATGATGGCAACACACTATTTCTGTTTCAACACATGGTTAGGGATAAAAGTGAAAATGATTGCAATATCCTATTTGCATAAGAACTTAACAGTTTATAAGTAACAATAATATGTAAAACCTCTGGACTCAGTCCTCTTGTCAGTCCCAAAGACACACCAATCCACATCTTCCACTCACCACAGGAATAGGCCAACCACCAAGTCATACACCAGTAATGCTATCCAATCTTTTAGACTTGGCAGACCATATAGGTTTTTACACAAGGACCCTATACTAAAGGACCATGTCACCCACACGACTAAAATCCATGCGCCTCCAGTAGACACATGGCTGGCTATGAAGACAAGCAAAGAGCTCTTGGTCATGGTTTCATATATGCCCATTCTAACGTGCAAAAACAGGCACAAGGACTTGATTCAAACAGCAATCTGTGCAGCCACAATATGATAAGGATTCCAGGAAACAGGAATGCCAGGAGAAAGTTGTCACCTTCCAGAACAGGTTTGGCAAGCCTACAGTCTGATATTGCTCACTGGCTAACTAGCTGCATATGAAGTATGGTACACTTTTTTTTGAACCTGTGCTCAAGTGCCAGACACTCAACTACTGAATAGAGCACAAAGAGGCCTTAGAATCAAGAATCTACTGTATGTTATTTATTATAGCATCTATTCTGTAAGCACATAATACAGCTCAGAGCAGGTGGGTTCAGAGCCAGCTAAACAAATACTAACACATGCATCACCTAAATACAAGCATGGGATGCATCTGCTCTGCATGCAGTGGATACAAGACCTGTAGAATACATCTTCGTCACAGCTTTAATACTTGCGAATTTCCTAACGTCCAAACAAAAACTGGCTATTCCTGGGTGTTTTTTAGCTAGAGCACATCTTACAGACATGGTATCTTGTAGGCAATTATTTGCCCTTTCAAGTTTCCCAGTTTCCTGGTGTACTAGCCAGAATTTTGTAAAAGCAGGGCCAGGGAAGAGAACTCTACTATGCTCCTTAAATGCAAAGACTCGGATTTTCACTACACAGTTTACATCACTAAAACAAATAAATAAATAAATGCATAAATATTCCAGTGCTAATAAAAGTAATAGATTTTAAGAGATGAAGATCTGTTCTGTTCCCCTTACACCTACAGCTGTCAAACAGCAAGTTACGAAAATAAACCTTTATGACGAAGAGGAGAGACCTTGAAAACGTGCTGCAAAATAAAGCCGGGTCCTTTCAGGCAGCGGGCAAGGAAGAGGCGAGCCGGAGCGTGTGGGCTCAGGCTTTGCAGCCCAGTTGAAGCTGACGGCGCCGTTTGGTAGCCCCGATATTCCTACCCGGCCCCCCGGTCACTGACCGGCCAGGTGGGGGAGGACAGGCCCGCCGGACGGTGGGGGCCCGTCGGCGCAGGCCCGGCAGGGAGAGGCCCCGCTGGGCCGGGCGGGGCGGCCGACAAGGCCCACGCCTCAGGCGGCCCCGCCGGGCAGCGGGGTCAGGGGGCGGGGGGGGCGGAGTGTGCACCTTGGGATCGACTCGTACTTACGAATTTGGGCTTCCTGCCGTCCGCCGTCTCCTCGGGTCCGCCGGCGCTGCCAGCTCCCGCCGGGCCCTTCCGACGGAGCCCCTTGTTCTCCCGCCCGCCGCGATCCGGCGGCGAGGACGGGGCGCGGTGACGCTGCCGCGGCCCCCGCGGCTCCATGGCCTCGGGGCCGGGAGGGCAGACGAGGGGAGACGGCCGCCCGGGATCGGGCCCCGGCCCGGCGGCCCTGCCCGAGCTGGGCGCCTGCGATTAGCGCGGCTTAGCTGGGCTCGGCCGGGCAGGGCGCAGCGGGGGAAGGAGGAAGGGCGGGGGGAGGCTCAGGGCTAAAGCCGCCGCCTCAACGCGGCAAACGGATTTAGCGAGGAGCCTCTAATCCCGGCAGCGATGGCCGGCGGCTGCCGCCCGCTTCCCACCGGCACCGGACAGGACGGGGCGGGGCGGGGAAGAAGAGGGGCAGGGGCGCGCGCGCGCTGCCAACGGCCGGGCGCCTGTCAGAGCCCAGGAATTGTCCCGCCGTCCGAATACTCCCGCCACTGACGGGTCCCGCCCCCGGCCTCCCCGCCGCCAGCCAATCCGCGCCGGCGGGGAAGGGAGTGGCGCTTCCCGGTTGGCTGGCCGCCCGCCAGTCTCCGCTGAATCGGCTGGGCCTCAAGCCAAGCGCCGGCGGGGAGCTCCAGTGACCGCACCTGTGTGCTCGCGACGTGTCCGGCCGCCCGCCCGCCCCTCCTTCCCTCCGGACTACGTGTCCCAGAGGGCAGCGCGGCCCGCGCCCGCAGGCAGCCCTGGGGTACCGTCCGGGAATGGGGTCAGTCTGCCTGTGCGGCGGGGTTTGCGGGACCATCCGGGCTTTCTTCAGCGTTATTGGGGCCCCCAGGAAGTTTTATTGCTGCCACGTAACGGCGGCGGCCACGGCCCCGCCCTGAGAGGGTGGTGGCCCTGTCAGCGAGGAGCGGGAGCGCCGCCGAGGTAACGTCCCCTGGGCAGGGCGGTGGCAGCCCCCTCCGGCAGCGGGGGCGAGTGGGGTCTGAATAGCGGCAGAAGACGGGTAAAACCCTGTGTTCTGAGGTAAAATGACCTCCGTCTGAGGGGTTAAGGTACACCTTCGTCCTCTCAGGAGGGTTTTATTTTGTTGCCGCCCAGGTTCTGACCTTTCTGGTAAAAGTGAGCCTGCTTTGCCGGGGGGCTTGGACTAGGTGGTCTCCGAAGGTCCCTCCCAACCCCTGCCGTGCATGGATTCCGGGATCTGAGCGCCCGCAGCCGACGGATGGGATAGGCCCCTCACGGGTTCGGCCTGGGGTGCCCGTTTGTAAAATCCTGGTTTTGTGAAAAAGTCCAGTTCTCTGTGTCAACCCCACCATGTGACGGGTGAAAAACGGTTCATCTGTTTCCATATAACTTTTTAAATATTTAAATACCTGTAACTTTTTAATATATTTAAATACCTGGTTTTATATATAAATATATAAACATTTTTTAATATTTTTATGTCTTACAATAATATATATTATTTTATAATACATATTTTATACCATTCTGGTGGTACTGGGTTGAGAAAGCACAGTAACACAGGAGAGACATGGGCCCTGTTCAAAGCAATGGCAGAAGTTCCATCGACTTCAGGCCAAGATTTTGTTTTCTGACCGACTGTCTTTGTGAAGGAGATGTTGACTGTACAAGCAAGGCCAAAAGAACAGGCCTACTTATGTTCTGGTTTTGCTTGATGCAAACTGTTGTTTTCTGTAACAGAAAGACCTCCAAGACTCTGCGGTTTATGGGGAAATACAGAAGTAAATAAAGATTTTGTTATGCTGTAGACTAGCAAGTTGTATATGCTTTAGAAAGTAAATGACTTATCATTACTGCAATTAATAGTTTGCATTTTTCTTTATCTTACATTAACAATAGTTAGAATACTGATGCAAACTGGAAACTTATATAGAGGAAAATCTATTTCCAAATCTCAATGTTAGGTATCATTCAGAAAAAGAAGGATAACACTCATATCTCTAGAGTATTTTCTGAAACGGAACAAGTTTCCTTTTTCTTCTGTCATTCGCTAAGAAAGATGCTCAGGTTTCCTTGTTGTTTTTGTCATTTCGTGTTGTCTTGAATGCAGTGAAAATAAAATGCTCCTTGCAACAATTGCATTCACTCTTTCCACATAATTTGAGGGGCTTTCATTCCAATGCAATGACATCAAAAGACTGAAGATCTCAGTCCTTCAGCATGACTTACGCAGGCAGTGACCTACAAAATGTAATGACTGCCACAACATGGAGCTCTGGTGGAATGCAGCAGAATTCAAACCGGACCTTTGCGGGACTCAGGTTTAACTCCAGGGAGCTGTGGGGCTGTGTAGAGTAGGCGTATACAATTTTTTGTATACATTAAACTGTTTGTCCTTTGGCACATTTCTATAGAAGTTTTGTAAATTTATACTGCAATTCTTTGTGGAGAGTATAATTATCACAACACTGTTTAATGTCATGGTTAATGATTTCCTGGAACATTTGACTAGAAAATTAATCAGCCTATGTATGCGTATGATAAAGCTGTTTAAAAGGACCTCCTAATTGCACTGTGGTAAAACACAATGGCTTGTGCCAATATATCACTTTCAAGGTACTGTATTGCAATAATAGAGAAACACTAAGGGGAATAATTTATCAGACAGTTTTGCTAAGCCAAAAGTAAATGTTAGTACTTTTGATCAATTATTATTATTTCATACTACCCCTCTTGTGCTTGTTAGGTGCTTCACAGAACAAATATGCTCTTCCAGCAGCTCAGTTGGCCAAGATTAATCACAACCAAGGAAAAAATGGTGAGAAAGAAATTAATCAGCAACACCATAATTGTGCAGAAATTATACTTAGCATGCATACTGTCTGGGGNAACGTCCCCTGGGCAGGGCGGTGGCAGCCCCCTCCGGCAGCGGGGGCGAGTGGGGTCTGAATAGCGGCAGAAGACGGGTAAAACCCTGTGTTCTGAGGTAAAATGACCTCCGTCTGAGGGGTTAAGGTACACCTTCGTCCTCTCAGGAGGGTTTTATTTTGTTGCCGCCCAGGTTCTGACCTTTCTGGTAAAAGTGAGCCTGCTTTGCCGGGGGGCTTGGACTAGGTGGTCTCCGAAGGTCCCTCCCAACCCCTGCCGTGCATGGATTCCGGGATCTGAGCGCCCGCAGCCGACGGATGGGATAGGCCCCTCACGGGTTCGGCCTGGGGTGCCCGTTTGTAAAATCCTGGTTTTGTGAAAAAGTCCAGTTCTCTGTGTCAACCCCACCATGTGACGGGTGAAAAACGGTTCATCTGTTTCCATATAACTTTTTAAATATTTAAATACCTGTAACTTTTTAATATATTTAAATACCTGGTTTTATATATAAATATATAAACATTTTTTAATATTTTTATGTCTTACAATAATATATATTATTTTATAATACATATTTTATACCATTCTGGTGGTACTGGGTTGAGAAAGCACAGTAACACAGGAGAGACATGGGCCCTGTTCAAAGCAATGGCAGAAGTTCCATCGACTTCAGGCCAAGATTTTGTTTTCTGACCGACTGTCTTTGTGAAGGAGATGTTGACTGTACAAGCAAGGCCAAAAGAACAGGCCTACTTATGTTCTGGTTTTGCTTGATGCAAACTGTTGTTTTCTGTAACAGAAAGACCTCCAAGACTCTGCGGTTTATGGGGAAATACAGAAGTAAATAAAGATTTTGTTATGCTGTAGACTAGCAAGTTGTATATGCTTTAGAAAGTAAATGACTTATCATTACTGCAATTAATAGTTTGCATTTTTCTTTATCTTACATTAACAATAGTTAGAATACTGATGCAAACTGGAAACTTATATAGAGGAAAATCTATTTCCAAATCTCAATGTTAGGTATCATTCAGAAAAAGAAGGATAACACTCATATCTCTAGAGTATTTTCTGAAACGGAACAAGTTTCCTTTTTCTTCTGTCATTCGCTAAGAAAGATGCTCAGGTTTCCTTGTTGTTTTTGTCATTTCGTGTTGTCTTGAATGCAGTGAAAATAAAATGCTCCTTGCAACAATTGCATTCACTCTTTCCACATAATTTGAGGGGCTTTCATTCCAATGCAATGACATCAAAAGACTGAAGATCTCAGTCCTTCAGCATGACTTACGCAGGCAGTGACCTACAAAATGTAATGACTGCCACAACATGGAGCTCTGGTGGAATGCAGCAGAATTCAAACCGGACCTTTGCGGGACTCAGGTTTAACTCCAGGGAGCTGTGGGGCTGTGTAGAGTAGGCGTATACAATTTTTTGTATACATTAAACTGTTTGTCCTTTGGCACATTTCTATAGAAGTTTTGTAAATTTATACTGCAATTCTTTGTGGAGAGTATAATTATCACAACACTGTTTAATGTCATGGTTAATGATTTCCTGGAACATTTGACTAGAAAATTAATCAGCCTATGTATGCGTATGATAAAGCTGTTTAAAAGGACCTCCTAATTGCACTGTGGTAAAACACAATGGCTTGTGCCAATATATCACTTTCAAGGTACTGTATTGCAATAATAGAGAAACACTAAGGGGAATAATTTATCAGACAGTTTTGCTAAGCCAAAAGTAAATGTTAGTACTTTTGATCAATTATTATTATTTCATACTACCCCTCTTGTGCTTGTTAGGTGCTTCACAGAACAAATATGCTCTTCCAGCAGCTCAGTTGGCCAAGATTAATCACAACCAAGGAAAAAATGGTGAGAAAGAAATTAATCAGCAACACCATAATTGTGCAGAAATTATACTTAGCATGCATACTGTCTGGGGCATTGTGCTGGTTTTGGCTGGGATAGAGTTAATTTCTTTCATAGTAGCTTGTATGGGGCTACGTTTTGGATTTGTACTGGAAACTGTGTGGATAACAGAGGGATGTCTTAGTGACAGGGGAGCAGAAAGGCCTTTTGTGCTTCTCACACCGCCCCACCAGCGAGTAGGCTGGGGGTGCACAAGAAGCTGGGGGGGGAAACAGCTGGAACAGCTGACCTCAGCTGACCAAGGGGATATTCCATAGTGTGTGACGTCATGCTCGGCATGAAAAGCTGGGGGAAGAAAAAGGAAAGGGATCTCGTTCACTCTTACGGTATTCATCTTCCCAAGTAACTGTTAAGCATGATGGAGCCCTGCTTTCCTGGAGGAAGGCTGAACATGGATGGGAAGCAGTGAATGAATTACTTGCTTTGCTTTGCTTGTGTGCGTGGCTTTTGCTTTACCTATTAAACTGTCTTTATCTCAGCCCCCCCCCCCCCCCCCCCCNTTTTCTCATTTTTACTCTTAATGGTTCTGTCCCCTATCGCACTGCAGGGAGGTGAGGGTGGTGCTTAGTTGCTGGCTGGGGTTAAACCACAACAGACATGCATATAGCTTGTCAATTTTGTGTTATTTTTGTTCTGGAATGAGAATTTTTCAATTATAAAAGTGTGATACAAAGCAAATGAGTAATGTTAAACATATGGATATTTGCAAAACTGGTCCTTTGGATTGATGGACTTAATTAGACTCTTCCCATTCTGTTCCATCTCTTTTTTACTTTTTTTGTATATGCTGTGACTCAGCTCTTTAACAACAACAAAAAAAATTAATACCCTCCTAATATTCATTGTTCCAGGGAGGCAGTTTTTCAAATAAATCCCTGTACACAGTGTTTGCAAGCTGGCTTTTGACTGAGTTGAGGCAGTTCTTCATATTTCATTTGGAGACGCCTAGTTCTTGCCTATAAGAAGAAGATAAAACAGTTAATTAACTGTTCTTTAATTAGATTCATCCTCTTAAACTGTCACATAAAACTTATGAAGGATTTTATGAGCAATGTTGTTGTTTTTATACAGCAAGCATACAAGTTTAACTGTCTTTATTACTAACACTATTTAAGTATTCTAACAAGCAAAACCTTCCAGAGCCACAGTTCCGTGGCTTGGCAGAAGCAAGACAAATGGCAGAGGGATGTGTCGTTTCAGGAAAATGGTTTCTTCTTTCTCTCATGAAAAACACCAAATGGGCCATTCTATCCCAGATCCCTCAAACTCGCATGGATAATTCTAAGTCCTACCAATTTAATATGTATCTTATGCCTTTCCTAACATCTTATTCAAACAGTTAATAAAGTATTTACGTCCAGTTATAGGATTGTTGAACTCATAATGCCAATAAAAATTACATTGGAAAAACACGGCCTGTCTTCATGTCTCACAGAGACAAGTGATGCTGTTTGTTATCTAAGGAACTCTTTAACAGTTACATTCCATATTGCAACAGCAATAATTAATAATGTAAATGTATTACAATATAATATCTGTAAATGTAACCTATGGATAAGATGTTATTTAATTTTTACAGCATGGGTGGTTCGCAAAGCCTATTATTCCATTATTAAGATAATGGGTAGATAAAAATTCAAGTTGTTCTTCTAGTCTAGTCTAGTCTGTTAAATTTACTAAGGAACCTGGCTGTTAACAAGTTTATCATACTAATAAATGAACAAATTTATGGTACAGTTATGAGAAAATTCACGCTCTGTTCAAATAATAAAGTTTTAATGAAGAAAAATTACTATGTCTTTTCCTGTAAAACAAACAGCTAGAATTCTGGTGGCTTTTTGGATATCATTTGGTTGTCATTTAGTTAGTGTCACTGCCACTATACTAGCATATGTAATCTCTGCTATATGTTTGGGGCACAGACTAGGGAAAACTCTGTGCTCGAAGACCATGATTATCAGTCAGAAAAAGGAAGGAACTAGAAATTTGCAGCGTAATAAGACATTAGCCTGAAGTTCTTACAAGGGAAAAAGCTATTAGACATTTTCTGTTACACAGTTATAGTTATGAACTTAGTTATGAACAGATACAGAGTTACGAGTCTACTGGTATGTGACAAAAAAGGAGGTTTGGGTTTAAGAGTCTTTTCATAAAGGATTGAATTTTTCATTTGCTTAAGCTCGTCATCAAGAAAACTTCTCTTTGTTATGAATCTGCTCAAAGGGAGTCTGAGAACTGAGTTTAGGCTAAACGCTAAAAAATATTTTCTTTGAGATTCCTTGGATTCTTTTTTTGGTAACAAGACCGTTTTACTCATGCAGTGCTTTAAGAATGTATGATGTTACTTGTCATATGATGCTTCTTTTTTTTAAATCATGCTTTAGCTCTCATGTCTCTGACTGCCCAGTGTGCTACGTGCAGTTAGAAGTACTCAAAACACTTGTTTAGCATCATTCATTGGCACCTTGGCAGACAAGTATATGTGTGCTAGCTACTGTCTGTGTAATACTTTTGAATATTTTAGGTGGAAGTAGGGCCCTGTGATAGAATGGACAATTAAAGAAAATGCTGTCTTAACCTGCTGTGTTTAATTGTCTGTAGAGACAAGCAACTTTGAGCCATTTGGATCAAAGACTTGATAAAGTTAAACTAGTGAGACCTCTTGGCACCTGTATTGTCTCTTAAAAATGTCTGAACTAGTATCTTCTGAAAACAGTCGTTTTCTTCCCTTTCTCATGAAAAAATATAATATTGCGGTTGTATTTCTTGCAGTTAATTTCTGCTACCAACAGAAATACTTTTGGAAACCGGAATGTTGTTGCCTTTGATCCCAATTCTTTATTGCTAGGCGTCTTGATCAGTCACATCTGCACAGTGGTAAATACCAGCATTAAATATCAATGCAATATGTATCTTTCACCAGTTATAAAAAATTTTCAGGTTTTAGAGAAACACAAAGGACACCAGGGCTCTTTTTCAGTTATGCAACATTTCCAGGCACTTAAAAAAGATGTAATTGAAGGACTCGAGCAGAAATGAAGCTTTCACTGAGATTTGTCTTTAAAATACTTTTATATATTGTTAATCATTACATGGGGGTTGTTACTGAAGAAAAACCCAAAGCAAATGGTTTTAGCAGATTCTGAAGGTAGAGCTGTATAGCTGTCTTTACTGAAGAATGTACAGATGAGAAAGACATCCCTGAAGACAGCATATGTCACAATCCTGTTATTGATTTTATATCAGTCATGGCTTTTTGAAATATGAAACAAAATTTTACTTGCAATGGATTTATTTTCTCTCTTTTCTAGCTAGAATTTAAAATAAGGGCTTTCAGAAGTAGTTGTAGTCTGAATAGCACCATTCTCCTTTTTTAAGCTTTCAAAGTCACCCTGTTAAAGATGAGGATATAAGAAGTAGGAAAGTAGTTTGCTTCATCAATTTATTGTGGATTACATGTTGCTAATAATTTCTTACAAAGTATTTTAGGCTAGCTCCTCATTCAACTGAGGAAATTTAATATACCTCCTTCCAGATACTGCCTAGATGGGAAAAAATCAGTAAAGAAGTCCATTATACAGTTCATCAAATGGATCTTTATGAGGATATTTGAGATGTGATTTGTGGCACTATTTAGGATACATTGCATACTACATTATTATAAAGTTCAGGTTTGTAATTTAATTATGGGCCAAATTATCTTCAGTTCTAACTCTAGTCGAAGTGACTAGGCCAAGCCTGACAGCTGATATAAATTATAAATTGTAAGTGGTCTGAGTGTCATGGGCTGCAATAAAGGCTATGTTACATAATTTTATACTTCGTGAGGGATTTTCAGAGCCGCCTAAAGAATTAAATGAGCTGCTCAAACCTTGTCGGTTTTAGTAGTATAACTATTAAATGTTCCTAGGAGAATTATTACAAATAGTTAATTTTTCCCAAAAGAAAATAAATACATTTCCAGAGCAGAAAACTGTGATGAAGATTTTTTTGTGAATATAAGGGTCTGTAGTAGTGTGATCAAGCATAGAGAGTTTTCAGGGCACTTACTATAAAGTTTTTAAGGTGTATGTCAGAACACTAGGATGTAATTATCTTCCATTACTTTTTGATAACTCTCTGAATTCCTCATAGCTTTCCTTTCTTAATATACTTCCATCTTTTTTTATGATTCATTTTCCAAGTTTCCTTCTAAGATTCTGTCTTTCATTTTTACTTGTGATAATTTATATTACTTTGTACTAGGGCATGTTACTGTCTGCTTTCAAAAACCCCTTATTTTCTTTTGACAGATGTATCGTTTTGAGACAGAGAGAGATATGAACAGATACATGTATGTGCATATATAATGCTTTTTATGAGTTATTTACTGAGGAAGTCTCAAAATTGACTATAATTTGTTTATATAGCTTTTATTTCTCTGTTACTGGTTTCCTTATTCTTATCCATCTTTAAGTTTCTCATTCTAGTTTTTGCTCTTGCAAGAATGATGGATATAATCATATCGTGTTTACTGCAACTTAATATTCAGCTGCAATAAGTACTGTACACGTACATTAAGAAAAATCCTTCCTCTCATTTTAAAAAAAAAAAAGACCACAACATTTTGGGAAATTCCTGAAATATATTGTATACAATACGTAATCATCAGTTTTGTGGGTAACAGAAGTCACTCTATCGCTATCCTCTCTGCATATTACTTTTTGATCTGCTCCTCCTTGGCGTGTTTCAGTGAGCAACCTGATTTTTAATGGCTCTCTAACACGTGTAGTCGTGTGCTTCTACAAACAGAGTGCGATGTGCTACCTTTCTTATGCTGCATAGAAGCTTCATATCACAAGTACTCCTCCAGTGCAGCAGAGCTACGAAGCTAAGGTTCTTCTAAGAACTTTCTTAAGTGGCAGTTTTATGACAGGTGTGAATTAGAATAAACTTCATAAGTTTCCATTTTCCTTTCCCCGTGTTATAATAAATGAAAGCTGTTGGTTAAGAAAAATGAATGCTTTTGCTTATTTTTATGAAATATTTCTGCAGAAACGAGGGAGGTGATTATGTTGAATTGTGACATAGAGGTTATCCTATAGCACCTCGAGATGTACCTAACGCTCAGGTATTTGTTCGGGGGCGAAGGCAGATGAGAAACTGTATTGTAATCATTACAGGAGCGCCTCTCGGCTGGCAGGAGTTGACAGTAGCCTCTCAAGATGTTTTCGGTTTGTTGTACCACAACCTGACAGCAGGAAGGCTTCTCAAACCAAAACGTATTTGTCAAGAAAAACACAGGCCAGTTGACATGGCTTCTGTTACTGTATAAAAGGAGAATTTAGAGAGAGCAAAATCTCAGCCTGTGTGTAAGTGTCAGTGCACGCTGAGAGCCGGCTCTCCCTAAGGGATGGGGAGCTGAGGGAGATACCGGGGCCAGCAGGGCAAGGGGCCTCACTAGCCAGGGCCCATCCCACTGCCCCCAAGTGAGGCACGTGAGACCAGCCCAGGGATGGTGGCCAGGTTCAACCAATAGTCCAGACCATCAGGCAACTGTGATGATGAGGCAGATCTGAGGTCAAGCCAGGAAGCCAGGATCAGGTCCGGTGAAGATAATGAGGGCCAGAGACAGTCTATCGATGAGTCAACATGTCCACAGTGATGAGAGAGGTGAGGCTTGGAAGACATACTGCACCTCAGGATCAATGGGCTTCGTATCTTGCAGAGTGAAAGTCTGTCCTCTTTTCTGCAATGTGATATGATATGCACTAGAATCCGTCCTGTTTGTGTATCCCATGAGTGACCTCACAACGCTCAAGATCTTTGTAACTTCCATAACAACCAATAATCTGAAAGAAAAAAAATCCATGGTTATATGTCCATCAGTCTCTGAAAAATAATGTAATTCCTTATCCCCATCTGTCTACAAAACTGCATTCCTTTTCCGTCATGAGTTAATTTGCCCTTGTTGTGAACAACCCTGCTGGTACCAATGAAGAGGAAATCTCCTCAAAGAAGTTAAGATAACCTCTGACAAGATTAAAAATCAAGTAGGGCGTCATTAGGCAGTCAATCACTACACCCTATTAAGTGCTCGTAAAGTTTGTTATTTACCATTATGTTGTGTGAGTTTCAAATCTGGACACCAGTTAGATGCATGTTTTCCAGCTAGAAAAGTGCCAACTTTTAGACCCCTTTTAGTCCCATTAAAAGAGAGGGAATCTGAAGACCTGCGCAGGCTTGCAGCATGCTGACTGTGCTGGGGGATTAATAAAGGCAGCCAAGCTGCGATAATCCAGATACGTGATTTGGATGTATGATACGTACTTTCAAAACAGCTTTCTTTATATGAACTATAACATGAAAAAAGGAAGAATATTGCCTCAAAAGTTGTTCAAAGCATATACAATTAACCAAGTCTTTTGCAGTCTTCACCGGAAATAAAAATAACGCACTGAGTTGCAGGGTTCTCTGAAGAACGGCGTGCGCAGAAGCAAGAGCAGTGTGCAGGGCAAAGAGCTCAGCTGCAAGAACAGCAGGCAAGCTTAGGTATGGAATGCTGCTGAGAACTGAGCGTTGAAAGAAAGGTGTGATCCCAAATAAAACTGCACTGCTTATGCATAACATCAGCTTGACTCGGCTACCCTCTAGCCCCCGACAGCAGCGTTGTTCACTGTGAGGCTCTTGGTCCCCGTGACGATTACTCCTGGTTTTGCTTAGGTGATGCGACTTTGCTGTGGCCCTGCATGTCTCTCTCAAGTCAGTAATGGTATTGGGGACAAGTGCTGGTATACTTGAAATGAGGAAGTATTGCCGAGTACTATGGTTCCATAAAACAAAATATGGACAGGAGTTGTAGCACTTATCCATCAGGGAGATTCATATTCTCCATCTTAGGACAGTCTAAGAGGTAAAGGACTAAGCTAAGCTCTTTCTGTGAAGTAAGACTTGACTGAAGCTCTCACTTTAGCTAGTGAAGAGAAACTAGCACATAGAAAAGGCAGTTCATCCACTCTTAAAATAGGAATCTAAAACAAATGGAAAGAAGAACCTCTGGAGATACTTCCCTGTCTTGACTGACTAGAGAATATGCTTCAATACCTGATTTAGACTAGACGAGTACTTTTTATATGCTGAAGGTAAGTGAGGTAAATCTCATTTTCTCAAACTATTGAGAAAATTCAGCAATTTGCAGTCAATAAATTCACTCCCTTTCACTAGATTTTATTAGACATATTCATATTAATTCAGAAAAGGTAGAAATATTTAAATAGCAACGTTAATAACTCCTTGGAATTAACAAGAAAATTCTCTTGTGATCCTCAGAGAATAAAACTTTGAATAACCATACTTCCAAGATAATATGCAGATCTCTGACAATAGTTTTTGATAGTCTGAAAATTGAAGAAAGATTTTTTTTTTCCCCAAAAGAATTAATGACTACTTCCCTTACTCCTTTTGCTGGTGTCTTTTATCATTATGGGTATTAACCTACTTCAAAAACTGTGGGAAGTGTTCGGTTGCAAATACACTCTCCTGTTGTATCAACTTACTTGGATGGTGATTGTCCTTGTTTCAGCTGGGACAGAGTTAATTTTCTTTCTAATAGTTGTTGTGTTTCAGATTTGGTATGAGGGGAATGTCCGTCATGCGTATTGGTTCAGTTGTTGCCAGGCGATGTTTGTAGTTTTCAAGGACTTCTTTTCAGCTTCCCACAGAAGCTGAGAAGGAGCCCAGACAGAATGAAGGAATGGCCAATGGAATATTCCATACCATAGATGTCATGCTCAGTATATAAACGGGGTTAGTCGTGGGGTGGGTACTCACAAGCGCTTCTCAGGATGGTACCAGTTCACCAGGTGGTGAGAGTGACCTGTGTTGTTGTTTTTATTATTATTGTTGTCGTTGTTATTGTTGGGTTTTTTTTTTTCTTTTCCTTTTCTACTATTGTTCCATTAAACTGTCTTTACCTCAGTGCATGAGGTGTTTTGGGTTTTTCTTCTTCCTTTCCCTTCCTTTTCTCCCTCTTCTCCCTACCCTTTTTTTGGGGGGAAGGGGGAAGAGGCAGCAAAGCAAGCAGCTGTGTGGTCATCACTGGCAGCTGGGGTTAAACCACGGAATGATTAAAAGGATTCATGCTGCTACCAACCTAAATGTTCTGGTACATTTTCTTGAAAAAGTCTATTCCATCTTTCTGCTTACCTTTCCTTCCCCCGCCAACCCCCCNCTTTGAGTCCTTTTGGAATATGAAGACATTAGCTCTCTTCTCTAATGAGTGTGTGACATCAGTCCCATCAGGAATTTGTTAGATTTCTAAACAGGTACCTTTGTGCATTCTCCCCAGATGGCATTCACTCCATGAAGCAGTCATCTGTAAGCATGCACAAGCAACTTAATTATTCCTTTTTGAATCTTTCTTTAAAATTCCCCTTTGCCAGTATGCCCAGATTTTAATTACAGCCTCTCTCACTGTTAAGTGTTGCTTCTGATTTGGTCTCTATCTCCTGTGCCTCTTCTACAGACAGCAAGGTTTTGGGACATCACCTTGTTTTCATTCAAAACACAGCTCTAGGACCCTGGCATTTTACAGTAATAAACATCTTGATTAATACACAGAGCTTGATGCTTATGTTACATGCAAAAACTAGAACACCTAAACTTTTATTTGATTTCTAGACTTTCTCTCTGAGTTTCTGCCTGGATTTACATTGGAAAATTCACCATAACAGATAGATCAGAGTAAAAAATACATGCTTTCCAAACTTAATGTTCCACTTTTTCAAATAGGACAAAAAAGTCACTAAGTACCTGTTGTAATTTGTCAATGTTCACCATATTTACTAAATAATCCATATTTTATAGTTGACATGGTTCAATAAAGCTTTCAGACTTGAGGTATTTTATAGCTTTGAACTATACATGTGCATAATCTCAGAATTGACTGTTTTATCCCCATGTCTATTAGTATGGCTTGTGAGAGGAGTTGGAGATGGATGTAATTATCCATTTATGTTTTAGGTGGAAGCAGAGGAAAACTTGGCCTATGTATCTAGAATCAAAGCCTGTCATTGTACAACTATTTCTTTTAAACTGTGAGATTATACAAGCTATATTCATTCAGATTCAGTCTTATGTAAATCATGGGCTTGCAATCACTTAGGAGCTGTATCTTGCAATCACTTAGGAGCTGTATCGCATTAATCTACAGTGACGGTGTTCAACAGAGTCTAGAAAGTTGTTTGATTTTACACTTTGTAAATGACAGTTCTTGATTTCCTGTAATATTTTGGATCACAGACAAAACCTTGTTTCAGTAACTACATATTAGCTGGACAGTTACAGATGAAATGCAGAATTGTTGCGGTTGGGTGATATGATCAACATTCATCACAAGCCAATAACGATGATTCTGAACATCTTAATTGGAGATCACACAACTCTGCGTAGTGTGAAATAAGATGTCTGGATGATTGCAAAGATTTTGACTGGTCCTTGTGCTGATAGCCTGCAGGAGATTTTAATATTCTGAAGTCACACCAGATGGGCAATCTGCTGCAGTATATCCCTTGGCTCAGTTTTAAGTTGCAAGGGTTTGATATCTGATGTCACCTCAAGGGAAAAATAATAAACAGCTGCACTAATGACATTTTTTAATCTCTCTACCCTTGATTTACCTAGGCTTTGACTGAAGCAATAGTCAGCTTAGGGTAACTGTAGAAGGGCACAGACCTTCTACAATACCAAGGTATAAAAATGCACAAAGGGATCAGAAATGGAACAGGGAAAAAAGTGAGTAACTATTATTTAACTGCTCTATGCACAACTTTTAATCCTATGTGCAAACTTTAACTTGTTGTAAAATAGGTTTGGAAAAGCATACGGATATAAGAAAAAATGTCAGAGGAATCCCAGTTTTAAAATGAGTATTGTAAAAGGGTACAGATAGTATTTTTGATTAATTTTTATAGCTGCAAGAAATGTAGTCAGTTTTCTGGATCAATGGAGTTATTTATTCTGGGAGTGAGTAGATAACAGTAGCAGCAAGCCCCTACTCCAAGGTTTTGCTGGATAAATTCTTTCATAGAATATTCCATTCAAACTGCCTGAGTCAATGTGACTTATGCAGCCCTTGATCGCTGTCCCCAGAAATGGTCTTTTGTCCATTTTCCTATTGGACAACTCATCGCTTCGGGTGCTTCATGGTGTTGTGTATCTCTTACAGCGTGGACTTTTAGCACAAAAAAGACTTGTAATTCACAGTTCATCGGTTGGGTGAGTCTGACCAGCAGGTTATGCAATGAATAAGAAATAGAGGATATATTCAGCTTTTTGAACTGACCTGTAAATTCTGGGGTTTGGGTTTTTTTGTTTGTTTTGTTTTATTGTTTTTGGTAGAGGAAATATTCTGAGTTGAAAAATAGGACATGTAAAAGATCACTAGAATTTTCACCTGGATTGTGAAAGGAAAATAGAAAATTTAAGGAATGCTTACATTTGCCACCTAAGTACTGAATGAAGAAGAAGACAATCAGAAGGTCCTTTATTTCTGACTATATCTGGTTCTGTGTGACTTGTTATGCTTCATAGTTTTTAATTAACTCAAGATAATTGTTAAATAACTTTGTCATGATAACACACTATGAAGCCTGACTGAGAATGCGGCCTTCCACACAAGGGTGAAATGCATGAAGGATGCATTTAAAAAAAACTTGAAAATATATAAAAGTCTGTGAGTGATGCAGGAGCCAAATGTATAATGCCAGGAAATAAAGGACATCTGAGAAAAGTCCAGGTTGCAATTGGAAACTGGAATACACAACTGAAGATACAGAATTAACACATAAAAAGCATGACATGGCTAGCATTTGCCTGGGAACTGAATTCAGGAGGGCCAAAATAGGCTTAAGGAGGATCAACAGTGCTCTGAAACTACAGACTTGAAGGACAAAAAAGATGATAGCCATATAATGGAGAGAAACATGGGTTCGAATGTGGATACAGACCCATTCATGTTCTGGTAATCACAACAATTACCAGCATATTAAGTAAAAAACAAAATTGATGCCACTACTCTGCAGGAGTTACGAGTGATGACGTCACAGAAAAACATTGTGCTGGTCCCATCACTGATCCCAGTAGTCCCTCAGTACAGCCACAGATAAAATTCCCTAGAGTAATGGGGCATTCAGGTTGGCCTTTTCACTTTTCTAGAGAGTCACACTATACCAAAACCTGACACTGGGACAGGCTGGGAATTGCTGGAAAGGCACTTTGTGATTCCAGGCTATTTAATATATGCCAGGTTAGGAGACTAAACTCCCAACATTTTGCAAAGTCAGGACAAGATGCTGACAGAGCTTGCAATTTTCAGAAAAAAGTTCTTCCACCTTCTATACCTGTCATTAAAAACGATGTTGGTTTGACTTTTCTTCTCCGAGAATCCTAGAAAACAAGAGAGAAGTGAGAAGGAACATTACAGTACTCCAGCACATTTTGGGATAACTTATATGTGACTTGCTGCAAACAGGCTAAAAAGCCAGACAAGTGGAGTGATTTGGTTTTAAATTTTGATTTGATGAAATATGCTTCTGTTTGAAAGGCCGCAGATAACCCAATTACACTAATTCTGAAGAAGATTACTTTGTATTTTTTAACTCAAAGACAACATTCCCAAAGTGGGTTATGATAGACAAGGCTCCCTTATGCCTGAAGTTTTCTCCAGAAGAAGTGATGCCATTTGCTAGCAACTCTGAAGTACTGATTAATGAACAAAACACTTCCTGGAAAAACAGGTCTAAATGTCACCTTTTCTAAGTGAGGATGTATTTTTTCATTGAGATGCACAGTACAGTGCAGTGAATTAAAGGCATTTTGGCGTTTTGTAGCTGAATGTCATTCCCTTTAAATGAGATACTGGCAGTTAGATGGCTTTGATTGCTGCCAGCTGTCAATACCCCTGAGGAAAGCAGAGATACTTGTATGGTGGAAGATGAACAAGAAGCCTGCTAATCAAACACATCACAAGTTGTGTCAGAGGATTTCTGAGTTAAATAAAATAGATGTGTGTTTACACTCTTCTAGTCATAAACAAGCTCTGAATTTTCTTTTTTTTTTTTTCCCCCTCACAGAGAACATTTCATACTCCAGTATGTTAACTGGCTTTTGTAGCCTCTGTTCTTGCATTTATGGAATATATGTCCACAGGTGGAGAGGAAAGGAGCTAAACCAGCCATTTTAAAATGTCTGTCCATTTTCCTTGGGTAAGTACCATTTAAACAGACAACAACTGTAAAAATGGTTTACTTGTTACTGTAAATGGATATATGGGCTAGAATTTCAAAACTAGATACTTACAACTTGAACTGTGGAGTTAATTCATGGATCCAATACCTGCTGCGTAGTACAAGTCAGGTATTGGTGTTGCACACTGTCAGTTACCTACTATTAGTTTCTGTATGCATAACTCAGAAATGCACACTAGATTATGCCTAATTTTGAAAAATATAGTCCATATGTTTTATGAGTCCTCTTCTGTTTCTTCTCATTACATCTGCTTACTCTCAGTCTTCAGCAGAAAATTAGCTGAAAGCAAAAAAAGAGGAAGTGAAGACTAGCAATGCAGTTTAAAAAGTCTAAAAAACAAGTCTTAAAAAGTTTAAATCTGTCTTTACACCTGTGCATTGCCAAGTGATTGAGAATATAAAGTGTTTCTTTGAGTTGGTATGTTCTCCTTTAAAGCCTTCAATGTTAGTCAAGTGACAAGTTTTAAAACTCTGTGGAGCTGGTAAGTGTTGGGCATAGGTTAAGTATTCTTAATATAGGTAGAGTATTCTTAATAGAGACCTACTGGGAGGACATGTCAAACCTTAACGGTCTTAATAAAGAAAAAAGAATATATAATTATCTTACATGGTAAGGGAATGTGAAATTTCTGCATATTTTATTCCTCAAAAAAAATTTTTTTTTCTTGATAAAGGGGTAGATTTAGTGGAACTTAGCCTAAATCAATATGAGGATATATCTGAGTGTTGTATGAACACCAAAGTCTGCAAAAATTCTTCATACAACTGCTTGTGCCTTCTGGGGCACCAACCACTGCAAACAATTTTCTCCGAGTTTATTAAAAGCTTCTAAGAAGCTTCTAATGACAGGTGGTCATTATGCAGCAGCCGCAGTAGGAAGCCCTGTAGTGTTATATATCTTATTTGTCAATTGTCCTTTTACTTGGAGATTCATACCACATAAGTTAGGAGGCTGATCACCAAGGCCCCCTGTGCTCTCACAAGGCTGTCCTTGAATCTCTTTCAGGAGGTAGAGAAACCCTAGACAACTCACAAACTGAAAAAAAAAAAAAAGAGACCGGACTGAACAGTCAGCCAACGGCAGTCAGATGAGAAGGCACCTAGAGAAGGGTTGAGAGCCAGGGTGTGAGTATCTCATATTCTCCAGAGGCAGGAGGTCTGTCTGCTTTTCTCGGTGATCTGAACTTGGATTTAGCTATGTGCACAGACCAAGGCAACCTGGACTAAGAAGAGAACTTCTTAGAAGTTTCTGGTTGTCTTAGTTTTACATGGAGTGAAGAATACGAATACCTTACTGGAATTGGGGTTTAGGACCCAAGTTCAGTTTTTGCTCACAGAGCCATGGTGACTATGAAAAAGCAAGCAGGGGGCTGTAAAAACCAGTCATGAAGGCTGCATTTACACTTCTCTAGTGTGGTTCCTTTTAATGTCATTCTCAGCCTTCTAGATAAGGGAACAACTGAAATGTGCTGTGGCTGCCCTCCCCAAACGTGCATTCCTTTTCTGGAAGTGCCCGGTGGGGGATGAGAGGTTGGTGTGTGCCTTGGGTCTAGCCTTGATAGAGAGTCAGCACATGCCTGGGTCAGAGGAGGCTTCTTACTGTCGATGTCGAGGCTCAAGAAGTGCCTCTAACGAGTAACAACACGTAACATAAATTGCTTTTTGAACATTATGTAGGTTCATTCTCTTTTACCTCTGTGATATAGGGCACCTGGCTGAGGCTGGTTAAAAGGAATTCCCTCCTTCTCTTTTATGCTTTGAACCTGTTAGGTGAGGTGCTTTTTTTAATCCTGCCTGTTCCTTCCTTTTGCTTTGAAAGGATCTTTTATTCAGTATCTTCATCAAGGTATTCTATTTTGGGGGTTGTTTTTTTTTTTACGACTCAAATGTCTGACCACCTCAAAACTCAAGTGCGCTGATGGTTAGAACCGCGCTGCGAAGCGGGCAGGCTCACCGCTGTCACAGAGGAAAAGGAACTGAGGTTCTGCAGTAGTTCGAATGACTTCTCAGCAGCCACACACTGACTCTGTGGCTGAGCAAAAACTCCAGTCCTAAATGCCATACCTGCCCCAAACCAGGCGTGCATGTGGATTCACTGGCAAACTCCAAGCTGGACCAGCCTGGGAGCTGGTGGCCCTGGGTCCAGGCAGGGGTATCAGGCTGGCAGAAGGTCCGCGCTGGCCTCTGGGGGGACTTGTGAGGGTGGGATGCCTGTGGGATGAGTGTGCGAGTGCTGCCTGCGTGCAGCCGGCACCCAGCTGGACCAGCCAGTGAGTCGGGGACCCGTGGGGTGGGTAGGGGGGTCTGGGATCCAGGCAGGGGTGCTGGGGGAGCAGAGGACCCATGCCAGCATTCAGAGGATCTGCCAATCTGCATGTGAACGTGGGTGCTGCTGGAGGCAGCGCCTTGTCCGTGGCTCTCTGTGTGACCAGCTGTGGCCGTGTCCTCTGTGTTTGTTTGTGTCCCCATATGTGTGTCTGTGTGTGCGTGTCTGTGTGTCTCTGGGTTACGTTCTCAGCTTCGCTGCTGGGAACCTGCAGGTTGAACCTGCAGATGGGACAGCAGCAGACCCCAGATCCCCAGGCACTGGTGGCCGCTTCTAAAAGCTCTTAACATTGTGCTTTTTTATCACCATGTTATCTGGGTGCTTCCCAAAACTAACATTTTTTTTTTTTCTCACACTGTCCTTTAAAGTATTATGTTTACAGAGACATGGACCACAGTGAGTAAGAGGAATATTTTCAGTGACTAGTCCTTTTAGGTTCCTCTACTTAAAGGAAAAAAAAAGAGAAGTCCAGCTTAAATCACTTTCAGTGGGTTTGAATCTTGTCATAACATTTTAGTTAATAAAGCTAGAGCCCCTCTAGGGCACATGAGGCCCTTAGTGCCCTGTAAATAAGGAATTCAGAAAAATGAGGGATGTAAAATTGTTTGACATTTTTGAAAATTTGGCTTGTGTCATGGTTAATATCACACAGCAGATGTAACATGCCACAGAGGCCACAGCTCACTGGCTGAGGTGAGCTACCCGAGCAGAAACCACAAGGAGAGATTATGCCCACAGAAACAGTTTATTACAAGAGAGCTGAAGGGCATTGGCTGTGAATACGCTAGAAAAATTTATGCCGTAGTTTAACCATCACTTTAAACTCCTGAAGCTGCCAAAAGAGGCATTTCAGCCTTCCCCAGATTACTTTTCCTGCTGCTGTGCTCACACAAACAGTTGTGCTGGACAAAGGGAGGTAACGGCAGAGGGGCAAGCAAAATAAATATTCCATTTTAAACTTGGACCCGTTTCTCTGCCTAGTTTACCACCTGGAAGCACACAAGCTTTTGTCTTGGCACAAGTGAGGAGTTAATATAAGGATGGAAATGAATGGCTGAGCAAGGGAATAGGAAAGGATCTCTTTATTCAGTTGGTCCATGCTGCATAAAAATGACTGCAGAATTAGGGCATTGTAGTTGCTCTGTGGATAAGTAGGAAAATGGATTTCCTCCTAGTTCATAGCGTAATTCAGGTTGGAAAAGACCTATGAAAGTTACCTAGTCCCAACTCCTGATCAGAGCAGAACTTGCTTCAATGGTAGTTGAAGTGGCTCAGGGCCTTCTTCAGTTGGGTTTTGAATGTTTCCATGGTGGAGATGACACAACCCCTTTGCGCAGCCTGTTAAAATTCTTAACTCCTCTTTGGAAATAATTTTTTCCTGATGTCCACTTGGAGTTTATTTTGACAACATCTCTTGTCTTGGGGAGCCCTGACCTGATCGCTGTATTTCAAATGCAGCCTCCGTAGTGCTGAATAAAGGGAAATAACTGACTTTTTCGACCTGCTGGCTAAGCTTTTGCTAATGCAGCCCGATACATGGTTGACCTCTGTCACAACAGGATACACTGCTGACTCATGTTGAACTTACAGGCCATCAAGGTAGCTTCCTCACTGGTCCTTTTCAGCAAAGCTGTTTCCTAGCCTTGCCCGTACTGTTGCATGGAGTTTTTCCTCTTGACTTGCAGATCAACAGCACATGATTGTGTGAGATAAAATAGCAAAGCAATCCAGAAAACTTTAAAACAAGCCCACGTTGAAACTATTTCATTGAGCGGCATCAGCCTTTTTGGATCCTTGAAAATCTGCAGTTTGTTGCCTTTCCATCCCTCCCTCTCAGTCTACTAAGGTTCACCTTCCCACTCTTGCTTTCCACCCATCCATGATACTTCTCTTTGGAAGTTAAGAGTAAATGTAGTAACAGCAAAACATTTAAAAATTGAGAATGTAGATGAGAAAGGAAAAGGATAAGAATGCAGAAACATGTGATACTTAGTTTTGCAATTATTAGGACAATGGCACAGATAGATTGTATAAATAATCAAAACAGAGACTATGAAACTAGCATATGTTACTAACATTAGAACAGTGTTGTCATGTCATATAAAGCTCTTCTAAAAGTACATTTTGTTCCCTTTGTAATGATTTTGCTTTTGAAATTACTCTGCATGAGACTGTGTTTAATCGTTATAAGTGTGACTATTCCTGTACTGTTCAAATGCCTTCTCCTACTTCACTGTTTTTTCTTATCAGGAACAGCACTCCAAACAGTTGTCTCAGTATTCTTATCAAAGCAGCCAAAACGCAGACCTCTGAAGGACTGAACTGCCTTGTGCATTTTTGTTCATCACAGAGAAGTGCACTAGGTGTATTTGTAGTGCCTCGCCCCTTGCGAAGAAATTTTTCTACTCTAACATTCTGCTTTGCTCATTCTTTTCTCCATTGTTATAACTCAATTCATAAAACAGTTCTTTATTTTTTGGTCTCATAAATGAAATGTTCTTCAGGATCAGAGCAAGGATATATGCACAGAAATCACTGAAGAGTCACCTCTATTGGAAAAAACGCTCTTACTGTCAGTAGTGAAATAAGTAGATTTAATAAATGATAGTGTTATGTGAAAAAGATAAATTTATTGTTTGCTAACCTTAAAAACAAGTTTCACCAAAAAAAGTAATTTGGCAATCATTTATTTAATGTTATTTTTCTTCTAGAATAATTTAAAGACACACCGAATTAAGGTATCACTCTAAGGGGGAAGAAAGTGTCATAAGATTCAAGTATGAGGGTTATATTCGGTAGATGCTTTATATTCTACAATACAGTAGCCCTGAGAATAATATCTTTTGTGTCCCTTTTTTCAAGTTCTTGCAGCATGCTAAGAGTTTATCTTGCTATTATATGCATCTCAAACATGCTAAGAAACTGCTTTGTAACTATATCCATCCCAACAGAAGATTATTAACCTGAATTTGACAGGGTAAGATTGAACCACACCAATTTGAGTTAGAAAAGTTTGTGTGGTTTGGGTTATTTGTCTGTAAAGATGTCCCAGCCATTTTGGTCCCCATTTTTCTTTCCAGTTATGTAGAATAGTAAGTGAAAAATAATACATGCAAAAATTTTCAGAATAAGTATGACCGGTTTCATGAATAATTCATTTCTGTCTCGTATGACTTCATTATGTCATGTATAACTAGCACTTTGTACTGTCAGACTGAAAAGCTACAAAAAATGTTTAACCTTGCAGTATAAATTCATAACTTGTAATTTGAAAAGTTACATGATATTGCACAAGTCCCAGCTTTCTCAAATGTGCTTTCCCAGATACCTTATTTAAGATAAAAAATACATGACTTAGAGCTATTTTTTCCCCTCTCATAGAGGTCTGCTTTTTATAGCAACAAATCATATATTTAATAATCTTCACTAGCCTAACAGCTCTCATAAAGGAATTACTTTCAGCTATTGGTCTTAATTGTGCAGGATAGCTAAAGCCATAGCTAAATATTTCATCAGTTATGTCAGATAAGAGAGCATAATATTATACCCATCTTCAAAGTGAGGAATCTTTGGCACTACTCAGAAACTAATGAGTGTTGTTCCTTAATTGCCTACAGAAACAGTCAACAACACAGCTGTGAATTTGCCGTAGTTTGAAGCCCGGAGAGTGACATGGCTCATCTGGTACCTGCGCAGTTGGTTGTTCCAATGGGAAGAAGATAAAGGTTTCATTCAAGATTGTATTTGCAGCTACAGTTACTTGGTTGTATTTGTATTAATATTCTTTCATACAGTTTCATACGTGCCAACCAGAGAATGTGTTTCTGGAGAAAATGTTTCTGGAAGGATGCTAAATCGCATATGTGTCAGTTTGCCTTGGGATGTCCTCCTGCAGAAAAATGAATGAAAGCAAGCCAGCTTTTCTCTTCTTGCATCTCTCAAACTATGCAAAATGAGTTACAAGGTCCTGCCTTCAATAATAATGTAATCCACCCATAGTGAGGAATACTCTCAAGCACTTAGTTTTAGACACCAAAATTAGGTGCCTGAAATTTCCCTTTGGAAGTGTTTTGAAGCCCACACTCCACTGAATATAGAAGGAACCTGAACACTTTCTTTAGTATTGCTTCCTTCCAACTTTAAGGTTGAGACAGATGCAAAGTAAATCTCATTCTTTTTTCACAGGGTGAAATACGGTTGTCTAAAATTACTATTCATGGTTACTAACAGTTGCTCCTCAGCGGTATTTAGAAGCAGCTGCATTTAGGGTCAACAATTTCATTACCTGGTCATAAATTCAGGTAAGAGCTGTGTGTACAGATCCTCACTGACTTGCCAGTGTGTCCAGTAAGGAACAGACTCAGGATTAATTGGTAAGTCTTACCACTCTAGTGCCCTTCAGTCTCAGTGCTCCAAGCAGGCTTAAAAAAACTTCCTGGTTTTGTTTTAATTGCTTCATTTTTCCATCACAATCTGGAGAGAAGGAGAATCATAGGGATTGATATGGATTTCTTTTTTGGGCAAATAAGCTTTGTTTTGCATTTTAAACTTTGGAACGGTTTCGGGCTTTTTTTCTTTCAAATACACATTTTTCCCTTTAAGCATACCATTATGTATATATCTCATGTATGCAGAGAAAAGATCACTACGCAGAAATGGAACATGAATGACATTTTGCTATCGCGTATCATCATGGTTTTAAAAATAATATGTTTGTTCAGATTTCTGTCTTCACAAACTGTGATCCAAGAGCAAGGTGACCTCATGACAACTAACAATTACAGGCAAAACATCTCAGAAATAGTCTTTAAAGGATGAAGCCTCAGGCAAGTTCTGTTTCCTGTAATGTCAGAAGTTAATACAAAGTGAGTCTTCAAATGAACAGAAACTAATTTGATACTTGGCAGTAGCTAAGGAAAAACTTCTTTCTTCTTTAACTTTTTATTTTGTTTTGCTTTTCCTCTTCATGCAGAGAGATTTTGTAGTTTTTCATACTTCTTCATCAAACCTTTAAGGCAGAAGAGTCTAGATAAGACAAGTGATTCATTGGGCCAGACTTCCCAGGTGAAAAGTGTATGTTAAAATCACACGTGAAGAATACAGATAGGAATTTTATATTCACCTATTCCCCACAACAGCCTGGCATGTGAGGTTATGTGGGGATGCAGATTTGTTCACTGAATTCTATTTTCATAGTCTTTGAACCAGCAGTAATACTGGGAATGCAGCTACTGCTTTTCCCCATTCAGTATGCAGGTCACCGTAAAATTGCTGGTTCAGAGGCTCCTCCTCTGGCCTGCCATCACCTTTTCATGTCAAAAAAAGTTGCTAAAGACATCAGTTCTAAACCTGAAGAGGACAAATAGATGACTCTGCTGTCATCCCTTTGTCGAGGGGCTAGCACAACGCTTCCTTAGAACACCTGACCTTGCAATGTCATTGCAACAAATTAATTCTGGCCTATGGGTAACTTATTTGTGTAGAAGTTGGCAGAAATTGGATGATTTATCAATCTTGTCCTTCATTTGCAATTGTAAATAGAGTATTGAGTAGGCAAGTTCTATTTTCATCATACAAATTGACTGTCTGGTACAGAATTATTCAAATACTAATCCTAACTTGCACCCAGTGCAATACTATTAAAATCAAAGGGTAAAGCAGGTTTTTTGACCTCACACAGCAATTGGCCCACTTACTTTTCACTGTGTTCTGTTTGAAGCTTCATTTATTAGAGAGTAGGGACTGTACATAGCCTGCAATTGTGTTCCCATAGAAGAGGAGGAAAACTTGAAACCCTTTTCTGAAGTAATGTTGTGCAATTGAGTACTGTGATCCTCATTGCTGAGTCATGGTTGTCACCAGTTCATTAATCTTCCTCCTAGACTGAGTTTTAAAGCTGTGGTAACTTCACATGGTCAGTACAGATCTTGGAGCCTCCTTCCCCTTACTGTGTTGCTGGGAGGATTTCTGGTATCAAGGATGTAGCTTCATAAAAGAGAAAGAGTTTGGAATTGAGTACTCATTCCTTTGCAGAAGATGTATTTAACTTATTATTGCATCTTCTCTTCTGTCACCTTGGTTATCCTTCCTCAGAGTTTCCGTCTAATCTTTAATGATGTCTGTATTCATTATTTACTTTTAAAGTTTTCAAACAAGCACCTTTGTGTTTACTCTCCTGCTGTCATCTCATCTAGGGATACCTTCTGAGTAACACTTGCAAATTCATCTCATTATCATTCCTTAATTCCTCCAAAGACTTACTTCTTTTACTGTGAAGTCTACACATTTTTGAAAATTGTTGGCCAGCTTGTATTTTAGAACCCCACTGGTTTGGTTGACAAGCATTGTTTCATTAGATTCAAAGTTTTAATGCAACGAATTGCCCGTATCCACCCATGTCTCTTTTTAAAGATTTCAATGACATTTTCTTGAGGATTTTTTGGGGTTTAATATCTTTCTATAGTCCCTTTCCCAGTATGATACCATGATAATCTGTGGCACTGTGTAATAATAACTAATTAGAAAACCACAATGCCAGATAGCTGATTTTTATAATATAAGCAACATGATTGACTAATCCTGCTCTGTGTATACACTTTTTACATACAAGGATAAGTAATAAAAATAATTGGTGGATTTTAAACATAGATCAAAGATTAATCCTTACCCAATAGCAAACCACATACAAGTCGGTAGGATGAGGGGAGCCAAACAAGCAAAATGACTGAGGTGAAGCCGGACAGTTTCATTCAATTTTTTAATTCTTCCTCACTTTATCTGGTGCCTCTTACAGCCTGTCCTCCAAAGCAATGTCCTGCTCCTCCACCTTCTTTCTCTCTGTCTCCATTATGAATTTTGATCTGAACTATAACATACAGGAACTCACTGTCATGAAGCAAATAAATGGAATCCTATAGAGCAGTTACCTACACACTTTACAACTTTTCTTGTTCATTAATTTGTATCTTAAATTTATTGTTTTAATATCTCAAAGTCCAACAGCTTATTAACTGCTCAGACACTCAGAATACACTTTTTCTGATCCTGTGCCACTCATTCTAATGGCTTTGTTTTTTGAAGGACCACTAAATCTTATAAGCAGAGGTTTAATTTCCTCCTTTGAAAGAAAAAGGAAAAAATGATGAAAGTACTTGATGTTGGCTGTATAGCAATGAGGTATTCATCTCTATTTCTGTCTATTGAGATGCTTTTCAGGCTAATAATTGGGAATTGATCATTGTAAAAAGCTATATTACAGCAACAAAAAATGACATATGCATTGCACTGATAGGATTTTAATATTGAAATCAATTTTTCATAGTAATATTGTATGGGGAAGCATGAACTTTTCACTCTTAAAATGTATTTGAGAGTTTCAAGAATACTTAGTATCTCTAATTATTTCATGTAAATTTCAATTCCCCCACTTGCATTGTTTAGTTAACAAGTACTGGAATTTTAAATTGATGTTCTTTCACATTTTTTCATTATTACAATGAGAATTTTATCTTCTTTGGGCATTTATATTTCCATAAGTAATAAGCATAGTCAGTTGTTGCAAATCTCCTAATTCTGAACTGTTTTCTGCAGGTTTTCTTTCTGTAAAATTAATTACAGTAGCTCACTAGTAGAATAGTTGGTGAGCATCAGGTGTAGGGTGAGGGGCAGAACAGGGACGGGGAAATTCTAAATGTGGAGAATTACTTGAAGGGGGAGAAACTTGAAGGACCTGAGCCACACAGATTGAAAAACTACTTCCTGTTGTCCCAGATATAAAAGTATTTCAGATTCAGTAGGAGAACGTAACAAGATGGGCTTTTTGGTAAGGTGGTCTCCATCACAGGGAGCTCTTACCTTTGGGGTGCTAGGGTCCATCTCCATCAGAATTTTATAACACCTAAGAAAAACTTTCTAAGTCTTAATTTTCTCCTGCAATAAGTGTGATAGCAGACAGGCTAGCACCAGCCTTGGCAAAGCATAGCACTAGAAGAGAGCAGGGAGAAGTATAGGTCTACGCTGTAGCTCTCAGTGGAGGCAGGGACGATTCTTACCAGCTGGAAAGCGTTACAGGTGGTGCTGCTCTCCACAGGATAGAATCAGTCTGGTCCATACGTGGTTCCAAATCAACTCTTGCTGCATGTGGACTTTTGGGATCAGTTTGTAGCAGCTGCTGCTCCTCATTTTGTGTGAACCAAAGCTATGTTTCTATCTCCGTTTAGCTAGAAGTTTTGAAACAGGATGATAAATTCAACCCTTCCTAAAGTTTTGGTGCTCAACAAAAACAGATGGAACTGGGGCGGCCCTCTGAGAAGGGTATTTTGAGGAGCAGGTTCTGAATGCAGCTGGGACAGGCTTTGCATTTTCAATCTCTCTTCTGCTTTTCTTGTATCCATACAATTAGATCTGTACAATTAGATCCCTATGGATCATAGCAGGGCATGGCTGTTGGGAGACTGATTCCCTCCTTTTCGCTGGAGCAGAAATGCATGTCACATATGCTGGTGTCATTCTGTACTGGGTGTCCATGGTGGGGTCATGGCAGAGGAGGGCTTCAGGGGTGGCCTCTGTGAGGAGAAGCTGTGGCTGCCCTGTGCTGGACACAGACGGTTCCAACCCACCCACCGCAAGGCAGAGCTGAGCCTCACAGCCATCGTGGTGGCGCCTCTCGGGGAAAAAGTACTTTAAAAAGGGCTAAACAGACAGCAGAGACAGTGAGCAGTGAGGGAAAAATGTGAAAGAAACAGCCCGGCAGACACCAAGGTGAGAGAAGAAGGACGTGCCCCAGGCACCAGGGCAGAGATTCCCCTGCAGCACCTGGATGAGACCACGATGGAGCAAAGGAAAAGTGTAAAGAGGAAGGAGTAGCAGAGAGGAGCTGTTATGGACTGACCCTGATTCCTATTCCCCATCTGCTTGCACTGACGATGGGAGAGGAGGTAGAGGAGCTGGGAATGAAGGAGCGATGTGGAGCCTGGGAAAAAGTTGGGGTTGGGTGGGGGAAGCAGGTGTTTTTACTTTTTGTGTTTGTTTCTCATCATCTTACTCTATTTTAATTGTCAATGAATTAAATTGAGTCGAGTCTGGTTTGCCTGTAACAGTAATTGGTTGGCGATCTCCCTGTCCTCATCTTGACCCATGAGCTTTTTCATCCTATTTTCTCCCCCATCCTGCTGAGGATGGAGCTGAGTGAGTGTCGCGGAAGGAGTGATGCACTTCACTTGTAGAGAGAAGCAGCATTACATTTGTTGATATAAAACAGGGATTTAACAAAGATTGATGGTAAATGCAACAGTGTTTTAACAAGATTCAAGATGGCGAGGTACACTTGGTTATTTACTGCCTAGAGGGCAGGGTCAGACAGGGCTGTCAGGGACACCCTCCCGTTGAGTCATGAGGTTCAAAAAGGACCCTCTTGATTTCTAAACTTCTCAGAAGTCTAGGTGTGGCTGGATCCAATCCTAGTCCCAAACTCGGTCAATGGTTTATGCCTAAAGGATTATATATGTGCAATCAATCCTTTATATCACTTAGCTAAGATTTCAAAGTTCATCATGCTATTAGTGACCAACGATCTGTTGTGGCATGGAATCTCAACTTGGAGGAATGACCTTGAGGGTGTCCCCACTCAAGGGGAGATCCTGGTGTGCAGCCAGTTGCTGTGCAGGAGAGCTCAAAGGCTCTTGGGCTGCTCACTATTTAATGGGGTAAGATGATTGACCTACAGTCGTATTTGCATATTGGCCACAGAACCAGCATTGCTCAAGTTAGCCCTTGGCTATTGTGTTGTTACCTGTCTCCCCAAAATCATGTTGCTCCTTGGATGCCACGATCATGACTGCATGCACCCATTATGACCACCATGGGTGATTTTCGCTTGGGCAGGGTTGCAGGAGATAAAGATCAGGTAGCGCCTGGAGAGGGAGGGAGCACACCGTCACAGTGAGCGGCTGGGTGGGATTTTGGCTGTTCGCCACGGCTGACCCACCATACCTACAACACAGAATTATGCATGGTCCCTATTTCTGTCACTGACTGACTAGCCATAACTGTTTCCTCCAAGTGAAAAGGGTGCAATGATACTTCTCTCGCAGTAGTATCTCCGGCATTAAGTAGCTATCATCTATAAAACGATACCTCCTTGTTACTCTTCGTAATTACACAGTGAGTAAACAGTATGTAGGGAGTGTAATAGATAGTAAGTTTAATGTATTTTGCTAAACAATCCGCAATATCACCACTACAGACTTCAGGAAGAAAATACTTCAAGTAAAAACTGGCTGGGATGTGACCCTTGGTTAATGTATTTTACTTGAATATTGACAAAATTATTAGGCACTTAAAAGCAATATGGGTTTTTTATTAATTAATTAATATCCAATATTGATACTAATTAATGGTGCCATAACAATTCTGACCATCCCGTTTAATGATCATCTTAGCCATTATTTCCAAGGCATTTTAAGACACAAGATTAATTGTATTTAGGTGCAATTGCTGTTTGTTCTGGGTAATAATGGCCTATTGACTTTTTGAGATGATGACATGAGATCAATGGGGATTTGGAGAAGATGAGTAAAGTACATCCACAAACACTGATGTCCTGAGGGGTGTAAATATCTTCACTTTTGCTACTTTGCTTTACGCACTCAAAATTAGACACAAGCAGTTACCAGTCAGTGTTCTCCTATGAGCCTCTGTGAAACAAAGGGGGAGAGCTCAGTCTACTTTGAACATGGTACTGACCCACTACTCGGTTAGTATCAGGTTAACCTTCTTTACTCACACTTTCTGAAAAAAGAGTGGGGATAGGTTAATAACGGAGGCAGCAGCCGCTCTGGTCCTTTACATTCATGCAACTGGAAAAGGCCGAGGCAGATGGGGGCTGCTATGCCAGGGCCACATATTTCCTCTTCCAGTACATATTTCTGGTCTTAATGAATATGGTGTGTCCCGTTCTGATGTGGGTCTTGGTCATCTGCTATCTGCACTTAGTGCAGCAAGGAAATAAGCCTCAAAGATTTTACGGAAAGTTTAAAGATGGTTCCTTCTCCCCAAGATAAAAGCCACACTTGCATAAAGGTGATTTCTTCTGTAGTCACTGCTATGTATGATGTACTACATGGACCCAAAGCATCTGCACAGTTGACAGATTCCTTCCTTCCTTCCTTCCTTCCTTCCTTCCTTCCTTCCTTCCTTCCCGTAAAATTCCTCCAAGTTACAGTTCTTCTGGAGAAAAAAAAAAAAGGACATGAGAAATTCTAAAAAATTGAACAGTATATTGTTAAATTTATTTAATTTTTTTAAATATATTTTTCTGAAGTAATCTATCTCAAAATATCTCTGTACAAAAAAGAATATTTTCTCATGTACAATGAGTTCTGCCTTTCTCTCATTTAAGTAAGAAATACTTGATTTTTTCATTTACTGACTTTTGAATTAGTGTTTTGTAAATTTGCAGAGGATCACTGCACATGGCTTTATGGTTCTGCAAGTGATGCTGTAGTTTCTGTGTCTCTGTAGACTCTCATTCAATAACTGCAAATCTTTTTTCTCTCAAATACATAGAAAAGCTTCTGGTTTCAAGTGACAGTGAGTTATTCAGCAGCTCTGCTTACATTTTGAAATTTGTTAACTGCATGGACCCAAACAGATCTGCAAAAGGAAGCTGAGAAGCAGGCCAACTAGAAATCCTGGTAGCTTTTTAAAGTTCTGTCAGCTGGTTAGCCAAGGTCTGATGAATACGGCAATCTAGGTATGTAGTTATGCCTGAAAGTATAGTTTTCATTATTTTACTGGAAATTACTGACTAGGGTGATTTATTTTAAGAAAATAACTTCTCTGTTCTCCACAAAACCTATGGCTAAAAGGAAAGCTGAGCTTTCAGATCTGTTTGTCAAATGCTTCTCATTATTTGAGGTATGTACCTAGTCACTTTATTTGTAGATCAAGTATTTATTTACTTATAAAAGTAAATTTTTTGCACATTAAAAATGCCCATATCTTTCAGTGGGCCTATTCACATCATTACAGTTGGTTACTTATGTGAACTTTTTGTAGAACTGGGGCCTTGTCATCTCATCTATGTCCACATGCAGAACAGTGACAGGTTCCGCTCTGAGGGTCTTTCAGGTGAATGACTACGTGACAAAGGAAAATGTATCCCTAAGACAATTGTATGTGTTTTCTGTAACATGCTGCATTAATTCTGTTTCATAAAGCAGCAGCTGCCTTTGTCATCAGTTGAATTATACAGTTTTAGTTTGCTGTACATAGAGGTACGTGCCTTGATAACCTATGGAGTTTGCTACTGTGTCCTTAAACTTGGGACACTGGTGCTAACATCAGCATCATCAACAAAACTATCATTAAGTGTGTCTTTGTTTCAAAGCTGCTTTCATTTTTCTGTTCAAATACCTGAGAATTCCTTTATTTACTCTCTGAGATTTAAACCAAAGGACAATAAATGACTAAGAACAAGTTGTTTCTTGTGTGAGACCTTTTTTTCACTATGTGTCTCCAGAATTCTGTGACAAAGAGTAGAAAATATTCCTTTCCTTGGAATTCTTTCTGTCATCCCAGCATCCCTTGCACCCTGTATCTCAATAAGCCAGACTGCATAGACCTTCAGTGCAAACAAATATTGCCTGTTAGCCATGACTGTAATGAAGGTTTCTGATTCTGAGAACAGTAAAGTGGTATTGCTGACAGAATGTCATCTACAAATTTGAGGGTCCTCCTGGGATCAAGCGTTCCAATGTTTCAGTTACATTTGAAGAGCTGTCATGTTTCCTTTTAATAGTGTAAATTAGTCAGCTGCTCCAGTACCTACGCGAGGTTTGGGGTATGTAAAATGGAGAGGTATTAAAGCCAAAGGAATTTTAGACGTCAAATATGGCAAAGGTTGTGAGGTTATTGACTTAGGAGTTTTACTAAGTATTGGAAGTACCAGCACAGGAAGTGTGCTCTTTCTTTTTTTTTGGAAATATGCAGTACATCTGAGGAGGACATGTTATTGAGGAGCCTGTAAACGCAGCACAGCGAGGGCACCCAAAAGACAAATGACAAGGATGGGGAGTAGCATGGTGCTGAGGAGACAGTGGCTGAAGGTGGGAAGATGGAGTGACAAGAAAATGCAGAAGCAGCCCGTGGGTCACCACTGTGACAGTTTCATACCTAAGGATTCTCCAGAAAGGCTAAAAGCATTCCTAGCACCCACGTGTTTCTTCTGTACCATCTGCTTGCACAACTTAGCCCTCCCCATTGCTGTTCCCCTGTGTCCCCTGCTGTGTCCCCTGACCACAGCCCTACAGAAATCTTTGCTCTGCCACCTGCGGATCCCTGGCAAAGCTCCTCTCCCCTCTCTCTGAATCCGTGAAGCATTTTGCAGGATGTGCCTTTCAGTGTAAGAACCGTCAGGTAGGTGGTATGAGAGGTGCTGGAACATAATCCGAGTGGAAAAACAGGGAAAAAGGGAGCATGTAGAGCTCCCCTGTCTACTACAAAGGAACTGCTTATTTAAGGCAGTGCAGCTATACTGGCATGTTACTTGCCCTCGCCTTGTTTTGAGCTAGCTCAGGCATCTCCCGTGCTGCTGTGCTGTATTATCTAGGCATACTCTGCCTAATCCCTCAGCTGAGCACAGGGAGAGTCTCGGAGTGCTGTGTAAACACCGTGCAATAGCGATGATTAGCCCAATCCTGGTATTACCAAGCGGTTCTTCCCTGTTACGTTAGCTGCGTGAAAAGGAGGAGAGGCTACAGCAAATTGTTTGAATTTGTCCGGCTCTCTTCTAGGCATAAAATGTATTTGACGTGTCTGTTAACAACAGGGTTCAAACCTATTTGATATTTGGCTAGTCCAGTATTTGACATGCGGACCAAAAAAGCACAGGCAAAAAGGAAACATCAAATTTTGTCTGAGGCAAAGTTGTCCTTTTAATCACCTGTAATTTATGTACCTAGCAAATAATTGGAACAATAACAGGCTGAGATCTGAGAGCTGTGCAAAGGTTATTTGTGAAGAAAAATATTTATAAACATTGTGGTTTTAAAAGTGTGAATACATTTAAATAAAAGATATGCACTTACAGTCTCAATGCCATTAAAGTTTGCCATGTAAGAATAAATATCCAGTTGCAATGTGTCAAGCACAGAAATGAGAAGGATTGTCATGCATGTGAAAAAACTCCATTGTTCTGCTGCTTCTGAAGTAAATGACAAAAATCACAGAGTAATTTGCATAACTTGGAGATTAGAAATGTATCCCTTTATCCTTATTAATATATTTGCCCTTCTTAATTATAAAGATTTGAATCTTATTTTAAAATAATTTCCTAAAAAATATTCTTGGGGATATAAGTTGCATGTTAATTCTGAATGGATTATTTGCCTAACCTTACAAAAGAGATAAATTGCTTCTATTTGATAATAGCCAATTTTTAAAAAAGGATTTAGGATATCTGGAAAAAAATTGACACCTGCATAGGAAAAGGGTTCTCACCATAAGTTTTGTTCTTTTTATCTGTCATAGACCTTTTTCCTGTTTATGTCAGTTACAATTTCCTGAATATAAAAAAACAGAGTTTCAGATAAACTTTTGCCTATGTTTGTAAAACTTTTAACTTAACTCCATGTCAGTTCTCCTGTCCGTCAGTCTGTAACACGAGAATCTTGACTGATTCACAGAGTCACAGAATTGTTCGGGTAGGAAGGGACCTCTGGAGATCATCTAGTCGAAGCCCCAGCTCAGGGCAGGGGCAGCTACAGCAGGTTGCCCAGGTCCATGTCCAGTCACAGTGCAACTATCTCCACAGGTGGAGAACTCACAACCTCTCTGGGCCACCTGTGCCAGTGTTTGATCACTCTCACAATAAAATAAGTCTTGTCTTCTCTTCAGATGGAATTCAATGTGTTCCAGCTTGGGCCCATTGCCTCTTGTCCTGGCCACTACCAAGAAGAATCTGTCTCTCTCTTCTTCATTCCCTCCTGTCAAGTATTTACATACATTAATAAGACCTCTCTGATCATTCCCTTCTGTGGGCTGAACAGTCCCATCTCTGCCAGCACCTCCTCATATGAAAGATGCTGCAGTCCCTTAATTATATTTGTGGCCCTTCACTGGACTTGCTTCAGCAAATCCATGTCTTGCACTGGGGATCCCAGAATGGGCCTCAATACTCCAGGTGTGGCCTCACCACTGTTGAGCAGAAGGTACATGAGATTCATCAGAATTTGAAGAGGCTACAGATAACTGGGGACAGCATCCTTGATTTGAGAGGAATCTGAGAGGAGAATACTGAGAGAAGGATGATGCCTTTCTTTAAAATATGTATTCTGTAACTCTGTAAAGGAAGGAAGTGGTTAATGACTTTCATTCATGCCTTCCACTCTGTCTAGCTCTTACTTTTGTTCATTCTTTCCAAAGTGTTCAATATCTCCATGCCTTCAGATATTTGTTTCCAAAATGATGTAAACATTAATAGGGAGGGAGCATGGAGTTGCTAAAGAACTGCAGTATAAGTCTGTCAGAAGCATCGTGCAGTGGAAAAGTAGACACCAATACTGACAGGAGTGAGGAAGGAATGACGAGGCAACAGACAAACTCAGTGGTGGATATAAGGCGCAGAATGGGAAATAAACAAACTCCTGGCAGGGGCAGGCAGAGGAGAGGAAGAGGAAGAATCAGAACGATGGAAGTATACACACTGTAAGAGCTCTTGCTTTGAGAGAAGTTCCTGCTTCGGAGGGGTGGAAGCAGGACACATGGAAAAAACTGATGAAACAAAATAGGCTAAACATGACCACACAAGCGAGGGAAATGAGTGGCAAACAAAGCTTCTGTGGAGGGTTCCCTGCTTCCATGCCCTCATTTCCACACAAAGAAATTTCATCAGTCCAGATGATCAATAAAAACAGGACATGTGGTGTGTCACAGCATGTATCAACAGGCAAGCGTTGACACAGTGTAGAAGATGACGGTCTCTTCGAACAGCACCATTTCTGCTCCATTCCCCACACAGAGAACATTGCATTCTAACTAAATTCTTTTTTATATGTGCTTTGATAGCATTAAAAAAACCCCACAGATGTTGTTTATAATTTTGAGACCTTCTCTTGAAGGTCAACTCAGTGCTTTCCATCAGGATACCTGCATGACTCGAGTCACAGAATCATAGAATAGTTTGGGTTGGAAGGGACCTTTAAAGGTCATCTAGTCCAACCCCCCCAGGGACATCTTTAATTAGGTCCAGCTGCTCAGAGCCCTGTCCAACCTGACCTTGAACATCTCCAGGGATGGCGCCACCTCTCTGGGAAACATATTCCAGTGTTTCACCACCCTCATCACAAAAAATTTCTTCCTTATACCTAGTTTAAATCTACCCTCTTTTAGTTTAAAACCGTTATCCCTTGTCCTGTCTCAACAGGCCCTACTAAAAAGTCTGTTCCTGTCTTTCTTATAAGCCCCCTTTTATGTATTGAAAGGCTGCTATAGATCTCCCTAGAGCCTTCTTTTCTCCAGGCTGAACAACCCCAACTCTCTCAGCCTGCCCTCACAGGAGAGGTGCTCCAGCTCTGATCATCTTCATGGCCCTCCTCTGGACCTGCTCCAACAGGTCCACGTCTTTCCTGTGCTGAGGGCTCCATAGCTGGATGCAGTACTCCAGGTGGGGTCTTACCACACTGGAGGAGAGGGGCAGAAATCACCTCCCTGGACCTACTGGCCACACTTCTTTTGATGCAGCCCAGGATACAGTTGGCCTTCCGGGCTGCAAGTGCACATTGCCAAGTCATCTTGAGTTTCTCATCAACCAACACCCCCAAGTCCTTCCCTGCAGGCCTGCTCTCAATCCCTTCATCCCCCAGCCTGTATGGATACCAGGGGTTGCACCAAACCAGGCGCAGGACCTCTCACTTGGCCTTGTGGAACTTCAGGAAGTTCACATGGGCCCACTTCTCGAGCTTAAGTCATGGCGGTGTCTCTAAATTCCAGTGTCTCCTACTAGAGTAGGAGATACTTCATTTGCCTTCTGGTCAGTTGTACCTCTCAAGTGCTGTAGAAGGTGGAAGACAGTTACAAGAAACCTAAGCAAACATGAAATGCAGGCTAGAAATAAAAACAAGTAGCTACTAAATTTGTCATGCATAGGAAAAAAAAAAAAGTAGTACACACATTTGCAAGCAGCAATTTTATTCAGAGTTCTCAAGGTAGTACTATTGAAAGTGTCTCGCTTAGGCAAGCTTCACTGCTTTGAAAAGGCAGAAAGTCAGTGAGCACCTGGTTGAGATCCATTGTCAACATAATCCTAACACTGCTTTTGTCTCCTCATTCTGTTATCTGGAGGCTCCATCTTCTTAGAGGCATCTCTTTATCTTTGGTCTCCACAGAATTTTCCATCTTCTGGTAACAAAAAAGACCTGGCTTCACATGCCACCATTCAACAGTAAGAACTAAATGTGGGTGCCGTCTATATATTTTCTGAATTTCAGTGTGGCTGACGGTTAGAAATTGGAATATCAGAAATAACTATAGGAACTGGGAGATTAGTAGTAATATAATTTAATTGATTTTATGATCTTAATTTGCCTAGGTTTTACAGAGGCCACTATATGCCGGTGATTAAGTGAATCTCTGCTGTTTTGTAGAAATATTTACTTTGTATTTACAGATAGCATTTACTTAGTATGGACATGAGGGTTTTCTATCTGATAAGTCTTCATATTTTTCTTTAAAATAATCCTTCCTTTGCAAAGCAATGTACTCATGATCTAGTGGTGTCTGCACAATCAAATTTTAATCTAGTTAGTTTTGTTTATTCAGCTATTGTAGCGTATCAAAATGAGATCACGAATAGGGCAATTATTATGAAAAAAGGGGGTCTATCTTTTAGAAACTGATATTGCATATATTCTGCTTGTTATTCAGACTTTTTACTAGCTTTGGCATCTGCCTGGACTTGACACACACAAACCAAAATCAGTAATATTCCTATTGGAGGGAGATAAGAAAAACGGAGTAGCTCTCAGCCAACCCTTCCTTGTTCTGCGAGCTGCTCCCCCTGCCTGTTCTCTCCATCCCTCCTCAGCCCTTCAGCTGTGCCCACCACTACTGCCCAGTCCTGCCTGTCCCACAAGCCGTCCCCTGAGCTGCTCCTCTCCCCGCAAGCCCCCACAAAGCTAAGAAATTATTTCTTTCCTTGAAACAATGCTTTCCACGACAACTTGTGTCTGCTGCAGAGAGACTTGAACACATGTAAGGGGGCAAAAATGTTTAGGTGATCATGAGTGAGGTTCATGCCTAGGCTGAGACTAACCACGGAGATTACTGTGCGTAGAGCAGAATATTTTTTTTTTAAATTCCTTTACATAATTTTTTCTGTTATAATCATTTGTACATGTAGGCACATAAAACAGTGAGGCTATTTCTACAAGCTGGGAAATAAATAATAAAAAAAAGATTGTAAGTGTTTATGAGATTTTTGGATACAGTGATGGCAGAAGCCACATAATTATACAGATGCATAAGGCAAAATGAAATGAATGTAAAAAATTAACAATTTACAACAGTATTTTGCATCTTTCACTTCCAGACTTTTATTTTAACAATTTTTCTTCAGTAAGGTCATTGGATAAATTCACCCTGTATTCGCATTCCTAATGATGATGAGATTTTTGTTGACTGCTCCTGCTTTTCTGAGGCAATAAAATTCCTTTCTAGTCCTTTAGGAAGACAAATCCTGGTTAATGTTATCTGCCAACTCTTAAAGTTTTTGTATTATTGGCCAAATCCTGTATGGCTTAAGATATGCAACACTTTTATTTGAACTCTCTCTCTGATGGATTTTGTCACTTATCAATTCTCACTGCACCTCTATTTTGTCTGATATATAACAGCATTGCTTTCCCTGACAAAGCAAAAGAAATCAAAAACTGAGAAAAAACCAGCAAATATGTCACAGCCTTGAGGGAGAGCTGAAGGAAACCTTTCAGAAACAAGCTGGTCACATTTAATTATTCTAGGTCCTTCAAGATAAAATCCATCATATTGGTATGTTCTGAGGTTATCAATGTCTATTTGTTGAGGGCACATGAAAAGGGAGCTTTCGGATTTAGCACCAAAGAACGTCCTGATCGATGCGCTGAGGTTGTTTGATTCAAGTCCAGAAAAAGTACCAGCTGTACAATTGATGGAGCCCATACAGTGACTGGTGAGACAAATTGTTCTGCTGGCAAAAGAGAAGTCTGGGTCAGAAAGGTCTAGCCCAGACATATTTTATTATGATATTTCATTTTCAGCTTTACCAGCCACTTGACAAGTTAAATTCCCTTTGTGCTGTTATAAAATAGTGAGTTGAAAATGAAGATCTGGAATCACAGGCAAATCTGGGCAATTATGTAAAGTAATAAAAACTTTCAGTTTCACAGCCTGTTGTAACATATTGAGGTCAAATGGTTTTCTTGAAGAGAAATGATCATCCCTCTTAACACGTGCAGGAGCGAGCCTTGCATACTGGCCATGGGTAGGTGCCACAATTTCCAGTTCTAGACGACACCTATAATATACTTTGTCCTGTAATATATTGTTTGGGTGAAGTCCAGTTGGAAAAGATTGAAGTCAGCTTGAAAGCCGTTACAATATAATTGCAAATGGAATTTGTACTTTGTGGTAAATATTTTTTGTGTGCTCTCTGGCTGCCATCTCTCCTGTCTCTGTTTACCAGGTGCAAATTATGGGAGGAGAGAGACCTCCTCCCACCTCACAGGATGACTACATGGGTCTTTCTGCCACTTCGTATCTATGGGTGAAAATTGTTTGACCTCCTGAGCTGTGTTTTATGACCCTTCCTCTGCTATATGGGAAATGGGGAGAAAACAGAGAAGAGATTGCAGGTGATTGGTCCTCCTCCAAAAGGGATAGTCTACACTGTTAGTATTTATGTAAAGCAAATTGGTTGCTGCTGATCTCCAGTCTCTTAGGGTTTACTTAGTTATCATGACATCTGACACTTGACTACGCTAGACTTTGGCATCAAGTTCAGATTTCCTTTCTCAGCCTAACTCCACACCAAGTCCCATGCCATTCACAGCATACAGAATTACCCTTTTTTGAAATGCGTCAGAAGGCTATGGTGACCTTCTCTTCCTCCTGCTCAGTTCTCTCATGGGTCATACAAAAAATTAGCAGGTAACTAATGCCTCGACACAACAGCAGTTGGAGAAATATCTTATTCATTAATTTAAGCTAAGAAAAGGGACAGAAAATAGTTTTTTCCGCTGCTCACTTTTGTCTGTTAATTTCTGGTTCTTCTGTTTTGCTGCAGAGATATGTCCTGGTCTCTGTTAGGTGCCTACTGCATATTGAGTTCTCTTATGATCATCCAAATGGCCAAGCTGCCCAGAGCTCTTCCCTGAGTGCCTACCTCCTCACTGACACAGCAGTGAGAGATGTGGCAGCTCAGCCCTTGGGGAGAGTGTCCCTGGCTCTTAGTACCTTGCAATTTAAAAATGTTTTAGAATAACCTTGCACTGAACAGTGGAGCATCCTCCTTTCCCTTCTAGGTCCTTATGTGAAAATTGCCTCGTCAGGCAGTACACTTATTGAACTTGTGTGCTTCCTACTCTTTATGCTGTGCATGGCCCAACAAGGTCCAAAAATCATGAATTGTGGATGGATGAGCCATTTCTTTTTTATGCTTATGCTATTTCCGCAGTAGATTTTAGGTAACAGGTTGTATAGTGACAAGGTTTATGAGCATCAGGGAAATGTGACATTACTATGGACCTGTTGCCAGAATTAACTTCACTTTAAGCTGAGGAGGCTTTAAACAATGTTCATCTGCTGGAAATCACAGAGTGGAAGAAGGAGTAATATACCCACATTAGCTACACAGAAGACAGCATCAAAAACATGTTCTAATTATTTTGCAGAAGGACCAGGTAGAAGGGAAGTTGTCAAGCTTAGGTGCCTGCCACAGAGTGAATTAAACAGATAAGCCATCAGTGATGGGATTGATTGATTAATTCATTTGCTTACACGTAGGCATACAATGTCATCTGAGACACTGTCAGGTACTGCTCTAATACTGGTTTCCATTCCTAATACCAGTTGCAACTGAGGATCTCCTGTAAGTTCTGTATTACATCTGCTAACATTTGGCAGATGTCTTTGAGACCTTAGGGCATCCACCTAAAATGAAATTAAGCGCTATATGTGGGCACTGAATTCACCTTTGTTGCCTGAAGTAAGACTTTATGTACCTAGTGCATAGGTAGTTACCTGTATTTAGGTAACTATGGTCTGGACCTGAATCCTGCCCCATATGTCTCGTAGCAAATTTACACGTCAATTGAGTGATTGCCTTTGAAAATTATACTGTCTAAATCTGTTCCACACATCCAGAAGGCTCAATATAAGACAGTGAAGCCAAGGGAGAGAAGCAGGAGCAAAAAGAGTTATGAAGTCTTACCATGGACTTGCCCATTCCAGCTGGCTTGTCTCCATGCTGCTCTGCGAAGAGCAATGCTGGTCTGCATTGAGGTAGGCAGTGCTGTAAACAAGTGTCTTCAAGCTGGAAGAGGGGAGATTTAGATTAGATCTCAGGAAGACATTTTTCAATATGAGTGTGGTGAGGCGCTGGAACAGGTTGCCCAGGGAAGCTGTGGAGGCCCCATCCCTGGAAGTGTTCAAGGCCAGGTTGGATGAGGCTTTGAGAAATCTGGTCTAGTGGGAGGTGTCCCTGCCCATGGCAGGGGGGTTGAAACTAGATGATCTTTAAGGTCCCTTCTAACCTAAACCATTCTATGATTCTACAATTCTGTCACAGTTCATGTGTGCTGGAGCTACAGAAACCCTAAACACTTTGGAAAGTATCGGGATGGTTGTGTCTTCCTCCAATACAACTATTTTTGCCTCTCCGTGGGATTTCAATGGGATATTTGGCTATTTCTTCACACTCTCCACTGGCGCAAGCAAATGTGCTGTTACATCTACTTAAATAAACACAATTTCAGGAAGACAACCAAATAATTAGAAATGGAGGGGTTATTTGGGTTGTTGGGTTTTGGGTTTTGTTTTGTTTAACAGTGTATAATAGAAATGCAAGCACAGACAGTATCTTTAATTGCCAATTTGGGCCACATAATATAGTGTCTGCTAGTCCTACCATGAGTTTCTTCAGGCTGCCATTTCCAAATGATTGTCTACTACCCACCCTGCTGCCACCAGACTACTAGCTGTCTTTCAGTACCGAGTGTTTTTCTTGTGTACAACATTGAGATTTACTGAATACACCACCACAGTTGTTTCCATGGTGCTTATAGGCTGCTGAAATCACAGCTTATTCTTCTGCATGAAATCTGATCATTCTTCTAGACAGTATGTTTCCAGGTGCCATCTTTATTTTGTGATATTAATACTGAACCTGATCATTGTTCAGTGGTTTTACTGAAGTATTTACATATAGATTAGTGAAGCAATTTTTTCTAGAGTATTGAAAGCTCTCCAGGCCTAATTGAAATCATAAACTTAACCACAGTATCTGTATGACATGAATATGATTTTTGTTTACGAAATGGCCTTGGAGGTTTACTTTCAAAACAAACTGAGTGTATTTCCTCTGCCTCATACATTTAGCTCTGACTACTTGGGGAATGATTCAGCGAGTGTTTTGAATGAACAGTGGTGAGTGAATTCTGAGAATTGTTTTTTTCCACACCAGCACCCTTTTAAGGAAGATGAACTATCTCAGTGAGTTTTACCAAAAATTACGTTTTAAAATAATGAACTAATTAGTTAAGACACATATTACTTTATTATGTAAAAAGAAACATTCCCCAAGTGATAGCTTAGTTACATAAAGTGCCCTTTCATTTTATATTAAAATGGAAAGATGGACCTGTTATAGAACACTTGGACTGCTACTATTAATTATCTGATTTGAAGATCACCTCTGGCTGTTAAAAAGATTTATATTAATCTGTACTTGATAGATTCAGAAGGATTAAAGGAGTGAAGGAGAGAGAATAAAAAGAGAACATCTTCCTGGCTTCATTGTTACATGACCTTGTGCCATGGTACGTTTAAATTGCTTACTTCCTATAACTCTATAAAGTTCTGTGTTTTCATTTTCTGGATTAGATTGAAGTGTCAACTGTTTTTGATGAATTACACTAGTAATATATGTTCATGTTCTTCTTTGCTCTTTTCTTTTTTATTTATATATGTCCAGTATAATTTAGTTCACCTAAAAAAGCTTTCAGGAAAAAGATTTTTTTAATTACAGTTTTAGCAAAGTATTTTGTTTTTTCAAATGCCTTTAACTTTGTTCTGAAGAAACAAAACATATATTCAGCTGTTTAAAAATAGCTCCAGTTAAAAGTTTATGCCAAATGTCCTGGTTTTCCATGTCCTAAAATTCAGCGTACTTTGTAAAAATAAGAGAGTTATGCAAATAAAATGGACAAGGTACTGCAATCAGTGTTTTAAGCCTTTATCCTTTAACTTGATCTATGTGAAACACTACTGAAATCAGAAGGTCTCCCTGCAAGAGCAAGGGTTTAGCCTTACCTTCAGGATTGGGGTCTTATTTATTTATTGCTGAAAGGTGCAGGGGGCAGCAGGAGGCTTTAAGTACTTTACTTCTGTTATTGAAGATTCTCACTGATGCAGAACGTGAAAGAACAGCAAATAAAATCAAAACACATTTATACAGTATGTGTGCTACTGACTGGAATTATAAAGGACTGTACATACATACATGGGTTTATAGCCTCACATCAGAAGGGACAGAGATATCTTTAGTCAAGTGTATCTTGTGCTGATTAAGTGAGATCAATAGGTTTAAGTTATACTATTAAATCTGGTTTTTTTCAGGTTAAAGTAGTATAGAGGACAACAGCTTCTCTGTACATTGGGCAGCCCTGATATGTTAAACTGCAGTGAATGTGTTTTATGTGTAAGCAAATGAACAAAGTCATTTAGTAGAACCGTCGATAAAGTACAAGTTTGGGTTTCTTCTTCACATTGCAATTTAAAATTAAGAGATTGGGGTTGTGTTCATGTTTTGTTTTGTCTTAAAGCAAACTCCAATATGACATAAATGCTTATTTAGAGGGTTAGAGCACCTCTGCTATGAGGACAGGCTGAGAAAGTTGGGGTTGTTCAGCCTGGAGAAGAGAAGGCTCCAGGGAGACCTTATAGCAGCCTTCCAGTATCTGAAGGGGGCCTACAAGAAATCTGGCGAGGGACTTTTTACAAGGGCATGTAGTGATAGGACAAGGGGTAATGGCTTCGAACTGGAAGAGGGGAGATTTAGATTAGATCTCAGGAAGACATTTTTCACTCTGAGGGTGGTGAGGCACTGGAACAGGTTGCCCGGGGAAGTTGTGGAGGCCCCATCCCTGGAAGTGTTCAGAGCCAGGTTGGATGAGGCTTTGAGCAACCAGGTCTAGTGGAAGGTGTCCTTGCCCATGGCAGGGAGGTTGGAACTATATGAACTTTAAGGTTCCTTCCAACCTAAACCATTCTATTATTCTATGTTTTTTCTGAAAGAACAGAGCGAACTTGGAGATGTCTGAGCACAAGAATTCTGTTGTTGCAACTTTGACCAGTGTGACAATACTAAACAAAGCTAATAAAATACATCCAAATATTTTATACGTATTTTACCTATTTCCTCATTTCAGAAGCTGTCATGAGGTAATTAATTGCAATATACTGTACAGCCAAAGTAGTGCATTATAATGTCTGGTGTGTATGTTTCTCATCTTTTTCCCCAGTTGATGTTTCCACTAGCTCTGTTCCACAGAAGAGTGTGTGCATATGCTACAGCACGAATAAAACCCACCCTACATTATAAAGGGTTAAGCATCAGAAGAAGTTTTTTATCAGTGCTTACTGAATCTCATGAATATCAAGGGCTTTTTGTGTCTTTGTTAAACCAATCCATGATTTCTCTTGTGGCTTTAAGCAGCATCTCTGACTATTATTTTTCTGTATCCCGCTGTGTGCTGCACCTTCTCAAACAGGACTGGAGCTGCAGTTGTACTTCCATTACGAATGGTGATAAGCAAAGCACCTGCCCTCCTATCTGTTGTTTCCAAATGCAACATTTGATTGAGTGGAACTGTTTCTCAAATTATACAACCTTGCTCCTATCGCCACCTGTCATTTAACATTGTTGTTGCTATGGTTTTGGCTAGGTTGCATTTTGCTTTCCAAAACAGTACAGAGTCTTGAACAAGAAAACGGAGAAAATCTGCTTAACAAAACAAGACATCTAAACACAAATCATTAAAGTAACAACACTGTCCTACACAGTTTATTACTGTGGTTCAAATATAGGAATAAATTAGAAGAGGTAACCTTCTGCTCTTAGCCAAAGATTTTCTATCGTTGACTTCACTGATTAATAACGAGGTAGTGTGATTTTGCTGGCTATTTGTCTGTGGTTTTGATGCTTCTTCCAATTGTTTTTAAATTACAACTGTATTTTTGGGGCAGAAATATGTTGCCACTGAGAAAAGTTGTTTACACAGGAAGGGTTGGCTCTAGGAACATCGCTTTGAGCAGCTTAAAAGCCAATTGCTCTCTTCCTAGGAAGTGAGGTAATAAAGGCCTATAAGGCTCTACCAAGTAGATGTGAAAGACTGTAGATCCTAGTGCTGTAAGCTGTAATGCTTCCAAGAAATTACAGTCCTCTGACCTGAACCATCCTGCCTCACCTTATTTTGGTAGTATGACCGTAGATTGTTAGCTGGGGGTTGGAGAAGGGAAGAGGCCAAAGACTGGCTTGAGGACGAAGGGCTCCATAGATTTCCTCAGTTGTTAGTGGAAAGACATGAAGAGAAGCATCTTCAGAAGGACATTCTTCACAAGGGCCCTTGTCAACAGCCTCAATATTGATGAACGCTCCCTGGCATTGCATCTTAACTGTAGATATTCATCATTTTTCAGGATGCTTCTTGGAATGTTTTTGGCCCAGGCAAATTAACTGTCTCTCAAAAAATTCCTAGGCTCAGTTCAGAAGCTATGGGACCATATTCAATAGAGAGTTTGCATGCAGCTGTCCTGTTTTTGAGAGTTAGAGTTTAACAGCATGGAGGTGAGCCCTTCTGCAGCAGGCCTCAGTGTCAAAAAATGTTCCCAGGATAAATTACAACTTCACATAGATATAGTCTAAGTTGCATCCTGGACAAAATAAGAGGCAACTGAAAGCTGAAGTGTTAAATCACTGAAGCAATAGTGCTTAGCTATGGTGATGGCAGCACAGGGCAAGAACAAGCCTCCAGAGTCATCTTCATCCCAGGATTTCTGTCAAGTTGTTTGAGAGCTTGTGAGTAGGAGCCAAGAACGTGAATTTTAGGAGTGGTGAAGGCTGTAAGTTGATAGGACAGATCCACCAACGGAAGTAAGGCAGTAAAATGTCAGCCATAGTAAAGAAACAAACACAGTGGAAATACAATTTCAATGGCACCACTGCAATGACTTGAGATCCACAACAACCCAAGCATAATTACGCCCAAATTACATTTCCTGTTCTTACCGATGATAGTAAAGCCTGAACTGTCCTGAAAGTGCAAATGTATCCTGTCTAGAACTGTAAATACCTCTTTGAACTCAGTGCTTCCTACATTTTCTGATTTCCAGCTTGTGCAAAATGGAGGTGGAATGGCACTGGAAGAGGCAACTGCCTGAGCACCTTGCAGTGTCTGCTAATGATGATATGTAGCTACTTCTAAGGATGATATGTAGTTACTTTTAATTCACCTGGGTCACTCTGGGAAAGTGGAAGGTTGCTGGGAAACGCTGTGAACTTACCTCTCTTGATGTCAGCTGCTGTGTGAGATGGAGAAAGCAGGACCGTCTTTTTCCCAGTTTATTGTAAATGGAGAAAACTGTCTAAAAGCAAGTGTTGCCAATTGTTTTATTGTTTTAAGCCTTTCAGTAATAGTAAAATCAGCCATGAGAAACGGGGCTTGAACTAAATCATAGTATCACGCTGCTTTAGTTTCACCCTGAAAACCTGCTGCTTTCTTTGCAGAGTTTTTCTTACATGTGCTAGGGATATACTCTGATATTAGTCTATTTCTATCATCTTTACCATCTCCATTTCATTATCTGCTTGCGCTTTTTGTATCTTTGCTTTCTTTTATCTTAAATTAATTGTATACATTTCCCATTCTCCTTCTGCACCTGAAATTTTACACAGCTTATGTATCTTTTTTATTTATCTCTTAATAACTTTTTCAGTTCTGTGTTTATTTCTATGGTCCTTTTCTCCTCCTAGTGTACATATTGTTGGATAATGCGCATCACCCTCGGATATGCAGTAATTGCTTTCTGAACAGTTTCCATTTCCTCTGTGTCCTTCCCTTCTCCCACTCCTCCCATTAGACGCTTAACCCACTGGATCCTCTCCATCACTTCCCCATTCTTCTGCGTTCAAAGTCCTTGGGGTTCTTTTATTCCTCTTGCAGGTTCAGTCTGCAGTAATGAATCCAACTGGATTATGGTCATTAGTGAGTCCTCCACCTCTGTCTTCTAACAGCTGCACTGTTGAAAGTCAGAACTTTCGTCTTTCTTGCCACCTTTTGATACATTGAGGATATAGTACGTGACTGTGGCTTGATTTATTTCTCTCATTGTGTCCCTGTTCCTGTGTGTCTGGGTAGCTGAAATCTGCTCTTATTAGTTTTGACATTTTGCTATATCTCATAATCTTCTTGTTCTTTCTGATCCTATTTTTTCTGGTTTATATCCAGTCCACACTACCACCTCACTCCCCCTATTGTCTCGAATTTTGAGCCATGATGATCCTTTCAACAACTGCAAAAACTTTTGGCTTCTTCAAAGTTTCAGCCTGTGGAAAAGACAGAGTTTTGAACTAAGCCATTACAACCTGAACGGTGCCTGGCTTAGCAAAGTGCCTTCCCCCACCTGCGGCTCCCTCCCGCAGCATTCTCAGTGCTCTGGCCCCAAATCAAGCAATTAAGTACACGCTTAAGTTCAATCATGTGAGGAGCACCGTTAACTCAACAGGACTACTTACACGCTTAAAGTTGGCACGGGATTAAACGCTTTGCTAAATAAAAATATTGGAGCTGTGATTTTAATGCAGCCTGGTTAATCAAGACTATACATCCCCGTGATATGAAAGGTGCACAGTAACTCATTCTAGTAGACACTCGAGTGTGAAGGCAGAGAATTCAATCCCACATCTAGGTTTTAATAGCGTTTGTGTGTCTGTGTGCGTTTGCATACACAGACGTAGTTGTAGGGAGGACAGCACCGTATTTGAGAATGTCAAGCAGATTGTAAAAGCAAATGTAAAGAATCTAGGCCTTATTCATTGCCTGTAGGCGCAGTAAGAAATTCCCATTGACTTTAATAGGCACAGTCTGAGGACTGTCTAAGACAAAAACTGCAACAGCATTTATCAAACAGCTCCATACCATGGACACATCTCTCACTGCAGTTTAACTTTACCGTGTTTTAGACCTGATGTACAAATTTTGCAGAGCGCAGTAGGTTGAGTGAGTGTCCTTCTTCTGGATTCCAGTAATGCCTGAAAAAATATTTAATGAGGCATGTATAAATCATCTAATTTTCCTGCCCTTATCCTATCTCCTGCTCAGTCTTTAAACATTAGAGTAATAATCCTATCGAGCATTTAAATAATTATGTATCAACCCCTTCCATCATAGATGACTTACAAAAAGTGGGTTTGCCTATTGTATGTCAGTTGTAGGGTGAACATTGTCAAAATTGATATCCATATGAGACAGGGGTATTTATTCTAATCTGTGTCTTGTAGTTTTCAATAATGTTTTAAAGTAAATTAAATCACCTCTGAAAACTGAATTCTCAGGATGGAATTACATATCGTCATAGCCATGATGTGTCACATTCATTTTGTTACAAATGAATATATCAGATTAGATTTATTTTAGCATGGCTTATGCTTTCCAAATTCAGGTTTTAAAGGTTCACTCTCAATACTATTTCAGTAAAATGCATCTGGAGAGACAGTTGGATCCCATTTATAAGCATCTCTCACTTTTTGCCTTATGCTATAATAAATGTTCTTGACTGTAAGATTGTAGATGAGATCAATTGTACTTCCCGCTTATCCCCTTCTCTACTGGCAAGTCTGAAAAAAGACTATTTTTTTTTCCACAGCCTTTAGAAAGGGAGGACTCACTTGACTCATTTTTTAAAGTAGATCATTTAATATTTTTGGAATTACTGCTTGAATTCCATCTGTAGGGTGACATTTATTATAACAAGCAAAATAAGAGAACTGCTCACATCACAGCTTCTTTCTTTCACTGCCAAGAACTGTTTGCCATATCAAAGAAATTTGTCTCCAAAGTTTTCTTTATTAATAGCTTACAGTTTGTAATGGTTATCTTTGTCAGGTGATTGTAAAAAAATGAATTCCTAAAACACATGAATAGTTCTAGAAGCAAAGTATCCTTTTATGATCTTTGCAAACAATCCTGGCTTGGGGAAAAATTTTGAATGTTTGCCTTCAGATGAAATTGCTTAAAATATATGTCATTCTTTTTAAAGTAATTCACAACTCACGGTGAATAAGAAAATCCAGATACAGACATTCGATGTTTGCCAGACTCAGTAAAATTGTAACAGAGGGAAGCAAACAGCAGATCCTTTGAGAAGTACCAAAAGAGATTTCACGTCCACAGAGGTGAGAAAGAAGCTTGCTGTCGTGGGTCTGCCTGGGATGGAGCTAACATCCTTCACAGCAGCCCTTACAGCCCTGTATTTTGCAGTTGTGGCTAAAACGGTGTTGGTAACACACCAGAGGGTTGGCTACTGCTGAGCAGTGCTCCCACAGCATCTCTCCAGCTCCCCCAGCCCCCCCTGCAAAGGCCAGTAGGGTGGGCAAGAGCATGGGAGGGGACACAGCTGGGACAGCTGACCCAAGCTGACCAAAACAAAATGGAAACTAATGAAAGACCACATTTGTGTGGTCCCGTGGAAACTCGTGGAAGTGTTGTAGCAAAATAAAATAATCTTTGAACGGAGTGTGGCATAAAAGGCAGGCAAAGATTCGCAATGTTTGCTTTGTTATTCAAAACCCAATATACTATAGATGTTCTTCAACTTCCAGTATTGCCACTATGTGATAAGACTTATCGATAAAGTGAAAAATGTTAATACGAGTGATAAAAGTGAGATATGTTTATAAATGAGATCCAAAAGTATGTAACAGACATGTCTATGCTTAGTACGCGATGTTGTCATTGACAGGTTATACCAAGTCATATACCAAGACATATATAAATTAAATAACACCTTTTATAAGAAAAAGAAAGGAAAACAAGACACCACAACCTGGAGTGGAAAAAAGCCTGTTCTGTGACTACAGGGTTCATTTTCACAGGCCATCAACAGAGTCTGAATTCTCTTTAGCCCTCCTAGCGAATATCCAAATTTCTGTTTGCTGTGTTCATTCCAGGAGGACTCTGCCTGAGCAGGTGAAGCTCCAGTTTGCCATAAAAGAGAAAGGGATTTTGTCCAGTTCTGCCAAAATGTTAGCTAAGAGTTAGTGTGCAGTGCTGCTTTATGATGAATTGGGGGGTGACAGCTGCCAGCTTTCTAAGGAAAAGTCTGAGGTCTTGCTAGACAATAAGCTTCCCGAGATACACAGACGTATAACACAGCAATGTGAAGAGGGGACAATCAAGTTTCTTCATTCCTAGGTCAAAGCACTTTCCCTCTGCTCATACATAAATAAGGAATCTCTCTCTTGCAGATAAGTACCATAATGGAAAAACGTTTCACAGTATTTTGCCCTAATCAGATAAATCAGTATAACAGACATCTCTCTTGGCTGAACTGTCAACTTTCTGCAAAATCAAATCTATTCCATATTTCTGATCATAATACAAAATTAATTGAATTTCATGTCAGTGAGACTGCAAATATGGAATGACTCCCCTCTAATAGAACCACAGTCACAGTTTTTAAGGAAGATTCATCAGAAATAAATGTCATAAATGTGGTGGTGGAGTTGTAATAACCTCCAGCAGGTGGTCTAGAGAAGAAACTGTGAGGCATGGAGGAAGCTACTAAATTCCCATCTTCTTAAATAAGAAAAAATGGAAAAGAAATGGGCAAGAGGTATCTTGCAGGCAAGTATCTTTCTGTTGAAAAACTGCTGCCAGCTTTTCTATTAATCTTGCTACCAGCAGTTGCAGTAAACGCAAGTGCTAGAGAGACCATGAGGAATGGTGAGAAAGCTGTCTGTTAAAGGTCTGTCTACCTTGCAGTTAAGTAGCATTATCTGATGCTAAATGGAATTTAGCATAAGAAGGTGTACAAGCAATTTCTGCATAGATTAAAAATTACTGAGGAGATCATGAAAATACCCCTTGATGAGATCTTACAACACATTTCCCTAATTTCTCTTCATGCGAGGATATATGACCTGGCATCTGCTGGTGAAAAGATGAATGAGTATGAGTGTAGGGTGTTCACAAGGTCATCAGTCATTTTTAAAGAATGATTCAAATATGGCGTATTTGTTAAGAGCGGGTAGAAAGACTAATGCCACCTCTTCTGCCTGGGGTTTGCATGCGGCTGATATATTTAACCCTTGATTATTACGGGTGAATATCCAGCTGGTGGGTTGCCCTGGCAGGGAGAGAGGAGCGTGGCAGCTGATTCCGTGCAGGTCCCAGTCGGGATCCGCAGAGCCTCTAGGATGAGGCATCGCGTTGCACGATCGCAACCGCACCGCTTCCAGGGTCAGCACTAGTAAGTCAGAAGCAGTTTTTGCTACTTTTCCGCGGCTGATTGATCAATTAATGACTCCTACAAGCCTGAGCCTGCTCCTTACAGTGAACCGTGAGTCCTGGGGTGCATGTTTCAGAGGCAATTAACTGTCCCTCAGCAGAGTCAGCTGGGCTCATTTGCTCTGGCTCGGTCCCAGCACCCCGCTGAGCGCCGCAGAGCTACCCTCGCGGCTCCGCATTATTCCTCCTGGGGCTGTGAATTCCGGGAGGTTTATTAACTTCCCCAGCAGCACTTCGGGAGCAGGCAGAGCCCGCTCTGATGTGGGGCTGCGTGCCGGAAGCGGTTGATCAGAGGGTGCTGGAGAGCACAGCCAGGAGACTTGAATCCCTTCTGTTCTCGGCTCCGTCTCACGCCCAACTCCGGCTGACTCCTGCGGTGCTTTTTCGGTGTCTCTCCACCGTATTCCCTATCAGTCACGTTTTGGGGGGTGGCCATTAGTTTGCCTTGTTATACCCCAGATAATGGAGAATTTATCTGTAACGTTTCTGGAGCTTACCTCATTGGCAGATGGAAGGGTGAATTTTTCCAAGGGTGGTTCCTGCGTGGCTTAGTGGCCCTGCAGTGATCTCAGCCCTAAAGCCTATCAGCTGGGAAATAACTGGATTATTGTTAACTGTATGTAGGGCACGCAGCCCAGTATTAAGGTTGAGATATTTAATCTGGTATTTAAGAAGCCCAGCACTTTTATCAAAGACTGAATACAAGAGAATCACTTCTAGAGGTGATCAAAAGCACACATAAGGTGGAAATGTAGCTCGTTAACTAAAACAGATAAAAGAACTGTCCCTCCCTCCTCTTGGATGCTGCACCCTCTGCAAGAGGAGGTGAGAACTGGCTGACCTGGCTATGCCAGCTAGACAAATCTGCTGCCTTGTATTAGGTGCATGCAGGTGTCAAAAAGTTTAAGCAAAGGTACTGTATCTGCTATTCTCTGCGGCACCTGCATAAATCCAAGTTCTCAAGACCAAGAAGTGAAAGGGTATCTTTCTATTTCTTTTTTTCCAGCTTCCTCCTAAGGATACTGCTTTCTTGTTCTGCCAGTGCATGAAAGCGCAAAGAATGAATTTATACGCTTGCAAAAAAACATTTCAGAGAATACTGTCAGAAATTTTAAAGTGAGTTCCCAAATTGGCCTTTTATGTTAGTAAGTGCTGCCAAAGTTACAGAAGCGCTTTCTGGAGCAACTGTTGTGTGTAGAAACCTGTTGCAGTAAACACTCCTCTGTTTTATTTCTGTTGCTTAGTTTTTATGTTGTTATGTGCAATAGGGAGGGTAATAAGAATAGCAAAAGAATAGCTACTAGAACAATCATGACACTTAAGGAAAAGGGAAAACAACAGTGAAACTGTAGCTAAGGAAGCATATTCGGTCTCTGTACTTCCCTGAGAATATCCAGCCCATGCATAACACTGTGAAAGCAGTCACGACAGTAGAATCACTGTCAGAATAATACCCCTATTACTATGGGGAAAATGAGAACAAAAGAGCTGTATTAGACTGAGATACAACAACAAGGTCTTTCACAATACAGGACTAGAAAAAAGCAGCTTTTTCTCATCTCTGTCTCATAACTGTGTTTGGTTCCTTATTGTATTAATTTGGTAATTTAGATCAAACCACCATCAACTTGCTGATTTTATTTGCAACAGTATTTTTTATTTTATTATTGTATTATCTCCGTTTTAGTTTAATAAGTAATGATCTTTCAGTCTTAATGCGTTTGTTAAATCTTTATATTTGCTGTCTAAATTACTTTTAATATGCAATAAGGAAAACTGTACAGCTAATTTGTTCTTTCAAACTCTGTCCATTTCAGCATGTCAAGAGTGAAAGTAATACCAGCTGCAATATTTTTGCACCAATTATTTCTCATCCTTCAAATGGAAATGTTCAAAAAGAAAGGAACTCAGAAGAAGGAAACCTTAGTCTGTCAAGAAGCGAAAAAGTTTTCAGTGAAAATGAAGAGGGCAGTAGACAGACATAGTTAATACACATGGCTTTGGGTGAAATTCCCTCTCATGAAAAATAGACAGAGTATTGAGGGCTGGTAGGACAACAGTACCCGATTTGCCACAATGCAAAATGAAGAGTGAATTCACCCTGCAACTCTCTTGTCTTAGTTTTGAAAAGTTACTGCTCTGGTGGCTTCATTCTGCCACTGCTGTGGACCCCGAAATATTGCTGTGAACCGAATTAGCCCCTGATCACTCACAGCCCCCAATGTGACTGCTCCACTAGTCAGGACTCTTCCTCCTCTCCATGATTCAGGAAGCAGCATACGCTGAACGTTTTATTTCCCCGAACAGCTACTTTCCAGTTTACTGTGTTTTTATATACTAAGGAAGATTCTGATTAACCAGGTCTCAGAAGATGCACGAGAATCACAGAATCACTTAGGCTAGAAGAGAACTTTAAGATCACCAAGTCCAACTGTAAACCTAACACTGCCAAAACAACCCCTAAACCATGTCCCTCAGCACCACGCCTACCCGTCTTTTAAATACCTCCAGGGATGGAGATTCCACCACCTCCCTGGGCAGCCTGTTCCAATGCTTCACAAGCCTTTCGGTAAAGAAGTTTTTCCTAGTATCCAATCTAAACCTCTCCTGGCGTAACTTGAGGCTGTTTCCTCTTGTCCTATCACTTGTTACTTAGGAAAAGAGACCAACCCCCACCTCACTACAACCTCCTCTCAGGTAGTTGTAGAGAGTGATAAGGTCTTCTCCCAAGTCTCCTTTTCTCCAGGCTAAACAATCCCAATGTGATGGGTTTCAATGCTGTGCGCAGTTCAGATATTTACACTGAGGTGCACTGAAAATGCAGAAGTGGAAACGGGCTTTTCCTAATAGTTACTGCGAGTTTGGTACCATTAACGTAGGCGGTAAGTATTAATAACAGTTATTGTTGGCGAATATCTCTAAGAAATGCGCCTTTATTTATTGTTTGCAGGGGATTGCACATGCGTGATTCCTTGCAGTTAGTGCCGGTTTGATTGCTGGCTCTGTGCATGCTGCTGCTGCCAGGAATTACATTGCATGTTTTGGATTATAAACCAGGTTTTAGAGAATTGCCCCAAGGCTTTCCAGGGACTCTCCTGATTACTAGCGCAAGTGAATCAGCTGTTAGCTGAGCTTTGCTAATTTGCACCGGTAATTGGTGCAACAGTGCTGCTCAGTACTTACTGGCACCTCCCGCCGTTCTGCCTTTGGTCATTTAGCAGCCCATGAATAAGTCATGGAAATGGTAGAAACCTATCACCCAGCATAGCTGCCATCCGTTCTCACGATGAAGTGTTCCCTCTAAAAGTAAAAGTAAGTAACTTCAATTTCCGTTCGGGAATGGCCCTTTGCCTTTTTTTTTTTTGACTTTGGGCACTGCTGGTTCTAAAAGAAAAAAAATCCATGACAGTCCCATACTAGAGACCATCAAACTTATTTCAAAATTAGCGATTTGAGTAGGCTGAAGAAGGGTTTGAAAAGCCAAGGAGAATAACTGAATGAAGGGAAAGTCAGGAGTCAGTTGAAGAAATAACCTGAAGGAAACCTCTTACCTTTTCTGAAGATGCATTTTAAAAACCTGTTTCTCTGTACAACTGAAGGTTTTTGTTTGTTTTCTCTCATCTAGGCTAAAGGACAATCATTTAATGATCTCTGCAGAAGCTTTATCTGCCTTCACCTTCCTCTACATTCAGACTATTAAAATGATGCATCTGATAGTAGCTTCTTTACATGTAGAAGTGGTCAGGTCCATTGCTATTATACACCAATGAATTGTAATTAAAGTCAAGTTGAAACAAAGGAAAAGCAGAAAGTTGGGAGTGCTACATTAGCGTGCATTGCTAGCCCAGATCCAGACTTCAATCTTAAAAAAAAGTAGCATTTGTGTGGCTGTAATTATATATGACTAGTAGCAGAAATTTATTCTAGGTCTCATTCATTTTGGATTATCCCTATTGGTAAGATGAGTAATTGAAAGGACCTTGATTGAGGTGTATATTTAAATTGTTTGCTATTTAATGGAAGAGAGAACAGAGATCAAACGATAAGCTAGTTGTACCTAGGAGAAATGAATCAGTTAAGGGAGTGTGATGATTAGTGAGATTTTTATCTGTGGAGAGGAGAGAAATCTAAACCTGTTCATTCGCATTCCAGCCTACTTTACCTGTGCCGCTTAGTGAGACAAAAGCTTAATTTTAAATTTGTATTCCTGAGAAAATCTGCATTAATTTAGCATGGGCTACATTTCTAAATGCAAAACCGAGTCCCTCTGTTGGGCAGCAAGTTCACAGCACTCTTTAGATGGAGACTTGGGAATGGCAGTGCTGATACATTCACAGAAGTAATAACCTCCTTGTGAGTGACAGCAGAGTAAACCCAGTGCATACTAAAGCATTGCTGCCTGCCCTGTCCTTAAGACTTGTTCAATGTTTTTCTGAACAAAACCAGCTTGGAGGCAAAACTAGTGAAAAGTTTTTCCAGACGTACTTTCATATATATATATATAAAGGTATAAATTTATATGCACACACTTTGTATTTACATTTTAACACTTCTGTGATTACAAGAATAGGTACGTTGCATTCCTGCATTCTCCTGTTCCACCTGAAGACATTTCAACATAATTGGTTTTGTAGATACTCTTTGCCACTTTCTAAAATTCCTTCCAATAAACATAGTAGACTTTTTCCAAGGCGCTGTAGCAATTCAGAAAGTAGTAGTAGAAGCTACAGCTATATAGTGGCTGTTGTAAAATGGGCCCTATTAGGAGTTTTACATTCCACTCAAAAAAATGGACTTGAAATGAAGGTTTTATCAAAACAAACACATACAAACAACCCCCCCCCTTCCCCCCCCCCCCAAATAGGCTTTCAATTAATCAAGTCAATGTGGCATTTTGAGGCAATATGTGTGTGCGCCAAACAGTCTTACTTATTTCGATATCTGTAGCTCAAACTTAGGTAAAAATGTGGATTTCTACGCCTCTGTTAATTGAGCCAAATAAGCAGTAGTAGCTAAAGAGCAGCTGGAACAGTGAAATGGGGGAAAAGATAGTGTTTACTTTACTTAGAAGCTGTAGCTTACTGACTTAGCTTCCAAGCTGAAATAAAGGGATTTGGTCATTAGATCCAAACGTGGTGAGAGAGGATGAGACACGGTCAATATGCCTTATATCCAAATGCTATTCCCAAATCCTCTCTTCTCCAAACTCATCTCTTCTATGGGCCATATGGAGAAAGTTGAGCTAAGGCACTCATGGTGGTTCTCTTCCACCTCAAAAGCCCCTTGCATTGAGTTAGGTCACTGCACTGTTTGAGCATCTGGAGAGCAGCTCAGGATTGGGGTGAATATTTTTCCTATATGATGAAAACAAATGGAGAGTCTTGAAATATCACCACTTGCTTACAGCCTGGAGCTGAGTCAGGATCTTTGTCAAGAAGCATCTCACCCATGGCTGTTCATTTAACTTATCAGATATCCATCCCACTCTAAATATTATTTTAAAATTGATTATCTCACCTTTTCTTTGTGTGACAGAACACCCAAATTACTGATTGGTTATTGAAGTTTCTTGTCTTCACTGATGGCCTTGGAAAAAGGTTAATCTTCTGCCACCTCCCACCCCAAATCAAGGGGTTTTTTGAAAGGTCAGGAATATCAACAAATCTTCAATTAATAGCTACAGAATACATTGTATTTTTCCTTCCTTAGCATGCATGCAATGTAAAAAGTCTGTAACAATATACCTGTAGGAGACGCAGGCAAGAAAATATCTTTGTAAGATTCTATGATTCTATGGTTCCAGCAACTGAGTTGCCTAAGCTAACTAAAAGTCCACAGTGGGGGAATTTTCTGTTTTCTTTATTGTTTATTATAAATTCCTGGTTGGGTTAGATCTACTCAATTACATCTGGGCAAATAATTGATAAATATGTTCCAATAAAAAGAAGAGAATATTCTCAGTCTTTTGCCTACACATGCAGCTGGGTGGCTCATTAGTACTTTTGTCATGTGAGCGACTGTCTCACGGGAACTAAATGGATTAACCCAACTCATTTAATCAAAGTAAATGAACAGCCATCAAATGGTGAAATCTGTATTTTGATCTAACATGACTTTAAGCCACTCACCTAGAGACAGAGCTCTGTATTCCCCTGAACTGCTCTTGCGTATATCTTTAATATCATTCCTCTCTATAATGCACTTCTACTGTATGTTATGTTTTATGAGTAAATCTTCCAGCCATGGGAATTTACAATTAAAATAACCTTCACGTTGAGGACGTTTCTGGTATTAGCTCTGTCCCTTATTATCCTACTTCTGTTTAAGCCTCTTAGATGTGAAATTGAAATTGTTAGTTGTACATGGTAAAACAAGGAAAATCTATTTCCATTTCCAAAAGATGAAACTTTCTGGTGCATTGGCTGGGACTAAACTCGAGGGCGGTAAATTTTCAGTACGGTATGTAGGGAGTTAGCTACACGACTCATTAACATTAATTCCCATCTGTAAATAATTTTGAAATACTTTAACTAGCAGGGGAGCTATTTCATCTTTTATACTTAGCTGATTGTAAAAATGTATGCTGAAACCATCTGGCCTCAGTGTTTTGTTGGACTTCAGACTTTTAATAGCCAGCCTGATTTCCTTCACTGAATTGGGGTTTTCTAATCCCCGGCTCAATTCTCCTTCCAAACTAGGTAATACTGCGTTGCTATTTGCTTGTCAATCAATCCCTATCTCACCAATTGAGATGAATAACAGAGTTGCTATAAAAACTTGGGAAGGCTGTGGGCCTAATTCTCATTCATGCTGAAGTTATTTTACACTACTCTAGTTGCTCATTTACTGGGTGTAAATGCAATTTACTGCCTGAGCAATATAAAGCGACTGTAACATAAATGAGAATCAGATCCCCTATGTTCAAAGCAGCTAACAACTTCAAATTGCTGAGTACTATTTTCCCACAGGAGCTAGCGTACGAGGATTTCAATGCATATAAAGAATGCAACAAGCCAATTAAAAATGAAGATATTAAACGAGGAATTGAATGATTATTTCTAAGGTCTGCTTAGAGCTGAATTTTCTAAACAATGGGACTGATTAAGCCTGGCTGTTATAAACATGCCGACTTCATCTAAAGTTCAACCCTGCGTGAAGCTTGGATATTTGCCACAGCACATGCAATGAACGCTCCATATTACTTGGAGAAGAAGGACAATATTTCAGAGGTCCGTGCAGGACTCCCTGACTTGCCTGATGGCACTTCCCTCCCATGGACTGTCATTGAGAGTCAGTAATTATTAAGCAGCTATGCACAACAGCACGTTTTGTTAATCTGTGAGTGGCCCTGTGGATAATGGCAAACGTAACTTTAATTTTATGAAACTGCAGTTACCACAAACGCCAGAGTGGATGCTGCTACCTCACACCCCTTCCCATTTCTGAAGTCATGCCTTTTATTGCCTTAAGACTTTAAAGTTTTCATTATGTGAATGTGAAGATTAATGACTGCGAAGATCTAAGTTGATGCTGGTCTATGCTAAGGAAGACTCTGGAACGGGCTATTCCTGTTTGGACAGAGGTCAGCCATCCCCATGTTCTTCTTACACTTCTGTTATAGCAGCATGAAGACCCACTTTGATGTGAAGTCCACATTCCTGCCCCACCTCCTCCTTTTCTTTTGGTCTGTCGAAGGTCTTCAGCAACCCACATGTTGATAATGAATTGTTCTATCATGGAAAGCACAGACACAAGAAGTCTGATTTGCTAACACATGAATTCTTCTATGCCATATGTAAATTGTCCATTGTGCTCTGTTCACTACTTCAGACCTATAAATCTTGTGCCTAGTCTTCTCTCACCAGATACTAGTCAGCTGATGTCAATCTGCCTTCACCTTGCTGAAGAACATAGGGAATGCAGTGTATATATCATCTTCTACAAAGATTAATAACCCTCTGTGGCTGCTAAATAACAGCCTGGTTGTCTAACCTAGTGCTGTGTTAAGGTGTGCATGCCTCAGTCCAGATCCCTCATCTGCTATAGCAGCATTCTTAGACAACGTGGTGGTTTTTGCGCTTTTCCCCGTGCTAACTCACTCCTGAAGCTGGATTCTGTAAAGGAAAACCCATGCGGTCCTCTCCTGAAGGAGCAGGCATGTTCCAGTTGCACAAACAAACATCAGCAAGCTTTGTGTCCATCTAAAAGTGACTTTTGCACTGTTCTAAGGGTGACTTGTGTCTAAAATATGACTTTCCTATTTTTTAAATGAAAGGTAAAAATAATCCTACTGCTCCAATGTAACACAACAGGCTTTATGGGTGCTAATAAACAGAATCCTCTTCTTATTCATTGGCATTGAGTATTATGATTTACACCAATGTAATTAAGAGTGGAATATTTTCTTACTTCCCTGTTCAGATAAATCACTGTAAGTAGTAAAATATTTTTGAGATGTTACTCCTGCTATCATATACTGCCTGTTTTGCTGTGAGAAGAAGACCCCTATAAATGTTTTAAAGCAGAGCTGATCATCATATATTACTTTGGCGGTTATGATTAGTTTTTGCATATGTCAAAACACTGTAACTTTATTGAATGTTGTGGTGAATGCAGGAATTACTAGCGCCATCTATTGTTGGAAAATATAGACTTCTAAATGTTAATTTCCACCTTCTATGGTATAGTAGCATTAAAAATTTAATATTTTACAAATTTGATTGCAAAATGAAATGGTTTATGTTGGAATGCTTGTACTTTGCATTCTTTGAAATCTGTCTACCTTCAGAAAGAATATCCCTGGGTTTTATTTTCATTACAATCTTGCTTCTGAAATCAAAAGCTATTTTAGTTTTGGACACTGAAGTAAAGCGTGTAGAGATTTCCTGTATGATAGAAGAGAAAACAAATTTTTGCCTGCTGGACACAGTGAATTTTTAGTTGAAGCGTCTTACAAAAGTGCACAGCAATTTGAGCCGGAGTGTCATACTCCAAAGCAGTGCTGTGATGCAGAATTCTCCATTTCACTGACCAAGAAACTTAGGGCGAGATTTAGGCTGTTTCTCTTACCTCTTCGTGGTGTTTGAAAGGTAGATGTCCAGTTTCTACTTCCAGTGGAGTGACGCGAGGCATGCAAGATGTCTGTGCTGCCAATACAAGGAGGAGGCAGGTGGCTCCAAATTGCCCTCAGAAGACCTAAATGTGGTTCCTACCTTTCATCGCTGATGCAAAAGGAAATCTCTGATGGGCAAAGTTGATAAAGCAGAAGTAGAGAGACATGGATTTTCTCAGTCTGGGAATGTTTGGGAGCTGTTGCCGTGAGAGTTGACGTGGTACTTTTTTCCTGAGGGAAAGGTGAGAGCTGTTCCCCTGCTGCCAGGGGAAGCACGGAAGTATTTCTACAGCATGTCCAAAGCTCCGTGGTCTTCAGATGCTAAACCAGGTGACATCTGTCTTGGTGACATTTGAACGATGATGTCTCAGTATTATTCTCCTGTATCGCAATCATTCGCTGTGGCTGCTGTATCACCACACTCCATAGGAAAGATCTTCGTCAAATGATGGGTCAGTTGTACTCCAGGAGTGTTAATCTGTCTCAGCAATACCTCTAAGCCATACAGGTCATCACCCGGCTTTTTGGGCACTCTTGCTTTTTGGCTGCTGTTATTGTACAACAAATCATAACAAGACTGTAACTAGGGGAAGAGGGCAATGGCTGCCTACATCGACAGGCACATTTGAAGGATGATGACATGATCAGAAGGAATCCAGTCTAGCTAAATCCTTTTAAAATCAGGCTAAAACTCATCTCTGTCCCTCCCATTCCACCTTAGTCTAATCCTTCAGGCAGTTCAATTTGTTGGTGGTGGGTTCATGGTCCATTGCAATCCCCACGTGGGCAGGCATTCCTTTGACATAAGACAAATCCCCTAAATATACCCCGATCTTCAGAGATGGTCAAGTTATGACTACCGCACCATTGTATAGCTAGGCATACAAGGATCACATGGAAGAACAAACAGGAAAAGCCTAAATAAAGGTTTGTGGTTAAGGCAATCACACAAGAGAGAACAGATCTCTGGTTTCCAGACCAGGCTTATCTAACACATGCACTTTAGCTTAGACAATCTTTGATTAAAAATACCAGCAACCTTGAAAGCAAGGACCAAGGCTTCCGCCCATATTCTAGCAGAGTGCCCTGGGCGCTTCCTGCTTTATCATTAGGAGCTTGGGCAATTTGTATTTTTTCTTTTTTAACGTGTTCACTTGGTAAGAAGGGAAATGTAAACTTTGAAGTTTAGAAACAGAAAGTTATTCTATTTCTTTACCTCTAACAGGTGTAGTGCTAACAATTAAAAATTAATCATGTGAAAAGGATTAGCTATATCGTAGAATAATCAAGATAACACTAAATGAAAAATATTCCATTTCTGCATGGCAAAATGGCTTCCTTATGACAAAACAGAATTGCTGTTTTGCTTGGGGTAAATCACTCCATAAAAAAAATATAACACTTAAGTATAGAATGATTTACATACAAAACTGTATGTTTTGGCTTTAAATGAAATGTGAAATAATCCCTTACTGCCTCACAATTAATTTTTTTTTTCCTGTGGTTGTAACACACAAAGTATAACATTTTGGAAATGATACTTTTTTTAATCTTATGGGTCTATAATAAGAATAACAAGACACAATTCTTTATTGGTATAGCTTGAGAAGTTAAGCAGTTTGAGACTTTTCAGATTGTTTTATTTTCCCCTGACATTGATTTTGCAATCAGTTATGTCTTTGCTGTAATGTTTATTTTAGAAAAATGTACATGAAATCCTGTTTTCCTGAATATCATGGAAAATAAGAAACAGGAGACATATCTGTCAGCTGATAACGTTTTACTCTGAGTTCTCTGGTTTGGATTGCTCTCTGATGTACACAACAATTAATTCTCTCGCTGTTTCCTGTGCTTTCCTTCTGGTATACACACATGCAAACCTAGTAACTTCAACTCAGGTCATGTATTACCATTTAATCTAAACTTTGAACACAAGTATTGTGAGGAGCGGCTGAGGACTTTGGGCTTGACTAGTCTGGAGACAAGGAGGCTGAGGGGCGACCTCGTTGCTCTCTACAGCTTCCTGAGGAGGGGAAGTGGAGAGGGAGGTGCTGAGCTCTTCTCCCTGGGATCCACTGACAGGATGTATGGGAGTGGTTGAAAGCTGCACCATGGGAGGATCAGACTGGATATTAGGAAGCATTTCTGCTCAAAACGGTTCTGGTCCAACACCCTCTCCATAAAAAAGAGGCGCCCTAGAGGAGCGGTTGATGCCCCAAGCCTGTCAGTGTTTAAGAGGCATTTGGACAATGTCCTTAATAACATACTTTAACTTTTGGTCAGCCCCGAGTTGGTCAGGCGGTTAGACTAGACGATTGTCGTAGGTCCCTTCCAACTGAGATATTCTATTCTAAATTTTCCTTGCTGTCTGCCATTACTAAAACAATCAGAAATGTAACTGTTCCCTTGTTTGGCTTGAATGAAACAGCTGGCCTTGCTAACCACATCAGCTTTTGAGAATCTGTGATCCTATATCAGTTAAAGACCAAACAGTTATAAGTCATTCAGCTTCCTGCATAATAGCTGAATCGTGAACAAAACATTTAACTCGAGCTTTTCAGTTGAGATATTTACCTCCCCTATGTTTTTGTGGTACCTGAGGCAATGGAAAAGATAGAGACTTGAGTGTGTACAATGCAGATTAATAATAATATCATAGTTGTGTCATGCCAGGTTTCAGAAATAAAAGACTGCCATGGGCAAAAATGAATTCTGAAACCTGAAATATAAAGACGTGGGGAGTGCGCTAATCCAAAAATCAGAACCTTTTTGAAAAAGCTGAGCTACAAACTGTGACTTCTTTTTTAGTATCATGTTGAACTTTTTGGCTTTGCTTGATATCAATTGATGAGCCACTATCATAAATACAGAAGAACTTTTTTTCAAAAAAATCTTATAAACAGCCACCGGCAATTTGAAAAGTATAAACCCCAAGCAAACTGGCAGATATTCAGTTGCCAGAGTTGTCTAATACTATTCTCAAATTGGATAAAAGTTTGATGGAGCTGATTCTCCAGTCAAGATAAAATTAAAAATCTATTAAGCTGCTTTGTAGATCTGATAGCTGAAATAATGAAGTGCCACTAGGCGAAACACAGGTCCCGTATAAGGTCAGTTAGGAATCTGAGGATCAGATGTGTTCACAACCACTACGTGGGCAATCCACTTGACTGAACACTGCGTGTGCCCCAGAACCATTAGAATTGCTTCCAGATACTGTAAATATTTTTGAAAGATTTAAAGATACTTAAGATAGATGTTGTTGAAATGTCTAATACCGCTTGCGGTATTCCTTGTGTTATCTTATAGTGATATAGCTTATATTAGCTCCAAAGTTCAACCATATTACCTTCTACATATTGATTCCTGAATCTAAAAGCAGTTTAAATTTATCATTATCTGATGTCTTCAGTTGTCAGAATGCCAGATGAAGCCGTGCACGTAATCATGCCCGACTGGAGGAGATAATGGCAGAGAGCCTGAGCTGCAGAAAGCTACAGGAAGGTACAGAAGAGTGCCTTAGCTCTGCTTGGCAAGTGTGAAGCTCCAGCAATGTTTCAGGGACTCATGGACAGGATATTAATGTCATTGTGGTTATGTATTCACATCTTGATGAATGCTACCTTATGCATACATCTTATGGATTGAACATGTACGAAGAACAAGAACAATTTTTCAGAAGTTATTCAGGGTATTGGATTCATTTCCACCCCAGCCCTGTAATGAAATATGAGAAATGAGGAAAACTACTGAGGGTAACCTTTGAGAAATTAAAAAATTATAAGGCATATGGATGTGTCTTTTGCTGCAGTGTCCAGTTTTACCCACAAAATAGCAAGTGAAATCTTTCATAGGATTAGCTAGAGAACCTGCAGTTCCATGCACATATTTTTTTTAATTGTAACTTTTTGAATGGACTCATTTGATTGAGATCAAATTAGAGATGACACAGAGATGATACACCAGAATGGTGGGTTAGCCAGGGCTAACAGTCAAACTCCCACCCAGCTGCTCTCTCACTGCCCATCTTCACTGGGACAGGAGGAAAAAAATATGAGGAAAAATCTTCAAGATTAGGACAAAGAGGCCTTGCATTTGGAGATGCAAGTGAAGCTACAAGACGATTGTGACATTTTGTGGCCATCTGCATGGTTCTAGTTGTCAAAAAGGTTATAAACTAACGAGGGTGGTGGGATTTGAATATATTGACTTACTGGTATTTGTCACTTCTTATGCTATGGTACTATGGTTTTATTCACACACATGAGGTTTGGGGTTTGTTGTTTTTTTTTTTTAATAAATGAGGACAGAAATTACAGACAATGAGTGGTGAGTGTCTACCTCCAGTCTTGGTGGACCTGTAACAAGGATGGGTACTACGGAGACCCAGGAGGAAAGACATCTCAGCCTGTGAGACAAAAAAGATGAAGATGTTGGAAACTGGTTAAGGAGATGACTACCAGCTGAAGGACTTGCATAAATGCCCATGAGTAAACAATTATTCATGACCTTTGAAGATGGCCAAAGTAAACAATTATTCCTGACCTTTGAAGATCGCCAAAGTCAGAGGTTTGGAAGCGTATGTTGCTCACTGGAAAAGGATGTTTCTGTCAGATCAGCAATGGCCACTTGTTCTATGTGGGATGGTTATGATTACGCTGTTACTGTCTATTGACTTAGAAACAGCTTGGAAAATTATTTTAGACAGAAATGTGGGGGTGCATAAGTGCCTAAGAGTCAGACTTCAACTTTTTTTACCTCAGAGGTTTCTTTACCTGCAAGGAGAGATTTTCTTTGTTGCTTCTTTGTTGCTTGACCATTCATTTCTTTTCATAAGTAATAGTGCCTAATGAAATCCATGGAATGGCCTTTGCAGAATTATCAGCATTATCCTCACTTTCCTGTATTTCTGAGTATGCAGGAATAATGCTGCCCTCACTGTGCTTGTGGCAATGGATATCTGCTATAGTTATGTTCTACAGAACAGAAGATAAGATGATTTTAAATTTGTAAAGCTATCTGCCAGGTTGTAGAATTTAATTTGCAAGACCAAACTTCCACAATATTGTGTTTATGTTGCAGTGTCATTTACTGTTTAATAGAAACATTCACAATGCCCTAGTTCCATCTGTTATAAATAGTGAAGGCTGATAAACACTATGCAAACACAAGATGCAGCTTTCTGGCAAATTATGTTTAGTACAGCCCCCAAACATAAAGCAAGATTTATAACGCTTGCATGTCTCTTGTTTTTTTCTCTTACTCTACAGTAATTACTCCAGAGCCTTGAGTAGATATATAAATAACACTCAAAGTTCTACTTTAAATTATTGTTTGAGAAGACGGGGACAAGTATATGCACACACACATACACGTTTCACACCTTCAGTTGTACTGCAGTTACAAATCTTGTTATGGCTGCAGAATTTTTGATATAACCACTTGCAAATACATTTTTTTATCAGACAAATACAGTTTGAAAGGCAAGCCCACACACTACTATGCATTGTATGAACAAAACTCTAAGTTTTCAATTAAGAAAATGGAGATGGACCAGACGAGTAGCAGTAGACTTGCCAAGGGCTCTCTGATGAACAACCAAAGATGAAACTACTGCTGTTCTCTGCTCTCAGGAGAAAGGGAGAAATTGTGTAGCAATAGGGGGAGTGAGTCACTGAACAAGGCTGTTAGAAGGTGTGGGTGAAGTGTGGTAGCAAAAGGTTCCTGGCAATGCCATTGGGGCGTGATCACTTTATCATCTGCCAAGACCGAAAACCAAATTATTCTACACAGTTAAAGGAAGACAAACCTGCAATCTGAAACACCTCAGACAGTCTACAGAAACACTCAAAAAGACAGAGTTTAAGTAAGCTTATATCTTCTTTTGCTCAAGCTGTATGCTGGCAGGTGAATCACACATCCATTTAAACAGTAGTAGAAAGATTTTTTTGTTTATTTTCGAAGCAGACATATTTCAAAGGAATTAACTCAACAAACCTCATCATTGTCACTGCTGACACTCCTTAAGGTTAGTGGATATTTCTTTCTCTGCAGAAAATGTTTGCTTTTCCAGTTGAGTTGCCCGACTTTGACTTAACTGTACCTTTTCCAGGACATATCCACACCATCTAAACCTTCCGGGTTGTGTAAGCAGATCATGTTATAGACTGAAAGCAAAGCCAAAACACTTGCTTTTGGAAAGAGAAGGTGTAAAAAGCTCTGAGATGAGTTTTGCACATCCATCTCCTCAGTAATATTTGACATCGGAGTAATTAGCAGAAGGATATAGACTCTTTAAGGCAAAAGGTATATTATGGAAAACAACTGCTTCCCAGGCTGTCACCCCAGTGCAAGACACCTTCTATATCCACAGCGTTAGCTGAGTAACCCCAGCGTTCACACCTTCATGGCTTCGTCTTCTGTTTTTCCCAATGTTTTAAGCATTGTCTTCGGAGGTTGTCGTGTTCTGTCAATATAGGGACATAACTGATGTGAGCCTCAAAACGGAGAGGAAAACAGAGAGGAAGATGTGTATATTTACAACACGCTGGCCAATGTAGCTACAGTTTAATCCATTAACATGTCTGTTTCTGACTTTCTGATGCAATGCAGTGTGTTTGGTTTATCTGCAATAAAAGTGCAGCATTTTAGGTATATCAAGTCAGAATATACAACCAGAAAGTGACCTTAATCTGGAATATAGTAAAGGGTGAAGTAAAAAGATTTCTGTCTGAAAGACAGAAAATTACACAACAGGCAGGTCCCTTATCCCTCTGGCCATTATTTCCTTATATTCTGGAATTTTTAAATGTGCACTCTTCCCACTCTTTGTGACCTCTGTTATAAGAACAGGCATTTTCTTATCTTTTTCTTCCTGGAGCCAAGTTAATTTAATTTACTGATCATATCAAAGGCCTAATTCTTATGTACGTGTATTTCACTGGATTAGTTTAACTGGGTGTAAAAGATTGTTAGGTAAAGATAATAGGATGATTCGTTTGAACACAACAGGTACAAATTAAGTTGTTAACTGTATTATATACATTGCATTGCTTATCATGTCTGATAAGCAAGCTCGATAACATTTAGCTTTGGCATGTCTTGTAGTTGTATCAAGAACATAACTTTTTGTACCATTTTTTAACGGCAATGAAAGCAAAAAAGAAGGCTCTTGATTCAGAAATTGGTTTTGCTCGTGTTTTCTTTCCTCTCAATCATCTGCCCTCCACCTGCTGTTGGAAGAAGTCAGCATTTTATGCAGCAGTTACTACTACATCGCTGGAAATTACAGCATGGTCTAGTATGAGGTCTGCATTTCGAGCCTCAATTACAGCATCACTTCACTTCCACCACTGAATAAGGCCAGCAGGGCTAATTAATTAGTTATAGAGTCAGAGTCATTTAGACTGGAAGGAAACTCTCTCTGGAAGGAACCTGGTCCAATCCACCATTCAGAGTAACTGTGGCAGGTTGCTTGGGTCGTCCAGTTGAGTTTTGAGTATTTCTAAGGGTGGCGATTCCTCAGCCTCCCTGGGCAACCTGTTGCTGTCTACCCTCAACAGGAGTAATATTTTTCTTTTAATATTTTATCAGAATTTCCTTTGTAGCAGTTTGTGCTTACTGCATCTCACACTTCCAGTGTGCACCCTCAAGGAGAGTCCACCTTCATCTTCCCTACACCCCCAATAGGCATTTTTAGACAACAGTTCCCCCCAGCTTTCTCAAGGCTAAATAAACTCAGTTCTATTAAGCTTCTCCTCCTAAGTCGTGTATTTCAGGTCCTAATCACCCAGAGCAGATAAACAGTTTATCTAAACTTGTACATTAAACACCATATAGTGTTCAGCTCTTGGAATTCAAGTCCCGGACATACAGCAAACTTATCTTTGTGTTCAGGAGACAGAGGAGCCAAAATGGATTACAAGATTTATCCTAGATGCATGTAAATTGGCAGGATAACCTATCTAAAGTGTCTGAATTAATTTCTGTGATCCTTAGATAAATTAACAAGAAAACTGAAAGGTGTATTTGTATGCTTATATATGGCATTATTGCAGAGATGAGTAAGAAATTGCATTATTTTCTTCTGTCTAGTCTTTAAAAATATACAGCAAATACTTTTGGCTTTCTTCTGAGTCTTTTTTTAATTTGATAAAGTTTGGAAATCATACCTTGCAGCCAGAATATAAGTTAATGAGTTTCATTTAGTAAGTTTAGCCAACAGAAAAGTCAGTGGTTATTTGATCATAGTCTATCAGTATGTACACTGGGATGAGATTTAGATCAGAGAACTGTGGAATCAGTAAGACAACATATAAAAATTCTGCAGTTGGAAGACAAACATCAACTCAAGCTAAAATAATGTACATCATTTTAGCATGATGGCATTTTACATACAAAATAACTTACCTTGGGAATTAATGAATTTATGACTATGTGAAGCCTTTAAATTATTATTGTGTGTCTTTCTAAGAGACATCCTCCAGCGCAGTCAGAAATTATAGGTTAGGAATTACTGGGTGAAGTCTTGTGACCTCTATTATGCAAAAGTTCAGAGTAAATTGTCTGCATAGTTCTTTCAGTTTTCGTGGATCTATAAAGTAGAACCAAAGTGATGTGCTACATGGTTAATCTCCAATGGCTGTCTGGACTGGAAGAAATACTTTACTTCTGCATCAGATAGTACCATGCTCTCCGTTTTCCAAACTTCTAATCACCTGCATCCATTTTTACAACACCCATGCCAAAAGATGGCAGGAAGAAAATATGTTCTTTTTTTTTTGGACATAAGTTAGACTGTCTTCTTTTGATATTTAAAGTAACATGGGTTGTATCTCCTATTGCAAATAACTATATTTTTAGGGCAATTTCCAAGCACTAAGCATAATGAAAATGAAACCCATTGAATAATCTACGTGGATTAAAATCCCTAATAACATATCACTTTCAGATCCTTTGAACTTACATTTTATTTCTTTAATCTACTGCATGTGGAATTCTATAAAACAAACAAAACCCAAACAAAATCTATGCATATAACTTCAGAAAAGAACATAGATGAGTGTTCCAAACCTAGGAAATAATTTGTCTCTCTTTTTGGCTATATGTGGAAGCAGAGAAACATTTACATCACCCAAGGAAAGCTATTAAGATAATTATGAGCTAAAATTTGTGCACTTCATCTTTCTGTGATGTTCCTAGTCAGAAAAGCATTAGGCATCAATTTTCTGTGATTTTATCCAGAAAGCCCTCTCTTCTTCAGTGGGACTCTTCCTGCTTTGCAGGACGGGGCTCTTTTTGTCCCTGGAGCTATTCCATCACTTCTGTAGTAGCACACCATGTGCATCCCTCAGCCTCCTTACACAACAGATTGCAATAAATCTTCAATTTAATATCCTAAAACCTTTTTTATGAGGCATCGGAATAAGCTTTCCTTCAGTAAGTGATACTTCCTCAGCTTTCCAAAAGCACAACCTAACTTGAGAAACCTAAAATAAATTGTATGCGTGTTCTGTAGAAATTCTCTAAACAAATAAAACTGAGAGACGTTTTATAGCAGTAATAATTTCTTACTTGCAAGTGTTTCAAAAGACTCCCACAGCAGCAGGTGTTAAGGAAGCATCCATCTGTTCTTGTTTCTCTGCACAGAAGTATATTGAATAGATAGTTTCTAAATGTTCAGGGTTGTCATTAAAATGGGTTAGCTGTGATTGTCACGTAAGGCATTCCTGATATTGAAATTAAAATGAAGACTATCTCTGGTTCTGTTGCAATTTGAGAATGCGATCAATGGTTCCCTGAAGAAACATCCTGTCAACTGAGTACTTTTTAAATTATCTTCTGAAAACCACTTCAGTATTCCTGTGACTGAACTGGAAATGCTGTATCAGCAGCATTACTGTTCTCTGAAAATATGGATCAACACGCAGCTGTTGCAGACATGTTAATTGATGAATAAGGTTAAGAGATCTGAAGCCTTCATACTGCACTCGAAACTTATGTTTCTATTTAAATATTGAAGGCTTTTCAGCTTTCTCTTCCACTGCCAAAAGTTCTTTGAGTCACTTCTAAGTAAGGCGTCAGAGTCTCTAAGCTTGAGTGCTAGGGTATAAAGACCAGGGGACTGGAGCTTCATCGGTGCAGCAGTGGAATCAGCATGAGAAAGAATAGATGCACGCAAGCTGAGAAACACAAGGGACGGGTGTTTTCAGAGGTGAAACAGAAAATGCACAGGGCAATCAGATGAATTAATCTAGGAAACACCTACAAAACTTTTTACACACTATAGGGTGTTTTTATACCTTAAGTATACCTGAAGTAATTATATTTCAGCTATTACATTGTCATATATTCAGGTCAGAAAATGCATCTTGGCAAGCAGTGTGAAAGTGTTAAAAAAGAAAAGTCCTTCTTTGTTCTTTATCACTGTATCCCACTAAACAGGAGGGAACAAAAAATGGTTTTAGCATGTATCACATGTAACAATTATAATATCTTTAGAATTAAAGCTAAAATGATTCCAACTGAGGTATTGAGTTTTTGTATTAGTTTGTGATTTTCAATGGCTGGTGGCTTCCATCCAAAAAACTGCTAGCAGTACTTGCTCAACTACCAAAGTTTGATCTGTCCATTATGTTTTCACTTTTATTTCCATATTAATCTGATTCTTTGTTCTCCCATGAAGGCACACTGCTTTAAGTCCTATGGAACATTTTGCTATTTGGATGTGAATGACTTGGCCTGGATAACTGGTAGCCAAATACTCTCATCCTATGATGGAGTAATTTTGGTATTGTCGACCACTACTGTTTGCAGCTGAATGTATCTGCAAAGCTTTAGGACCTTAGCTTTGAAACCATCAGTTAAAAAATAGTCATACAGAGCTTTGCATCTTCCAAAGAATCCTCTCAAACAAGTAAAAGTTGGCCAGCCTCCAGCTGGTATGGGATCTTTCCAGATTTAAAATCCAACCTTAAATGCAGTTATAAATACAAACCTTACATCGGCTTTTTGTGGTTTATGGAAGGCTTTGGTTGTTGGTTTTTTTTTTTTCCTTGGTTGTTGACTTTCCAGAGATTTTTAAATCTACAAAACTGTGAGTAGGGGAAACTGGGTTTTTTTAGAAAATAGTTTGTTAGCAATTTTGCAGTTGATAAGTAGTGAAATTATGAGAACAGCATTTTTATCCAGGGAAAAACCCCAACAAACAAAAAAAAAACCCCACCCTACCACAATCTGGACAACAGAGCATGCGATATACTAATTTGTTTGATGGCAAAGTATAGATTGTGTGCTAGGACTGTTTCGGCACTAGGCATTTTGCTAAGCCACCTGCCAGGTTAAGCCACTCTAATAATGTAACCATGGTAATACTGCTGGCGTCAGCGTGAAAGACTGATTTGTGCAGCCAGTAAGGATTGGGCACCTTAATGCATTAACTGGAGCTGCTAGGAAATGTTTGGAAATAAATATGTAAAATAGGTATAAAAGGTTCTTTTAGATTGTTTAGTGTTTTGCTTCAGGCAATAGTTGTTAACAGCAGGCCATCCTGTTTATAGGGCTAAACAAACGTGGTTGTGAGCACTGAAATAGATAACAAACTGCTGGTAGATTGTGCTCTGCTGCTTTGCTTTCTGTGCTTTGATGGAAAACAACTGTTTCATTTTTAGCAGTAAAAGTGTGTTAGCCCATGCCTGTGTGTCTACTGATGTTAACCTGAGACTTACAGCAGTAATTGCAGAAAATCTGAAAATTGACAAACCCAACAAACTTGAAAGTTTTAATTAGGCTCTATAAAAACGGTCAGCGAGTTGGTCAAGGTGTTGCTACCACATTTTATCCCTCTTCTCCTCATCCTTCTTTTGTTTTCCATATGCTTTTCCCATGTATACGTTTCCTGTCCCTCTCACATTTGCCTTTCATATGCCCCTCGGTTATGTGTTCTCCTCACACCTCTAATTTGCAGCTACGCTGCTCCACAAATAATGGGTTTGTTTTTTTCCAGAGAGGTAATGATCTAGTGATATACTGTCCCCAGCATCAGTGCTGACTTAATTAATTTCTACCCCTGTGTCAACACAAGTGGTGCAGAACTGCAATGTGAATCAGATCAGAAAAGAGATCCACTTTAAAGTAAAAACCTCGGCATCTCTTCTCTCCAACTTCCCTTTTTTCAGCTGGGTGCCTGGTTCACACAGTAGCCCCACAAGCATAAGCATATGTAAACATAATTAAATGAATGCCTCAGTGACTTTTATAGAGGGTGGAACAGAGTACTGATTATTTCTGATTTTGTGGCCAGAAGAGGGAAAAATACAAACTTAGAAAAGCTGTGTTTACCCCCCCGTGCCAAAACGCAATTTCTATGAGAAGAAAAAAGGGAGTTCTTAATGACCTCTCTGTATAATTTATGTGTTGTGTTTACTTTGGTTTGCTTACTAGCAGCAGTACTTGACGTATTATTGTTTCATGACAAGAAACTATTTTAATTCGTTGCATGTTATTTTACTGGTCTAAATTCCAGTTGACATAGGTAGCCTAAATTCTTGCTCTCGGCTATGGCCCAGTTGTTGCCAGCTTCTCTTTATTCTCTCAATTTTTTGTTGTCTTCCTCTAGAACTTTTTCTTCTGATCTCTCATTTTTCTCTTTTTTCCCCTTTTGCTCATTTTTCATGGTGAGTGCCATTTCTCAATGGTTCACTCACTTGCCAGACACCACTGTGCTTTCTGGAGCGTATTTTGTGTCCCTCAGGCTGTCAACTGTTGGATTCTGCATAGAGCAGTTGCTGAATTAGCACATATATTTGCTTCTGAACTGAATCAGGATTTTTTTTGTAGGCTGCGGAAGAAGCGAACTTAGGCTTTTGTACTAAATTAAAGCAACTACAGCTTTTAAAACAATTGTGGAAACAGAACCCAACTTGTGGATTTGGAGCCATGCAGCTTTCTCGGTCTCTGAAGTTCTTCCCTTCGCTCTTATGCCCCATTGTTGTACGGACTCCATTTGAAATATCTTAGGCACTCAGGATAAATATCCAAGCCAAGGAAGTTCAAAGTGTATACTTGCAAATAATGAGAAGTTGCTCAGGGCTGTAGCATTTCTGTTTCTTTTCAATCTTCGTCTTTGAGAACAGCAGCATTTAGCCTAAAAGTTAGCTGGAACACAGAGCTGGAAAAAGAATATTTTGCTTTTAATAACTTAAAATATGTAAGGCTGCTATAAGGATGGTTCTATAATTCTGTAATTCCCTTCATAATTCTGCAGGTATTCAGAATATAGGGCGCAATTCTCTACTGAAAGATGAAAAACCTACCATGAAGATATGCCGATTCTTTCACATTCCTTTGGTTTCTTGTGTTTTGCTAACAGGGAGGGAACAAGGAGCACTGAGGACAGAATAATAACTAAAGTCAACACAGACAGAAAAGATACATAAAAGCAGAATCAGAAGAGAAAGGAACTGAATCATTCATAACAGAAGGTCAGCAAATAGCATGCCCAGTTATTGCATTCAATTGTTAGAAGTGTTGATTGTGCTGCTCCTTTACAGTTCTTACAGATTTTAGTTATTTTTCTGAATTGCCCTAGTTTGGGCCTGCAGACTACAGGGGAAAAGCAGTGGAAGACAAAAGTTTCCACATCTGAATATGAAATATGCATGACACATTATATTTTCACTGCCAGGAAATAACACAGGAACATTCTTGCCTGTTCAGTGTGTATTCAGTCATGGACAGGAAGCCAACTGCTTAGCTGGAGCCTGGCATAGATTTCCAATAACTTGCTCTTCCTCAAGCACAAACACATGACAGCACTTGAGGAAAACCACAGAGTGAATCTTTTATGATCTGAAAATAATCTTTTTAGATTTCTATGAGAAAACAGTATTTATTTATTTGGTCTTTTTCTCCCACCTTCCAATTAAGTCAAGTGCTGGCACAGATTGCTGGATCATTTATGCTGCAAAGTCCTCACAGAGAGATGATGTCTTCGGCTATTGCGGATATATAAAATTAAAACTTTATGGTTTTAATAGTAATAGTAGCAAAACCAATATGCAGAGTTACTACACAGCCACATATATTGCTGCATAATAGGTAGTCACTGTTTTGTTGCACAGCTGCGCTCTCTCATCTAACCTATGTTTATGGTTAAGGTCACATCCCGATTGTGTACCATGCAGGGCGATGATGTCTGTGCCTGCATTGCTCTGATGGGTTGAGCCACAGGCTTCCATCATCTGCAGTGTTTCAGGTGTTGCTGCTCTGCCCAGGACGAATGGGCTTAGCTTTAACAGGGACATCACCGGAGCTGGACTGGCAACTCTAAGGTGTTCCACCCATGCCCACACTGTCACCTTGAGAGATCCCTGACACCATGTGAGGCACCCTCTTCCACAACACCTATTCCACAAGGCCAAGGCCTTTAGCATGTCTGGGAAGGCCTCCCAAGCGTTTTCCCTAACTTGTCTGCTCCATATGCATGCCATGGTTTCACCACGCAGCCCTTCATGAGCAGTTCTGCCCAGCAGTGTCCATTAGTATCGACCTTAATTTCCCTGAGACAAACTATGACAAATTCAACCTGAAAGGCAGGATAAGCATGAGGAAAGCAGAAACCTGCAGACAGCACCCAGCACCAGGCATTCCCTACCTTGCTCTCCTTCTTTGTGAGCGCACTGTTACTGTCTCATATGTTGAGTGACTGAATAGATAGAGGTTGGTCCTCAGCAGTGTCTCCATCGTTACTGAGCTTTGTTCAGTTACATCATGTGTATTGATTTTAGACATAAACCGACTGCCAATGGGACACTAATTGCTCGATGTTAACAGCCAACGTTCATAGCTCTGGAGTAGGAACTCACCCCACACAGGAAGGCAAGCCAGCAGCTGAGGGCAACAGCAAGGTAGGTAGGGCAACCATCCCACCCAGGCAGGTACAATCCCACAGTACCTGAGCAGGTACCATGCTGGTGAGCAGGGTCAGACAATCTTCGAGATTACAAGACATGTCTGCAGTGATGAAGCAGGTGCAAGGTCAAGCCAACAAGTCAAACTGGTGGTTCAGGATGGAGCAAGGCATTGGCGTACCTCAGGCAAGTCTCAAGGATGGAGGTCTGAGCTTCAATGCATTCCCAAGCAAAGGGCAGGAGATCCCCCTGAGGCCTCCCATAGCTCCTTCTCACACAGCTCCTTCCCCCATCAGCCTGATCCAAGGCTACAGCTGCACCATACCAGAGCTGGACTGGAGCACAGGCAGCCAAACCCCAAGGAGGGGTGAATAGGCTGCAGAGCCTCTTGGTGCACTCAAAACCCTGACAGCAGGATGCTTATTTCCACATTTCCATCCAGTCCAGAAAGTATCAGTCTCTTAAAAGTAATCTTGTTAGAGATGAGGCACAGCTGTTCAGGGCTGGGATGTTTACTGCAGCCCTGTGAAAGTCTGCAAAGCCATATGCCGTTTGATCCTCTGCTCCCTGGCTATTTACCAAGTCAGTGTCCAGAGGACCAGTAGGTTGAGCTGTGCCAGAATCACTGACAAACACAAGCCCTTCCGCTGGCCCTCGAGGGGCCCTGGCAGCGTCATAATTATACGAGATTACATTCTGCTGTACACAGTGATCCATCGTACGCTAGCGATCAGTGCAGTGGCTCATCCGCACTTTCACATCTGAACTGTCCACCTTTTGACAAGCAGCTACACAGGCCTGGCAGTAGCATCATCATGCCGTGTATAAATGCTCTTATCCTGACAACCACACTGCCTCGCTAATTGTCTTTTGACAACAATGATGCTGTCTTTCAGACTGATGTAATGTCAGCATGAACTATACTTTCAAGATCACCATGGCCCGCCATACATCTAGTGATTCACAGGATAAAGTGGGGAGTGTGGTCAAGCTGAAGGGTTACACAAGCGGGCAGTCAGATGAGAAAATCAATTAGCACAGCCTGAAAAAAATGTCAGCCTTGGCCTTAGTGGAAGTTATCTCTCCCTGCAACATCACCTTAACTACATGGTCTGTGGCTACAGGTGGTGGTATTATGTCCAAGACTTCATAGTTCTTTCATAATTTCCAGACTCCTGTTTATCTCTCTCCTTCATCCTGCTACTTTCCAAGCTTCTCTCCTTCTTTCCCGCCATTAAAAATTCATTACTTCTGTGATTTTCCCTTCTCTTTACTCTGAAAAGTCAATTCCTTCTCCAGATGCCATAACAGATGACAGGTGCTTGACTGTCTTGAGACATAACAGTTCAGGCTTGGTTCCTCACCCCCAGCAAACACCTCAAACACTTGTAGTAACCAGCCCTCCTTGCTCTCTATCTACGGTTTAGGGAAGTTCATGAGAGAGGAAGGATAACAAAAAAGACTGAGTGCTGACTATTGTCCTCCGACTTCAAATAAAACAGAAAAAATCATTCACAAGCAGTCCTGAATATTTTGGTTGAAGTGCAGCAACAATATATGCAGTAAAGCTAATCCTTCTGACTGTAACCAAATCAGATCAGGATCTGGCCCGTCACAAAACGCTGAGAGATAGACACTTTTGGTGAAACCCCAGCAGATTCCTAGAAATACAGTGACCAGAAGTGAAGGCCCTCTACCTTCAGTGCCTGACTACCTTGGGCTACAGATCCAGGGTAGGAATCACCTGCCTTTGCATCCAGCGAGAGGACCTGTTATCTTCAAATAATGTACTGAAGAAAGTATATTCTATAAAAGACGCCACAAAAACTGAAACCAAAACAGCCTTCTTGTCCTTATGGGGGCCTCCCATCGAACGCGGTGTTCAGGGCGTCCGTCCCGCTGCTGTTGGTTTCAGCACACCAGGCTGGGGTGCATGATGCCGTAACTCGCAACGAGCGTTACGAGCTTTTGTTCTTGCGCATTTCAGGCAGGTGCAGTCAACAGTTTCAGCTCCCCAGTTTTGTGAGCCCGCTGCTGAACCAAGGTGATTTGGGCTAGAGTTGGCAGGAGAGCAAGGCAAGCAGGATGAATCAAGGCACGGGCAGGAACGTGTAGGGCTGCTGCAAAAAACTGCCTGTCCAGCTCTTGCTGTCTTGCCCCTGTGCACTAGTTCTCTATTCTCTGCCTCATCAGTGCCCTAATAGAGGTGTTCAAATAGACCAAACATTTTAGATACTGCTACAGTTTGAGAAATCCACAATTTACTGTTGTTCAGACAATTACTCTCTCATCCAATGACCCCTCCCCACCCAGGAAGGGGAATCGGGAAGAAAAAAAAGAAACCCAGGGGGCTGAAAGGTAAACAGATTTAATAGGATTGAACTAGATAATTAACAGTACTAACACTACAGAACCCATATTGATCCCAGTAACCATATATACACTATACAAGGATTATACTCAGCCAACTATATCAGTAGGAAGCTGTGCACTCCCAGCAGTGGACAGTAAATGTCGGATACTGTGAGCACTTCAGGAGGAAGGGAAGGCCTCAAGGGTCTGGCACCAGGGCAAGAAGTCCTCTGGATCGCCGCCATCAAGGGAGTTTCACAGCAAACTTTCTAATTTATATTGAATGTGATATTCATGATATGAAATAATCCTGTTGAGTAGTTTGGGTCAAGTGCCCAGGTCTCATTCCTCCTAAACCCTGCACTTGGCGAGCTTGCAAACACTGAGACCTTGAAGCCCAGACACCATAGCTGGCTATAAAGTAAATATTTTCACAAATTCAGACAGTAGAGTCTTCAAAAATACATTTTTCCCAAGCATTAGAAAAGAAATTGGTCCTGTGTCACTCAAACCAGGACAGGTACTTACAATAACGGAGCATTGTGGAAACAACCTCTTTGTCATAGATTAAGTTGTCCAAGGTCACACTGGCAGCAGGCAGAAAGAACCGCTCTTTAGGTGTATCTTTACACACCTGTCATTACCTGGTACTCCAGAGGAGGAGGTGCCTCCCTCAGTCACCGGCTGACATGGTGTACATGTTGTGGATTTTGTGAGGAAATAACAGGATCTGGGTATCCTTTGCTAAAATAAACAACAGGGGCCAGTTGCTGCCTGTATTTAATTTCTGCTCTCAGCCTCTTACGTTTCCAATATATAAGGCAGATAAATACAGGATATGAAAGCAAAGTGATAGCCATACAGAATTAAATACTAATACTTTAAATTTTGTTGGTTAATAACCTGAATGTAATAGAAAAAGAAGTTGTACTGCGTAATTAAATATGGCTTAGAAGCACAGCACAGCCCAGACAAAGGGTCCTTATTGCTTACTTTGGTCTTACACTACATTTTTGGACACTGTTGCATACTTGCAGTTGGTGTGCCTAAGATGACATCTTAAGCAATCTTTCCGCATGTACTCCCTCTACCTTTTTAAATAGCCATATCATACTTTGAACATATACAGTATCTAAAAGGTAAATTTAATAGATCTAAAACTTAAGACCATATGAAAACTTAAATAGCTTCACGTATAGCACTTGGAAGATACAAAGTATTAGGTATATTTTTTTCCTTTGAAGGAGTAGATCAATACAGATAATTCTCCAGTTTTCCTTGAAAGCTGAAATCCTTTGTAAAAGATGTACCAGAGTAAGCTGTTAAATCTCACGCCCAGTCCATAGACGATTCAGAATGCTGTTACTATTAAGCCTGCTTCTGCTTAAAACACTGAGAAACCCATCTTCAGAGACAAATCATGGATAAATGAGTACGTTGCTCATCAGACCTGTTTACATGTTAATACAGCAGCAGAACTGTCTTGTTCTCGGGGCCTGGAGCACATCTTCTTCCAGGAGATAAGATGGATGAGTCAAAGAGTTTAGCTGGCTAAGTCCAAGGTCATCTTCGTTGCCAGTAAGAACTATTTTGAAGGTAAAAGTGAGTCCCTGACTTTCCTTTCCCATGAGAGTTGCTTTTAAGCAGTGGCTGCTCCACCAGCCTCGGGCCGGGCTACGTTGCAGCCATGTCACAGCTATGTCTGCACTTGGGCTTGTGCCTCCTCCATCCTGACCTGGACTCAGACCTGGCTTCCTGGCTGAGCACAGACCAGTCTCGTGCCAGTGGCCATGCTAGGTGATCACCAGGCTATGTCTGAACCTGGCCACTCTCTCTGGCCCTGATCCTGACCTGGACTTGCTACCCCACAATCCGGCTCCTTATGCTGAGGTTACTGCTCCATGTTACCACGTTCCACTCCCAGCTTGCGTTTCCCTGGAGAAGCAGCCAGGCCTTGTTGCTCCATGAGACTTCTCTGGAGAATAACTGAATAATAAACTTCTTAGAATTTAACAGAGCTGATTTACACATGCAGCATTTTTAAATACAACTGTGAACCAGTCATGCATGGGAGTGCATTTGTGCAAACCACCACAATAACTAAAAATTACCTTTTTTTTTTTTTTTTGCTGGTATTGACATATTTCAAAGGTATTACAGAAAGTGATTTTGTATCACAAATTATCCTGAAGCTTCATATGAAACTTAGCAGTGTTAGTTGTTCCTCATGGACCTTGTTTTCTAACATCCCACTTTCCCATGACTAACATTTTGAAACAGATGCTTGGAAAGAGAAATTGGAATGAGCCTTTCAACTTCAGTGACGTACATCAAACTAGATTATGGCTTGGACAGAATCATTCACCATGTGAATTTTGTGAACAGTGATGCACTGATTAATCTCGAGTAACATGCATTTTTCAGAGAAAGCTATGGAGGCACAGAGCACTTTACAACTGTGCTGGAGTCTAGTCTCAGTCTCTGTATAGCCCCACGTACTCTGATGCTCTTTAGCTTCAGCAATGTCATTTATTCTAACGGCGACAGATATGGAGATCAGCTCTAAGAATGTTATTTATCACAAGTAGTTGGTACAGAGGGTCCTATCCCTCCAATTTGTGGTTTTCTGACTGCCTGGTAGGCATTGTATCACCTTCTGTTTTACAGTGGTGCTAATTATTTACCTCACTGCAGCACAGCCATCAGCAGTTAGAAATAGCAAAGACCGAGCAGTGCCCTCCGTGAGCAGAGAAACACTCACTAATGGGGACTTCCCATGTATAAAAGGGTGTGTGTATGTGTGTTTGTGTAACTCCGCTTGCGTATAATGAATTTATTAGAACAGATGCCTACAGACCTTTAAGAAGGACAGCTCTGGTTACTGCATTTTCTTTATAGATGGTGTTTTGTGCCATGAGGTGCAACAGCCAGCCATACACTGGAGTAAATTGCTGGTATAATTGCCCAGTGATTTTGATGCAGACTTAAGCAAGCAAAAGCTTCCATGTCTTAATCTAACATGAGGTAATGCATAAAGTCTATAATTCTCATTATCTTCTCCTAGGTCATACCCTATCCCTTACTAACTGGCTCTATGGGCACCCCTTTTGGAGTTACAATAACGTTTACAACCTTTTCTTGATAATCTAATGTGCAGTCAGGTCAGAATCGAAATGCAGGGTGCTTTTATTCCCATTTCTTTTGCATACTAAGTGTCTGAACTGGCACTACACTTCCACTTACCTGCTGGTGCTTTTCCATGTCAGCAGCTGCTGCGGTTGTTAAGTGTGCAACAAGGGTGTGACTTGGCCACTAACATTTCAGCGTGGCTCTTTGCTTAACTTTAGAGTGTTCCTCAGCACTGATTTAAGAGCTTCTTTGGTACAGACGTACTGCAGGTCTATTTCAGGGCTCTTCCGTTAGCTCTCCTTGAGCATTCCTTTGGAAGCTCACATGCACTCAGGTTCCTGTCGTGATACAGGACTACACAACCTCTGAAAATCCAAACAAGACATATGGCTATTCAATCCATGAACTATAGGGCTGACTGGGTTGGCTCAGTTTACTGAACTCTCTGTAGATGGCTCTGGTGATTGCTCTCTCTGAGCTTGCAGCAAAAACGTTGTTTTTGTGCGTTGTTGCACTTTCCCCATTAATAATGCTCCCTCTGCTCATTTTTTTTTTTTTTTTTTTTTAATGACCAGCATGAGGATCAAATCTTCCCGGAGTGCAATACTTGCTGTTTGGAGATTTTGCTGGCAGAGATCGCGTGTGTCAGTCCTCTATTTTAAGTGGAAATTTATTATTTTAGGGCTAGAGTACATTCTTTCTGTTCAGACTCCAAATCGGAAAAGCCTCAAGGGTTATTGCACATGTAATGTAAGAAATTGCTCAGATTAATCTGAACAATATAGGCTTTGTTTCCTTCTTCAGTGACAAGGTTTTCACAATTATTGATTTTAGAAAAGATGTGTAACTTCTTGAAAAACAGCAGCCATGCGGGACACGGACTGGTGACAAAACCTTTGTCCTAGAGTATATAGTCGATCTGATATGGAAGAGACTACAATGAATGGGGGGGTGGGGGGGAAAGGTGAATAGTAGTGGCCAGCACTGCAGAAGTCACAGCTTGTTATGTGTAAAGCTTTGAGTGATTTGATTTCCCCTCAGTATAGCAAGACAGGTTTTCAGGGAGATATA
>VZSF01010394.1:335627-351172 GCA_013398295.1 Chionis minor | reverse complement strand
AGGAGAAAAAAAAAAAAAAAAAAAAAAAAAAAAAGGAAAACAAGAAGCTGTTTTGGAGATGCAGCATGAAAATTGGAACGTCCCAAGGATGAGAATGGCCCACGAAGAAAAGTGCATTTTTAACAGGTAAACAGACCAGGTAGCTAGGTTTTGAAACCTTAGTGCGGGGAAAGAAAATGAACATTTGGCACTGAGGGGTTACAGAAACAGCTGGAGATGTGACTGACTAACGCGAATTGTGTCTTCTGGACGGTAGCTGCCCTCACCTGCAGGCAGAAACCTCAAGTGAGCACCAAGGCTCGGGTAGGCATTTTCGTCACTGCTCTTGTCCACATTCTGGAAGTTTCTGTGACGGCTGGAGCGGAGAGGGAAGGCGAAGACAGCACTGCCACCCTGCCCGCTACCGGCCCCTGAGGGAACCCGGCACTTAGAACAGCAACAACGACAGCGTGCCCTTCTGTTGAAGTATAGCTCCCGTTAAAAAGGCAGATCACAAAACTCCATGCCCATGTCAGTGCCCAGCATTTCAGGGCAAAGCATTCAAAAAAAAAAAAAAGAAGACATCAGAGAAACACACGAAGGTTTTGCCATTCCAAAGGCTAAAAAGGGCGGCAGAGGCCCATCAGGGAGACGGCTGGGGGAGGCCTTGCCCAGCCGCAGGGAGCCGGCAGGGCCCGCGCTTCGCCGCCTCCCAGCGCCTCCTCTTGCTCCTCCTCTGCCCTCACTCCTTCCCTTCTCCGCCATGGCGGCAGCGGCTTCAGGGCAGGCAGCAGGACACCCTCCCCTCCCGCCGCCTCCCTCAGCCCCGTAGCAGCCGGTCGCGGGCTTTGTTCGTCTCTGCCTGCGCCGCCGCCTCCGCCCCTTCCTTCTTTCCTTCCTTCCCTCATTCCTCCCCTCCTTCCTCCCCTCACCGGAGAGCTGGCCGGGCCGAGCGCCCGGAGAGGGCCGAGGGGGCGGGGGAACGAGCGGGCCCCGCGTCCCTCCTTCGAGCGCCGGGGCTCCCCGCAGCGCTCGCCGGCCCCGCGCTGCCCCGCCGCGGCGGCCGCAAGTTCTGTGGGGGAGCGGCGGCGGGAGGCGCCATGGCCGACAGGACGAGGGCGGCGCTCTCCCAGTCGGGCTGGTAAGTGGCGGGGGGGCGACCCCAGGGGTGCACCGCGGCCTTTCCGCTGCCGCCGGGGCCGGGCCGCCAGGCCGGGCCGGAGTTCGGCTGCCATCCTCTGGCGAGCGGGCCGCGGCTGAGCGGATACCTCCTCCGAGCGGCGGTGTGGGGTTTGGAGGTTTCTCCTGCGTTCTGAAGCGCGCAGCGGTGAGGGGACACCCCCGCTGGAGCCCCGGCGTGGAGCCGGTGGCGGTGTCGGCGGGAAGGGGGTGCGGTTCCCTCCTCTCCACCCACCAGCGCGCCTGGGGCCTGTCCCTGGAGCGGCCTGTGCTGGAGCAGCTCAGGGCTTCCCCCTTGGCCCAGGGGAGAGAGGAGCCCCCCGGCATCCCGGGGGCCTGCGGGGGACGGTGGGCCCTGACGGCTGGGGGGGGCCTGTGATCTGCCTCCCCCCCCGCTCTGCTGAGAGCCTTTCCCCGGGGCCTGCTTCGGCTGGGGGTCGGTGAGAGCAAGTCCCAGTTGGCCCATAGTTTTATTGTTTTTAATCACGCTGCGCTGCCTTTCAGCGAGGAAGTTGAGGTGGAAGAAGTGGAGTTAAAAGTAGGGTAAATGCAGACGTGAGGGTTCAATACCTTGAACCCAGGTATGCACGTTTTCTAGTCGGCCCTAATCAGCGGGTGCACCGGGTCTGTTTTGGAAAAACGTGTTTCAATGAGTTGTGCTTTTCAAATACCTACTGCAAACTCTGCATCTCATTTGCTATCCTGGAGGTGTTTTGGTACTGTTGACTGAAGTTGTTGGTTTGTTGGGTTTTTTTTTTAAATTGATCGAAGTAATTTTCTTGTTAGTCAACACTTAGTCCTTTTTCCTTAGCTACTTACAAGTCTTTCACTAAAACAAAAGCTCAGTGCTGACTACCAAAATACAAAGCAACTTACTTCAGTTGTGATTGACAAAAATTGCTCAAATTATGAGAAGCGTTGTTATTTCCACTGGCATTTTGGGGATATTTCTATTTGCTTTTTAACTTGGTGGTTCTCCTGGTCTGTGATTTCATGTATGGCAAAGTCATAAAAGATTAAAACAGATGTCACATGCTTTGGAATAGAATATGTCGGTTGGAAGGGACCTACAGTGATCATCTAGTCCAACTGCCTGACCAAAAGTTAAAGCATGTTATAAAGGGCATTGTCCAAATGCCTCTTAAACACTGATAGGCTTCAGGCATCAACCGCCTCTCTAGGAAGCCCATTTTAGTGTTTGACCACCCTCTCTGTAAAGAAGTGCTTCCTAATGTCCAGTCTAAACCTCCACTGGTGCAGCTTTGAACCATTCCCACATGTCCTGTCACTGGATCCCAGGGAGAAGAGCTCAGCACCTCCCTCTCCACTTCCCCTCCTCAGGAAGCTGTAGAGAGCAACGAGGTTGCCCCTCAGCCTCCTTTTCTCCAAACTAGTCAAGCCCAAAGTCCTCAGCCGCTCCTCATAGGACATGCCTTCAAGCCCTTTCACCAGCTTTGTTGCCCTCCTGTGGATGCATTCAAGGACCTTCACATCCTTAAATTGTGCACACAGTACTCATGGTGAGGCTCACCAATGCTACATGCAGCGGGGTAATCACCTCTTCTTTTGACCAGCTGGTTATATTGTGTTTGATAACCTAGCTCTTACAGGGTTTACTTAGCTTTCATGGCGTTACTTTGTGATAATACTGAGAAAATGAGTGGTTTTAGGTCTGCTTCTCGGATAAGTGTATCATGTTTCCAAAATACTGTTCTCAGCAGTTCTAGAGTGCACCGTCCTGTGCTTCTTGGCTATTAGTGAATTGAAAGAATCATAACTATTTATGCTAACTTTCATAACATTAGTTTATTGAAAGGGAAGTTTTGACTGTAACTGGAAACTCACCCCCCTCCTCTTCCATACTTGTTCCTCTCTGAAAAGGAGAACACTTTCCATAAAAGTAATTTTTATTTTCAATTTTCTTGTTTTATATTGCATATTCAAAACTTTATTACACAGTTTTCAATTCTTAGTTGTTATACTATGTCAGTTGAATGATTGCCATTGGTAAACAGCTTTCAGGTTTTGGCGGTACAAATATGAGGCGCCTGTGAAACGGTCTGTTATTCCATAGTGTTTGTTTGTCTCCTTTAGGGCATATACTCTTGAATGGCTATAAACACTTGTTATTCTTGCAATACTGTAGGGTGTGAGTGAGACTGAAAGATGTTTGGGCAAGTAATGGGCTGATACCAGATCAGGTCCACTGGAATTATGCCTCGACGTATTTGCATTGGCAACAGTGTTATGAAAGAGGGGAAAATGAGTGCATATACTTTTGAGGAACGTGGAGTGGAAGAAGAAGTAATGCTTTGGAAATCTTGTTTAGCTATGTGCTCATGCACTTTAAAAAAGATAACATCCTAGACATCCATGCTTTTAATTGTTTTGCTGTTTCTCTTGTGCTTATGACTTTTCTTGTATTATTATTAGATCTTAGTTATTTAAAACAGGTATGAGTAAGCCTTCAGTGGTATTTGATGTAGTTAGTATATTTCTGACTACACTTGACTACACTGGTGGTTAAATCATGTTCTGTACCAAATTAGTTGCCACTGTTGCTGTCACCTCATGTCAAAATGGTATGTTTTCCGATACGAAAATGAAGCTGAGTTTATACTTTAAACTCTGTCCCTACTTAAACTGCAGCAGCACTGCTTGGTGTTTCAAACCAAGTAAGAAACTGTTGTTCTTCCATAGTTGCAAATTTGCTAGCTTGCAAGATACTGCCTCTACTGATGGGATTTTACTGTAACTTTCTTAAATCCTTAAAGGTAAGAGGAGTTAATAGAGATCCTTTTTTATGTGAATTTTTGCAATTAGTTGTTTTTTTTAAATTCTGAATACAAAGTAAAGTTATTTCGCAAGTAAAGCAGTAACATGGTGTAGTTAATATAGTATAGTGGTAATATATATATTTTTTTTCCAACTAGATATTATTAAAGAGTCATCCGTTGAAAAATTGCCTGGAAGTTTATAATGTTTGAAGCTGGTTTCAATATATCAATTAAGTTTTTATCAGCTTTTGGAAGATGAAGTAGCCCTACCTAGTAAACATTACAATGGTGGCTAAAGCTGAGAATCTTCTTTTTTTTTTTCGATGATGATGTTTTATGAAAATGGGTGAAAGACGCCTGTAGTTTGTGTGCGGAATTGTGGTTTTTCTGAAGAGATGTCCTTGCAGCTGTCTTTAAAAGTATGCATTTTTTTGAGGTCATTTCTTTTTGTTATGCGCTACACTGTACCTTGGAATGAGATCTTGGCTCCAATTTCAGAGATGAGATAAGGTGTGTTTGTATTATGTTGCAGTGAAAAAGATATTCTGTCTTGGAACAGAAGTTCTGTGTTAACTTTGTATTTAATTACCAGACGCTGGTGAGGAGGAAGTCTTAAGGGGCAGAGAGAATTACGTTTTTGTATTTTTATAGTTGTATTCATGAATTTTGGAACAAATTTTCCAGTGTTCCCATTAAAATATAGATCTTACTGGAACCTGAGTTATTGAACCCAGTTTTCTTACTAGAAGTGAAGTCCAGAAAGACTAGAATACACCCTCCTATGTAAAGAATGAATTGCATAACACTTCTCACTGGCGTGCAACAGAATTTTTTGGTTGGTGTGTTGGTTTTGGTTTTGTTTTTTTTTTTTTTTTAATGTCTCCCAGGTCTCACAAGAGAATATGACAAGCCAGGACCTCTTCAGTGTCCTAGATCTTAGCAGACTTGGGAAGTTATTACATGGAAATGTCTATACGTTGTCAAAAATGAACAATATGCCCTGTCCTACAGCAGATTTAGCCTGTGGTCCCACAGATCTTGAGTCTGGTGACCGATTGATCTCTGAATGTAGGAAAGCAAGACGTGAACTGGGTAACTAAGGAATTTTTTAGTACAACTAAATGTACAGGCGAGTTCCTTGTCAAGTAGTACAGATTTTTTCATTGTAGTATGTGATGCCATAAAAATTAGTAAGTCTGTGGCAAAATTTATTGTCTTGTAAAACTTCACGTATTTTGAAGATCATTTAAACAATATTCCAACTACAAAAAGTTATTCTCAGAGATGAAGAGGAATTGGAATTGTACTGGTTGTTTGGAAACAAAAGAATAGTGCTTAGTAATCCATGAGAAAACCCTTAGATCAATGTAGTTTGGGATTTATATATTTTGTAAGTGAAAACTATTTAGTTGGTGTATACCAAGCTATTTTAAACTGAATTTTAGTTTTTTCAGCAATTAATGTGCTGCATACTGGATAACTTTGGATTTAAGATTGGTCTGTTCAAACTTGTTCTTTGTAGGGCTGATCATGTGATGTGATCCGAGCTCTAAAGCAAAAACAGGTGCATACCTGGAAACATAGGGAAGTGCTCACAGGGGTGAATCTAACACCTCTTTCGAACAGTGCAGCAGGAATTTGGCAAAGTAGTGAGTTCCAGGATCCTGCAAGATGATCTGCTTTTCCCATGTCATCTTCTGCTGTTCCACTGAAATGTCTTCAGAAAGCTCAGCGGAAGCTGGTCCCTGCATATGGAGCAAGCCCAAGCTGGGTACGTGACGTTCCTCAGACCCAGGGATAATACAGTGATTCACAGGAGAGATGCATCTGTTTTGAGGGTCTTGACACTCCTTTTGTGATGTGTGTATGCATTTTTTGAAGTTTGGTTGGTACTGTGGAATCTCAAAGTGGCAGTACAAAACAAAACGCGACAGTGTTGCATTTTTTGTTTGTTCAGGTGTGTCCTTTAGTGGCTGATCTGATCAGTTTGCATTCTTGCTGGATCATGAATAATGAGTAGTTAGAACCTGAACTCTTTACATCATTTTCTCTTTGGAGGAGCAGAAAAGGTCCAGCATTTTACCTTCTGTTAAGGGAAACAAACCCAAGAAACTATAGCGATACTGTATTTTTTTTAATTATTTTCGAAGATTCTGGGTGGTGACTGATGACTGGTATCAGATGGAATCATCCTAACTTATATAAGAAATTGGTTTAAGGCTATAATAGTTAAAAAGGTGCAAAGAAGGCAGCTAAAGTAAGGAGATATGGAAGAAGGTAGGGGACTAACATATTTGAAACCCCTCAAAAGAGAAAACTGGAGGGAGAGAAGTTTATGTAATCTGTCAACAGTATGTAAGGTGAAAGTAGACTCTTCCTCACCAAATCCTGCAGGATTATTGCTCACTGAGTGCTGCAACACTAGAATTAGAGAGCTCTTACCAAAGCTAGTGGTAGACTGGTTTGAAAATGGATAAAATATTTGACAAAGGACCTCAACCAGATCCTTATTTACTGACAATAAAAGGTTATCATGTGGATTAGTACAGTTGGTTAATAAATGATTCCTTCAGGATGGAAAAAATGTTACCAGTAGATTTCTGCTGGAATCTAGGGGTTTATCACATTAAAAAATAGTCTTAAGGACTGATAGTGTTGTGGCGCCATAGCAGTTTATTGATATATGGGGACTGATGAAAGCTAAGCTGACTGTGTATTTGCAGAAAAAGCTTATGATCGCATTGCCCAGTGTTTTCACATACAAATGTAGTTCAGATTTGATGAATGCCAAATGGTGCTCATGCAGGGAGTAATAATGCAAACCTGTCTACGCAGAGATGAGCTCCAAATTTGCTAAAGTTACTTACTCTGAGAAGAGCAGTGGTGAGAAAGCTATTGGGAATTGTTCACAAAAAATAAAATAATTGTTAGATCATTATGTATATCAATGGTATGTCCAAATCATTAACAGTGTACATTAATGTAATCACCCCGGCTCAGCAAAGGTTTCATAGACAGTGAAAAAGTGGATGAGAGCTGTGGAAGATCCTCTGTGCTGGGAAGATGAAGGTCTTTAGCCTGGAAAACAGAACAATAAGGGGAGAGGTGATAGAGGTCTGAAATCTGTAGATCATACAGAAATGATGAACGGAAAGCAAGAATAGCTATTTTTCGGAAGACAAGAATTAGGCCACCCAGTAAATTAAACCTGCTACCTGATGAAAACTGAAGTAGCTTTTCAAGCAACGTGTAATTAAATTGTGGATCTTAATTGCCGCATGATATTGTGCAGCAGAAAGATATAAGTGGGTTAAAATTGTAATTGGACAAAGTCAGGTAGGGATAGATGCACTGAATACTGAACTTTACAGTGGAGTTAGACTACCAGCTCTAAAATGGCTGAAAGCTAAGAATTATTCTAGGCACTTCTAGATACATGGCGTGTCTTACATTCTTTACTTGAATCATCTGCTTCTACCCCACCCTTGAAAAAAAGGAACTGTATTAGATAGACCTAGACTACGTAAGTAAAAGCACCATTTATGTTTTTATTTTTATGGTGAAGGTGAGTGTCATCACACTGTACTTTTGCTGGAGAAAGGATTTTCTCCTCTTGGTTGGAGGTGGGGGAAGAGGGGGTGGTAATTTGGAGAGAAACGAACATGAACATGGGGATCTCATAAATGTTTACAAATACTTCAAGGGAGGGTGCCAGGAGGAGGGGCCAGTTTGTTTTCAGTAGTACCCAGTGATAAGACAAGGGGCAATGGGCACAAACTTGAGCATAGGAAGTTCCATCTCAACACGAGGAGAAACTTGTTTACTTTGAAGGCGGGAGAGCACTTGAACAGGCTGTCCAGAGAGGTGGTGGAGTCTCTGACACTGGAGACATTCCAAACCCACCTGGACACCATCCTGTGCGGCCTGCTGTAGGTGGACCTGCTCTGTCAGGAGGGTTGGACCAGATGATCTCTAGAGGTCCCTTCCAACCCCTAACATTCTGTCAGTCTGAGAGTCTTGTTTCAGAAGTTATTTACTTAGCCTTATAATTATTAGGCTTTGCCGTCTTTTTGAGACACAAATACTTTATTAGGACAAGTGTCACTTAATGTCTTTGACTGAATGATGTACTAGTTTCTTTCTTTCTGCCTCTTTTTGTCCCCATGGTCTTTGACGGACTTCATATTGAACTGTGCACATTATCTCTGAGATGGCAGTGTCTGCTGAGTTTCATATTTTTCATCTATTTGTCTGTTGGTAAACTAATTGATATCATCACCTTAACAAGGTGAATGGGTGGAGCTTGTTACACGATTGTGATTGACCACTTTGGGTTGATTTACCTCTTCCCCTCCACAAATTTTGCTTCAAAGTTTACTGTAAGTGAAGCACGTAGAAAGGGGATTTTGGTAGGGATTTGAGAGAAGGACTTGGGCAGGATGGAACAGCAGCATGCTTGATTATTATTTGTCTTTTCCAACAAGCCCAAATGAACTTCCCAATGAAAGAGTGAGTTAATAAAAGTAGCGGTGTGTTTAGGAAGTCTTGTTTTCCTGATGGTCAGTTGCTCTTGCAATCTGAGCAAAAGTAAAAGTCTGTTTAAACTTTGGTGTTGCTGGAGATTTACATTATTAGACAGAAAGCCTGTACCTCCTAGAAAGTAGAAGTTTGAGGCATTTGGAGTAGATGTTGGATAAAGATGAACCAGGTCTCAGGGGAAAGCCCTTTGCAAGGAATTTTGCGTTCTGAAATCATGTTATGAGACTCTTGGGACATAGGTTTTTGTCTCTCTTCAGTCTCTCTGTGCTCACACTCCCCAGACCGTGAATCCCTGAGCAGCGAGGTGCTGGGAGGGTAGCTGGTGATCTTGGAGTGAGGTACAGTTCTCATTGTGGTGGGTTGACCTTGGCTGGAAGCCAGGTGCCCGCCAAGCCTTTCTATCATTCCCCTCATCAGGAGGATAGGAAGGGAGAAAATAAGATGGAAAAAACCCCACAAACTTGTGCGTCAAGATGAAGGCAGTTTAATAAAGCAAAAGCGAAGGCTGTGTGCGGAAGCAAAGGAAAACAAAAGATTTGTTCTCTACTTCCCATCAGCAGGTGATGTCCAGCCACTTCCTGGGAAGTAGGGCTTCAGTAAGCATAGTGGTTGCTCCAGAAGACCAATGTTGTAATTTATGAATGCCACCACTTCCTCTTCCTTTCTCCTAGCTTTTATTGCTGGCCATCATATGGTATAGAATATCCCTTTGGTCAGTTTGGATCAGCTGTCCTGGCTATGTCCCCTCCCAAGATCTTGCTCACCCCCAGTCTACTGATGAGGAGGGGGAATGTTGGAGAGACAGCCTTGATGCTGTGCCAGCACTGCTTGGTGGTAGCCAAAACACTGGTGTGTTATCAACACCTTTCTAGTTACCAGTACAAAGCACAGATCCAATACAGTCGTTCGTACCGATAACACACTAATATTCAGTAGGTTTTTATATATGTGTATTTTACATAAGGGTTACTGCTGGATAAAATACAGCTTTATGTCAATAATACACGTAGGAGTATGTAGAAGTATGAAACTGTCCTGAAGCTTAACTTAGAAACTCAGAATGCTCAGAAACGTTGGATTTTAAATATCCTACACATTGGTTAATTTTTTACAGATTACTTATTATGTGATAGTCGTAACAGTATAATGAAAATAAATTAAAGGCTGATTCTCCAGGCTGTGCGTATTGTTCATATTTTCAGGAGTAGCACGTTTTCTACTTCTTTAGAGAAAAAGGAGGATATTTAATTCCAATAACAATAATTCTAATACAGCTGACACAAAGAAGGAAAGGCTCTCTGAGGGATGAATGGTACGCGAACATTTCTAATCGCATTTTATGTACTTAATGTAATGCGTATTTGTGAGGTGTCAGAATTTAGGAAGACTGGACAGATGTCGGACTGCTGTACAACCTTTGAGCTGCTTGGCATGTTTAAGGAAAAAGTTTCTGGTTTAAATAACCTTTGTAACACTGGTAAGTAATTGAAGCATGATAGGCATTCTTGTATTGGCATCCTTGTGAGCCTTTCATTTTGAGAAGTGTAGGACGGGTATTGGAAATGGGAGTGATGGCGTTAACTGACAGCAAGCTAAGACTTACCCTGAGTTAGAGAGCAGACTGCTGAAAACGCTTCTCTGTCAGAGAGCACTCTCTGGGGAGCATGGTCAAGACTGGCTTTTTCTTTCCTGTTGTTTGTCTCATAGTGCTCCAGGAATAGCTAGGAGCTTCTTCTGCTGTATCATGTGTGAAAAAGAAAGCCAGAGAAGAAAAAGCCATGTGGGGTCAGACAGCTTCAGGATACTCTCAGTGGCATGGAAGCTGTGTCTTTGGCATGGCCCCAACATTTTCCTGGGGAAATGTGAGTGAGAAACAGTATTCACCGCTTGTTTCCAAGCAAAAAGATAAATGAATTTCATTAGATGAAGAAAGAAAACCCTCCTTGTTATTGTGACTTTTGTGTGTCAAATTGCTGCAGCCTGTTGTGAATCATGGAGTAGCACATCTTCTCAAGGAGCAAAGGATGCAAGAGCTCTTGTCCAGCGCTTTCTGACTGCAGGGGTTGTTTGTACCATCTGCTGTGTTACAGCAGTGCTGCTTGCTGAAAGCTTATCTTATCAAAGTTTGGAGTTAGTGAGGTTATCTTGGGCACATCTTCGTGTGTTACCTGGAAAAGTTTGACATTTTTGCATCGTAGCTATTACTCTCAGATAACTGTGTGTGTACTTATCGCTAAATCTCTTCTATTAAGTAGTTGTAGAGACTCATGTTAACATTTTTTTCAATCTGCTAAAGTTTAACTCTGTTACATTCTTTTGCTCTTGTAAAATACAGTATGTTGTTATCTCAATATGTAAATACTTACATAGATGTGCATCAGGATATACCATTAAAACACAGGCTAAAAGTGTATGCTATCCAGGACTCTTATCAAGTGCATTAATAACATTATTGTCCCATTTTATGAAGATATGAAATCACTTATTTGGTTCTGACATTGATGGCAGTATACTGAACGGAGAAAATACAGCTTTCAACAGCTCGACCATCTTGTTATGTAGTATTGTTTGATAGAATGATAGAAATAGAAATTACCATTTATTGTGGAACTGTATTTACCTTTTTTTGATTGATGTTACTGTAATTACTGTTAGGATCATTGTACAGTGGGAGTGGGGGAGACTTTAAAAAGCATCAGGGCAGTTTAGTAGGAGGTTCCAAGTATGTACTTTTTTTTTTATTTGTTAAACTGTGATTCTATATCCAAGACATTTTTAAATGCAAAGCAGAGATGTTGAATTCTAAATTACTTTTTGCAGTGGTAACACTAATGAAGCATTACATTTTTCAACTTCTTAGAACACTTTCTGTTTTACAGTTGAAAGTACTTGCAAGTGCTAGGATTTCCATGTATAACTGTCATCTGGAGGAGAGTGCAAGGGGTGAAAGAGGAAGTGGGTGATTTTTAAGAGTCTGGTTGTGACTGTGCAGAGTAGTGATTTCTGAATGAGCCATATTTTGTCTTGAAGTGATGAGCTTCTAAGGAACACTGAGAGGATCCTTATGTAAAAAATACGATCCATCAAGCTGCTTCTAGTTGAGAACAAGGTATAATAAGCACTGTCATGATTCTTGGTTTCAAAAACTTCTTCAGGGTTGGGTTTTTTAATTCAGATGTAACATATGTATACATCTGTGTAATACACATAATTATTGATAGACTTGGAAGTTGTCATTTGGCTAGTCTAAGAAACTTCTTAGACTTCTGCCTTGTGGCAAGAATTTGCCAAATTCCTCTGCAACTTTTTCACTTGAGTGCTATCTGCAGTGTTTTATCTATTTTTGATACAAAATATCAAATTTGTTTGTAACTATGAAAATCAGAGTAAATGAAGTGAATGCATCAATGTGTATACTTGATATCTTAAGCTAAGCCAGTTTCAGTTTAATAGTTAAAAATGTTTTTGAATAAGTAGCATATGATTTCAAACCATTTTTGTATTGTTAGATAAAGTAAGTAACAATTTTTAATTTTATCTTTTTCAATGGCTGATGAAGTCTTTTACTGTCAAATTGGCCAGAAACTCTTCTTTACATACATTTCAGAATTTCCTTTTGAAGGACTGGCTAAACTGGAGAAAATGCTTGTGGAATGGGGAAAAAAGAACTTGGCGTGGTTTTTCTGTGCTTGAGGAGTTGAGTTTTTTAATCCACTAAGTTTTTAGCCTTGATAGGTACCTGTTACAGAAATTCATGTTTGGTGCTTGTTATGATCTTGGACACTTAGGTAAAAAGATTCTCTATTGCATGGTTTTTGAGATGGAAAACTATTTCCTTGGACAATGCTGCTAAGGGTTTACCAGTATGTAATTTTCTCTGAGTTTGGGAATGGGGAAGAGAAGGCGAGAGGAAATGTATTTCTAATAATTTCATTACTCGCCATCTCTTCTGTTTTCTTAGTTTACATTTCAGTTCCTAACCGAACCATGTCAGCGTATGGTAATAACATGAATAAATGGGAAGAGCTTAATTTAGTCTAGAATAGTAATTGCTGTTACGTTCTAGCTGTGATTGTATTTTCTTCATGCTGTAGCACTAGAGAGATGAACTTATGCTTTATAACTGCAGAATTCCACTCTTAAAAGTTTTCTATTTTCTTCATTAGGCTTGAGGTTGTAATTTTCTTTTTTCTGTGCAGAATAATTACTATGTTCCACTGTTGTTTGATTCTTAAATTTTTATATTTCAATAACAGTTAGTAATAACTGACTTCCCTCCTTCCCTTCCCACCCCACAGTTATTGACTCACCACAAAAAAGTAATTTTCTGTCAGATGAAATGTTTCTGTGGCTGACTTAATGTCCTGGTTTGAGGAAGGAAGGGAAGTGAAAGGTTGAGTTAGAGCATCGTTCAAAAAAAAGCAGGGAGAATAAAGACTGCTGCTTTCCTGTTACACAGTGGTTGGCTGGGAGGTTAGATGAATCTCGTGAGTGTTACAGCCCTTAATTTCAATCTTGTCTTCCTGAGCCTGCAATTCTAAAATACTAAATTGAAAATATTAATTAAACCAGAGAGTATGAAAATAAAGCCTAGTATAGTAGTGAAGGAATTAGTTCAACACCTGATTTTTGCCTGTTATTTCAAAGCACACAAACCATACAAAAAGGGAGTATTCATGTGTTGTCTTAATATGTTTCTTTTTTGTGGTTTGTTTATAGCAGTAGCAGTGAAGTGCAATTCAGGTTTTCTCTTGTGCAAGCTGGCCTTTTAATTCTTACTAAGTTTGAAAAAGTGTTTGCTCTAGTAAAACTTTGCTGCTATAGCTACAAGCATTGTAATAAAAAAATACTGCCAGTTAGGAAAAGTATGCTCCTGGTTGCATGTTCAAACTGCATTTATGGATATGTAACCTGGTTTTGCAGTAGTTTGGCTGATCACCTTCATATTTTTCACAAACCTACACTTGTCTGTAGGTCAGTGGTTGAATGAGACTTCTGTAGCTCATGTGGAGCTGATGAAATGCAACTTGGAAGTAATTCTTGGAAGGCCTTTAACAAATGCAGTAGTACTTCTTAGTTTGAGGAATATATGAATCTCTGTAGCTGTAGAGCTTTTCAAATTAACTGTAAACATGTCTTAGTATGTGTTCTTTTACGTTGCAAGAGTGTGCATACCTTCACACTGCTTATTTTGAGTGATCTTCTGTAAATACACTATAAATCTAGTCTAGATCTGTAGAAATAGCTATTTTTAGCATAAAGTAGACTAAATAAAACCTGCCACTTCTACAGGGCTGAAAATAACTTCTCTCTATGTAGAAAAACCGGATGTGCTGACTTAAAATTACCCAAATAGTAATAAGGATGTGTGCATTTTAACTATGACCACAGCTGTTAAAAAAATTAATTCATGCTTTGTGTTTTCAGTTATAACATATACTTCTTTGTTTCAGTAGTGAGTGCTCATCTTTCATCCTTGTCTTCTGAGCAGGTTGTAACTTGGTTTTGTTTGTTTTTTGTCAATTTTGATACGTAGAATGCAGGGATGTGTGTTGGGTTGTCTTCAAAAGTTATGTGGGTTGGTTTTGGGGTTTTTTTGGGTTTTTTTTTGTTTTGGTTTTTTTTGAGCAGTAGAATCAATCTGTACAAAGCCAGTACCCACTACAGCATCTATTCTTGGGGACTTTGTGCTTGTGATAAAACTCTGTTCTGTTCTAAATATTTCAAATAAAACTGGAGGCATCTGTTTATCATCTTGCTTTGTGAGTCAGCAAACACTGGGGATGTTAAGCTTCTGTTATTTCTGAAATTAATATGAAGTGTCTTGAAGCAGTAGTAGTCCAGGTCTTTGACACTGATATGGAAGACATGCTTTAATAACAAAATACCGATTAGTAATGTTTCCAAGTTTCATTTTGTAGTTTTATGGATCGGTGCTGTTTCTGTGTGGTAATAAAGTGAGATTTTTATAATTTGAATTGAGAAATATTAATAGTCTCCATGAGTACAGTTGATATGCTAAATAAGGTGATTAAAAATGATTAAATTTATATGTGATCTACTAAAGTTACAGCCTTTTGTTACTTATATGTATGAATATTTTATGTTATGTATTCCAATCTCAATAAGCCAACTTTTACAGTATCCTTACTGGAAATATACATAAAATGTTCCTTTGAGAAAGCGTTTTTGGGAATTAATTCTTATAAAGATGACAGGTTTTGCTTTGTTTTGGGATACTCAAAATATAATATAAAAAAAAAAAGTTTGCTTGGACAGCCTCTGGAGAGGCTGTCCTAGTCCCGGCCCTTGCTCAAGGCAGAGCTAACCCCGAAGACAGAGCATCTTGGTGAAGGCCTTGTCAGGNGGGGTGGGGGGGGATGGGGTGGGGTGGTGTGCAAATTAGTTCCTCATTTGGTCTGGTCTTCCTCAGGCTGAACAAACTCGACAAACCTTTGTCAGATCTCCTCCTTTATCAAATTCTCCTCCTATGACATGGGCTCCAGCCCCCAAAAACATCTTAGTGCCTTGTGTTCAGTTTGTGGGCCTTCGCTCATAATGGTGACCCCTGAAAATGGACACGGTATTTTAGAAGTGATTTTGCGCTGGGAGGAGAGGAATAATAATGTCTCTTGATTTGTTGGCTACAGTCGTGCTAATGCAGCCCAGTATGATGTTAGTCTTTACCACTGTACGGGCACGCTGGTTTGTGATCAGATTGTAGAGAGGTGGGGGTTGGTCTCTTCTCCCAAGTAACAAGTTATAAGATGAGAGGAAACAGCCTCAGATTGTGCCAGGGGAGGTTTATATTGGATATTAGGAAAAACTCTCTTCCCTAAAAGGGTCATCAAACATTGGAACAGGCTGCTTAGGGAAGTGGTTGAATCGCCNTGAATATCTCCAAGGTGGCCTGCTCCAGTGCTTAGCCACTCTTTGGGACAATTTTTCTCTCCCTTCTGTCCAGTTGAGCTTTCTCATGTTTCAGCCTGTCTCTTGCGCTTTATCTTTTCACTCCACACCTCTCAGAATTGGCTTTGTCTCCTTAAACCACTTTCAGATACTGGGAGCCGG